>JAOEGL010000009.1:28702996-29020496 GCA_034509955.1 Urosaurus nigricauda
TGCAACTCCCCCAAATAGGAAGGGACTGCATTCAGCTTGAGCTTCATTTCTCCCATTTCCCTGTCCAGGGCCCTAGTAAAGTTGTCTATTTGGAGGACGGTGTCTCTTCTGAATTCCTCAATCCTCTCCTGGACCTCCCGACCCACATCATCCAAATAGGTCCCTCCGTCCTGCCCGAGGCGTCTCTGCCAACCAGAGGCCGGGTGCCATGCAGCCAAGGTGGTTGAAGGAAGGCTCAGCCGCCCCTTCAGGCGCTCCAGGCTTCTCTCAATGCTGAGATGGAGGTCCTGAGCATTGAGGGTCAGCTTCTCAGAGAACTCTTGTACGTACTGAGTGAGTTGTTCCCGCGCGGCGGTGGCTTCGAGTGCCATGTTTCTGTGGAGCTGGTCCACACTACGGTGGATCTCACCTACGAGCCGGTCAACGTACGGGTAGAAAACGGCCTTCGCTCGGTCAGCAAGAAAAGCCATCTTTTCCCCGTAAGAGGTTGCAAACATCTGGGCTTCGTCCGCATTGCCAAGCGAGGGGCTCATCCGGCTGAGGTCGAGGCTGACCTGTTGGTGCAGCTCCTTTGCACGCAGAGAGACCTGGTCCAGCAGCTCCTCCACGACGGGGCTCAGGCGAGAACGCAGGTTTTCCAAGGTCTGGCAGATTTGTTGGCCCACTTCATCCATGTATGGAGAGAGCTTCGTGCGGAGGCCTTCCATTTCCCTCTTGATAAGCTTCTGAAGGCCGTCTGCATCTCGGTAGGACCAAGGTTGGAACCCACTGCTCAGCGGGGCCAGCTTCTCAAGAAGATTGCCCACGTGGCTGGCTCCATCTTGGAGGCGTTCCTTCAGGTTTCTGTGGAGGAAGGGGGGGGGGAAACTAATGCACACATTTTACAAGACTATGGACCTTATCAGACGGGAGGAATTTCTCTGTATTGCGAATGCAGCCAATTCGTATTCACGTGAATTCGCTAGTTTAGCGAATTCATGTGAATTCCCATTGCATTTGGAATGCGTTCAGAATGACTTCCCATTACCCGAAAATGACCCCCCCCCATGGCCCAAAACTGCATGAGATGCTTTAATTCGCAATAACGTAAAACCCATGATTGCGTTTGGAATGACTTCCCTTTTGCCCGAAATTGCGTGAGATACTTTAATCCGCAATAACGTGAAACCCCATTGGATTGCCATTGGATTATACCTCCAGTTTCCATTGTCTGATAAACTCCTATGTAAGATAGTCTTGGAAACCCATCACTGTGGCTGCTCCCAAACTGCGAAGCACACACACACACACACAAGGCTGGGATGGCCCTTTTCGCTTAAGACTGTGAAAACAAAGCCAGGCAGGGCACTGGGGCTTTGGAAGAGCTTGCCATGCAAACTAGGATCTAAACAAATAATTAAATAGCCCCTACACAAAGGTAATGTCGCAAAGGGGATCTTTTGCATATGGAGGCTAAGAGAGCCCAACTGATGTGGAATGCAAGACAATACTGAGGGTCAGAATCCCATTATCTCCCAGCTCTAGCTTTGTTGCATTACAGATATGCTTCTGCAACCTGACACAGAAAATTCGTGTTCCTCCAGGTCTCCATCATTCTCCCAATATTGAGGCTGCTTTAAAAATCCACCTAGACGGAGGAGGAGGAGAAAGTGGGCTAGGCAGCCATAAATAGACACTGGAGTTTATCACACGGGAGGAATTTCTCCCAATTTCGACTGGAGCCAATTCGGATTCACGTAAATTCGCCAGTTTAGCGAATTTATGTGAAATCTAACTGCATTCGGAATGCATTCAGAATTACCTCCCTATTGCCCGAAAATGACCCCCCTATTGCCCAAAATTGCATGAGATACTTTAATACGCAATTACGTGAAACCCCATGATTGCGTTCAGAATGACTTCCCATTGCCCGAAATTGCATGAGATGCACTCATTCGCAACAACGGGCAACCCCATGTTTGCGTTTGGATTGCCATTGCATTATACCCCCAAATTCCGTCGTATGATAAACTCCCTAGACAGAGGCGAGGAGAAAGTGGGCAAGGCAGCCATAAATAGACATTGTGAGAACTAGGAGCTGCTCTGACAGAGGCTTTGTTAAGCCTGTGGCTTAAATCCATTTGCTGGACTCCACTCCTCTGGACCAAGAGAAAACAAGCTCTGTTTTCCTTACAAAAGCAGCCCTTCAGGTATTTGACCGTTTGACCAATCGGTCATCATGCCACCCATTTCATTCTTCTCCTTTCCGAGCTTAACACATCCAATTTCCCCCGTCATTTGCCATAAAACGTGGTGGCTTCCAGACCTTTCCCCATCACGATCATTCTCTTCTGGACACCTTTCAGCTCGCTGATAGCCTTCTTAAGACTCCGGTGCCCAGAGCTGGACACAGAACTTATTCCAGGGGAGGTTTGATCAAAGCCAAATGGACTGGTCCTGTCATGAAGCATAATTCCTAGACATGGCATGTTGTGGGGTAATCTGGCTGGTGCTGTCTGCTTGGTTGTTTCAACCAACCCAAGGAATTACACTCACTCTTTCTTTCACACACACACATAACTGTTGCCCCAGTCTAGATCAAGGGAAGTAATAGTGCCCCTCTATTCTGCTTTGGTCAGGCCCCACCTGGAATAACACTGTGTCCAGTTCTGGGCCCCACAATTCAAAAAGGATGTGGAGAAACTGGAGCCATGGGTCCAAAGGAGGGCAACTAAGATGGTGAAGGGTCTGGAAACCATGCCCTATGAGGACTGCCTTAGGGAACTGGGGATGTTTAGCCTGGAGAAGAGAAGGTTAAGAGGTGATATGATCGCCCTGTTTAAATACTTGAAGGGATGTCACATTGAGGAGGGAGCAAGCTTGTTTTCTGCTGCTCCAGAGACTAGAACGTGGAACAATGGATGCAATCTCCAGGAAAAGAGATTCCACCTCAACATTAGGAGGAACTTCCTGACAGTAAGGGCTGTTCGATAGTGAAACCCATTCCATCGGAGTGTAGTGGAGTCTCCTTCCTTAGAGGTCTTTAAGCAGAGGCTGGATGGCCATCTGTCGGGGATGCTTTGATCGGGAGTTCCTGCATGGCAGAATGGGGTTGGACTGGATCAGGGCCCCTGTGGTCTCTTCCAACTCTATGATTCTATTATTTGCAAGTGGAAACCAGCCCCCAGAAAACACCGATATGGAGAGCTTTCTACATAAGCACACCACAACTGCCGCTGTTATAAATTATAGGTTATAGAGGAGTTCCTGGTTCCTGCCCCACCCAAAAGATATAGTGGAGTACAACTCCCATCACCCCCATCCAGTGCAGTCACTGTTTATGCTCTCTGGGACTGATGGGCATTGTAGTCGAACCCATGTAGGAGGTGGGTCTAGGTCGGGGAAAGGCTGGCACAGAGAGGAAACCCCACTCACCGTGTCCCTTGCCCTAGTTTGAACCATTGGGCTTGTTCCGCACCGTCCTTGTCATGCGTCGATTGACTGAGGTAGTCCCCAAAACTGTCCTGCAAAGGACGAGCCTGAGAAACTGCGGGGAGAGAAAGAGAAGAAGGAAGGACATTTTAGAAAAGCTTCCACCAGTAGGATCCCTTTACTTCCCTGGGCCTGCAATAGATTGCACCTGTCCAAAACCACTATTTAATGACAATATTTTCAGTTAAAATATAGAATGCCTTCCTCTTTGTTACAAGCTGACTATACTAGTGTTAAATCAGAACAATAAACAGTAAGATGCTTATGTGTTGAAACAGGCTGTCCTACTAGAGTGGGTCAAAAATTTTCTTAAAGTAACACTGTTGGGTATTCTAGATAGTAGATCAGCCAAATAAACCCAGCTTGCATTTGCAACTACAAATTGAAGAGAAAGCTACTGAGCTTGTAAAACAACATAGGGTGAATTTAGATTTCTGTTGCCTGAAATCAATACACAAAGATGAGCCCCCAGGGCTGGGTATGAAGGGCGCTTTCCCATCATACGCAACCAGACTTACGCGCCCAAAATGTGGGAGAATTGCTCAGGAAAGAGTCCCCCCCCCCTTCCATTTAGGCACCCAAACCTTTCACCTCCTCAAATGATCCCATTATTATCAAAGGAAGATTCCCCAACCTGAGAAGGTCACCAGGAACACTGCTAGAAGAAGCATCATCTGGGGGGACATGATGATCCTGGGACTCTGCAAAAGAAAAAGAAAGGATGCCTCGGTCAGTACTGTCACCTCAACACACGTGAAGGGGTCTCCTCTGTTCTCAGGCCCAACGACGGATGGAGACCATGCTGCTTCTACGAGGCAACCCCCTCCTCCATTTGCTCAGTTTCCTTTTGTACGAAAAGTTCGGCACTGAAGTCCGTTTGCTGCGTCCAGAAACCCAAGAGGGATCGATATAAATCATTAGTGCAGATGGTGGGACTGTGCCCGCTGCTTCCTACCTCTTTGCGGGGTGTTTGCTGCCTTCTCCTGGGCAAATCCTGGGGATGCTGTGATTCTCCTTTTATATAACGCACCGTCAAAGCGCACAGGGGCCTTTCGATGCTTTGGGTGCAGCCCCCAGCCAGTCTGGCTCCCATTCCCTGTCAACACAACGTGGAGGTTCAAAGGCGCCGGTGCGGCTGTGACGTACGTCGGTCCCTGTGGCGGTCAGTGGAGGGGCCACTGAGGACTTACTGGGCCAGCCCCTGACCCATGGACACATGCCAGGACGAGGGCTGCAGATGCCCACGTGTGTGTTTCCAGTCTCCAAAGCATCCAGGGCTCTCGGCGGTCAAGGGGTCAACCTCAGTGGCCAAGGTGGAGATAAAATGGGGTCTCTCTTTGCTCTGCCCTCTGCATCTAGGGCAAAGCAGGGATGGAGGGTGACCTTTGCCTCCCATTTACATACAAAGAGAGAGAGGTTTTTCTTCTAACACCCAACCAACTGCAACGGGTACAAACGGGGGTGGCATTCCCAAATTTTCTCCATTGTAAGCATGGCTAAGAAGCAGGAGATTATGTTTTTAGCTATTCTTCTGTAACATCCTCCCTTTTCCTTGAATGTCCTATATTTTGCAGTGCCTCATCCTCCTTTGAGGCCATCCTGAGTAGAGCTCAGCAAAGGCGATGGGAGCAGATTCGGGGAGAGTTAAGCCTGGGCAAGGCAGACTTGCACCCCCGGCCACATTGCAGCAGCTGTGCTTATTTCTTTCATTTATATCCTGCTTTTTCCCCAGGACCCAAGATGGGTCCATGATTCTTGGACTGCGGCTCCCAGAACCCCCAGCCAAGTGATTCTGGGAACTTCAGTCCAAAGGGTAAGTTTGCCCTGCTCCTCTCCAAACCCAGGAGGAGACAACTGGGAGCCTCCCATCCATCGCTCCGCTCATCCTGGCCACTCTGAAGTCCCCTCTGGGCCAAAGGCCTTGGTGACGTCCAGCAAAACCTCTTGTTTGTCTGCAAAGAATTGGAAGAGGTCAGAGTCTGTGCAGCCAGCAAAGTCCACTCTTTGCCTGTCTCTACGCGGCCACTGGCCCTGGGGCATTTTTGGGGAGGGATTTCTTTCCCGAAGATGACCGCTGGCCTTTCCCCAACTGGCTCCAGCCGCCTTCTTTCCATGGGTCTGCTCCTCTCCCAAAGACAGCAATGCCCCAAAGCATGACAGCCAATGCTCCCCAGTTTGGGAGGATAGGAGCTACCCATATATAATAGGGTCACCCTCCAAAATGTCCCATTTGTGCTCTGAAATCCCATCTCCAGACCTTGCTCTTTTTCCCCTAGTCAGTTTCTGGAACAGTGTTAACAGCCATCGAGATGATACAAGTTTTATATTGTTTTTAATCTAGGGTTTTTTTTTAAAGATGATAATTGGTTTGATTGTGTTTTAATATAAAACCGTGTTGTGTTTTTAGCTGTATCTTTTTTTAAATCAAGGTATGAGCCTGGGAAGAAGGTCAAAGCAATGTCTATTACCAGTATTGCAATGAAGGCAGTACTTGGAGAGCAGTAAATGACAAGATGTGCCTGAGAGGCTTTTTAGAAACTATCAGTAAGGATCTTGGGAGTGTTTCATTCTCTATTTCTTTTTGTGAGAAAAGTCTGTGAGATGGGCCTGATCCTACTTTAACCATTCACATTCACCTCAAGGACCGCCTTGGGAGACGATCCACATCTAGTCAATCCCTTCCAAGAGAGCAAATCGCCACCAAGACCATGAAAGAGACAGAGTCACTGTCCTGAATTGCTGAGTTGCTCATTTATTACATTTATTGCATCTGGCCTGTGCATGCCAGGTGTGCTTGTGTGTGTACACAAAAGTGCATGGAGTTGACTAGCAGCAGCTAATAGACAAACGGAGTAACAGAGGTGCTCGATCCTTGGCCCATCATACAGGCATCCTCCCTCCAAGGTTCCCACGTTGCATTTTGGATTTTTCCTTCCAGAGGTAGGTCAGGAGGACCTCAAGCTTTGAAGCCCAAAGAACACTGGAGTCATGGAGTCATAGAAGAAAGGGTAGGTCTTAGGAGCTGTCGCTGTCTGAAGAGGGGGACGCTGGTGTTCCCTTTGCCTCCATTTGCTCCACTTTCTGCTTGAGGGTGTTGAAGAAGGAAGAGAGATTGTCCCTCACGTTCTTCTCCAGGAAGCTCAGGTGATCTCCTGCCCCATCGGCGTAGGGCTCCAGCGTCTTCCTCATCTCCTCCACCTTCTGCACCAGGAGCTGGTTGAAGTTCTCCCCATAAGGCCCCACCGTCTGGCGAAACTCCTCGATGCGTCCATCGATCTTCCCGCTCAGGCCGTCCACGTAGGGGGCCAGAGATTCCCGAAGGCCGGAGACGTCCTGCTGCAACTTCTCCTTCAGCTCCTGGGCCAGAGGGCTCAGCTTCGCCTCCAGGTCTTCGGCCCCCTTGGAGAGCTTCGTCCGCAGCTCCTCGGCACCCTTCTTCATTTGGAAAGAGAGACCCTCCAGTTGGCGGTTGAGCTGGTCCTGGACATCCTGGGCGAAGGGCGAGAGGCCCGCGCGCAGCTCTTCCAGGGTCCGGTCCGCCTCGGCCTTGAGCTTGTTGGCATAGGGGTCCAGCGTCCCCTTGACCGCCGCCACCTGCTGCTCGATCCGCTGCTGCAGCTGGTCAGCGTAGGGGGAGAGGGAGGCCTGGAGGCTGCCCGCGTTCTCACGCAGCTTGGCCTGCATCTCTTGCGCCAATGGCTCCAACTTCTGGCGCATCTCGGCAGCATTTTGGTTCACCTGCGTGCGCAGCTCTTCGGCATAGGGTCTCAGCTGGGCCTGGAGGTTCTGGATGGTGCTGGTTATCTGACGGTGGACTTCTTCGGCATGAGGAGTGATCCGGGCTCGGAGTTGGGCCAGCTCCTGCTGGATTTGCTCCTTCAGCTTCTCGGAGTCTTCTGCCATCCGGCCATGGAGCTTGAGGGCAAAGGGGACCACCTGCTTCTGGAGGTCCCCGGCGTAGCTGCTGACGGCCTCAAGGTTGTCCTGGAAGAGGGAACTGAGGAGGAAAGAAGACGGAGAGATGTCTCATCAGGCGGGAAGGGGAACCATGCCGACTATATAAAGCAAAACCCAAGGTCCACCTTGCTGGTGGGGATGATGCCTTCCTCAGGCCAACCAAAAGACCTTTAAAGGAGGTTCTTAAATAGTGGGATTACAGAAACTGTAATCAACAAATTTTATTGCATGACATTACGGCTAGGCAGTAGGTATCCTGTAGCCAATCTGTGCTTCTGCCGTTGCTTTTAATGAATGAGAAAACCCCATAAATAGATGTCAATCCCACAGTTAACTCATTATTGAAGTATGTGCCGTAGGTGATTCAGGGGTAATTCCAAGAGAAAGGAGATTTTAAAAGTTTCTTTGTAGGGCTTTCGGGGCTATGTGGCCATGTTCTAGAAGAGAAACTCTTCTAAAAACCCTTCTAGGACATGGCCACATAGCCCCGAAAGCCCTACAAAAAACTATGGATGCCGGCCATGAAAGCCTTCGACTCCACATTGAATTTTAAAAGGCTTGACTGCACCTTTCCCAATGAAAGCAATACCTCTTAGTGCTAAGGGGGCAACCCCTTCATCTGGTGCAGGGAAAACGGGATTTAAAGAGGTCTGACTTTACTTACTTAATCTCAGATAGCTAAAGAGTAAACAGTAGTGCAATAAGATTCATAGCCAACCTGTTATCAATTTGCAATTGAGTGGTAGTGTGAAAAAAATTGTTGCTATTTCAGGTGTTTAAAAAGCCACAACAGCACTGGGAAGGAAGCTTTGTGTGACAATCTCCTAAATTAAAATACGATGGTATCTTTTTTGTTGTCCTCCCTTTCTTCCTCCTTTTATTTAAATACTTTATCTATCACATCTCAGCTCACTGGGGCCGCTGAAACGATGCACAACAGAGTAAAAATAAAATGAAATAATGCAGAGATGAAATTCAAAACGAAAACAAAATACGCTTTTAGAACTTTTAAGAAGAGTTAAAAGCAAAAGGGTTTCAAACACGGAAGGCCCTGTGGAGCAACACCACTTTGGAGATGGAGCTGGCAAACCTCCCTTGGCAAGGAGTTCCACAGTCAACTGCAGAGAAAGCCCTCTCATGGGGGCATAGTGACCCATGGACACATAGCAGGGCCTCCCCTAAATCTCTCTGTTTTTGGAGATATACGTACGGTCCTCCCCACCACGGGACCCTCTCGGAAATGGCGTTTGGCCCTGCAAATGGTTTCCATGCCCTCCAACTCTCCCGACATGGCACGGACGAGTCCCATTTAATCCTCTGCCGTCCCACTTTTCCAGCTGCTCCTAACCTGTCCCAGTTCCTCTCCTCTCCTCCCACCTTCCCACCTTCGTTTTCAAATTGCTGGAAACTGAGTTCAAAAGCAGTTTGCATCCATTTAGCAAAACAAGACGGAGAGGCAGGGATGGCAGTTAAAAGAGGACCCTTGTGCCACTTCTGCAATGCGTAAAGGGGGCCCGAGGCGCTTTCCCCAGCACCGCTGTCCCACTAGGAAACCATGAATCCCTATGAGGAACGCCTTAGGGAACGGGGGATGTTTAGCCTGGAGAAGAGAAGGTTAAGAGGTGATATGAGAGCCCTGTTCAAATATTTGAAGGGATGTCATACTGAGAAGGGAGCAAGCTTGTTTTCTGCTGCTGCAGAGACTAGAACGTGGAACAATGGATGCAAGCTGCAGGAAAAGAGATTCCACCTCAACATTAGGAGGAACTTCCTGAGAGTAAGGGCTGTTCGACAGTAGAACACACTCCTTCCTCGGAGGGTGGTGGAGTCTCCATCCTTAGAGGTCTTTAAGCAGAGGCTGAATGGCCATCTATCGGGGATGCTTAGATTTGGAGTTCCTGCATGGCAGGGGGTTGGACTGCATGGCCCTTCTTGGGGTCTCTTCCAACTCTATGATTCTATGATTCTACTCACTTGAGTTGTTTGCTGATCTCCGACTGCTGGAGCTGGTCCACCGTCTCCTTGGCGTTGCTTCTCAGCTGGGTGAAGTAATCCCAAACCACGTCGGCCACTTGGTCAGCGCTGACCTCGGCCTGGGCCCCTGCAGGGATTGCGAGGGAAGAGGTCAGCGCGGACGACAACCCACCCCGGCCACACACGGGCACCCCTTTGCCAACTCCCATCATCCTGCTGCTTTTGGACGAGAGTACACGAAACCACTCCATGGAGTTTATCATATGAAGGAATTTGGGGGTATAATTGCAATGGCAATCCGAACGCGATCATGGGGTTGCCCGTTATTGCGTATGACAGTATCTCACGCGATTTCGGGCAAAAGGGAAGTCACTCCGAACGCAATCATGAGGTTTCACGTAATTTTGTATTATAGTATCTCGCGCAATTTCGGGCAATGGGGAGTCATTCTGAACGCATTCCGAACACAATTAGATTTCACGTAAATTCGCTGAACTAGCGAATTTACATGAATTTGAACTGGCTCAGTTCAAAATTGGGAGAAATTCCTCCTGTGTGATAAACTCCATTGTCACCTTAGATCTGAGCTGCGTGTGGTTCATTTAGAAACTGAGCCAGAAATCTGAGCTGAAGGGACTTTTCCCAGATCAGGTTTCTTCTCATCCAATTTGGGTGGCAGGATAAGGAACCTTTAATTTATCTTCCTTTTAGCCAGAATATGGATGCAGAGAAGAGCGGAGGGTGAGCCCTGACTCCACAATGAATGGGAAACAAAAAAAGAGAGCTAACTACATAAATGCACAGATTTCCCCCTGGAAGGTCTTTGTACTCCACTCAGTGGAGCCTTGCAAATGTGGTCCATTGATCTCAATGCCTGGGCTGCCTGTTTTGTAGCCAAGGGCTTTCATAAACCCCGCATCCATTTTGCATGCCTCGCTTCTGTGATGGCTTTGCTAACCCTGAGTTGAAGCTCAGCTCCAAGTTTTCCCAAAGCTTTACCATTCAGGCTACTTGCTAGCAGTTACATTGGGCTTCTTGGGAGTGTATCATACGACGGAATTTGAGGGTATAATGCAATGGCAATCCAAACGCAATCATGGGGTTTCACATTATTGCGAATGAGTGTATCTCATGCAATTTTGGGCAATGGGGAGTCATTCCGAACACAATCACGGGGTTTCACGTAATTGCGTATTAGAGTATCTCACACAATTTCGGGCAATGGGGGTCATTTTCAGGAAATGGAAAGCCATTCTGAATGCATTTTGAATGCAACCAGATTTCACGTAAATTTGCTAAACTAGCAAATTCACATAATTGCGAATTGGCTCCATTCGCAATTGAGAGAAATTCCTCCCATGTGATAAACTCATTGGTTACATTCCGCAGCCAGCAAAGAAATGGTTCAGTATTGCATCGCAAAGACAAAAGCAGTATTTCAGTTCAGTGTTCAGCCTAAACAAATTTATTTAAGCAAACACGGAAAGTGGGATATCTCAGAGGAGTTTATTGCCTTTGCTGTGAGGCCGAGGACAGAAGTTACTCCAGGGAGAGTGTCCCCATTCGGAGTTACCTGCAATGATGGCCAAGAGACCAAGGAAGAAGGCAGCTCCCTTCAGAGACATGGTGGTCTGCGGTGGGGCTCTGTTTGTTGGCTTTCTTTAAGGGAACAGCTGTCCTGCAAAAAGAGAGGAGAGTGTTAATTTGTTGCTGTCGTTGTGTTCTTCCAAGTCATGCTTCCAAGTCATTTCTAATGGCGAATCTAGCCTACAGAACCTCATCTTCCCTGGTAGACTCCCATCCAAGGACTAGCCAGGGCTGATCCTGCTTGGCTTCCGAGATCAGAGGGGATCTCGTGCCATTTGGGTGTTTAAGCCCTATAAGGTGTAAAGGTCAGATTAGGTGGGCATTGTGTTGCCCACTGAAGCAAGAGTCTGGGATGAGAACAATCCCCTTTCTCCAAGGAAAGCATCAGTCCCCAGACCAAAGAGAGCCAAAGGCCCTGACCCAGCATCCATCCATCCATCCATCCATCCATCCATCCATCCTCCCTCCCTCCAGGGAAGAACACCCACAGCCGACCCTCCTTTGTCCTAAGCTTCTTCCCCATCATCTCACCTCTTCTGGGGCTCCTTCTGCTCTGCTCAGCCTGCCCAGCCCTTCCATATTTATAGCCATTTCTCCCAGGGCTTCCACGCAGGCAGGCCGGTGACACATCCTCCAGCCCGGCTTGGACTTTAGCAGGAGCGCAACGTGGAGGACCGGCGATGGCCACCGCCAGGCCGCCTCCTTATCTGCCGGGCCAGGAGGGCTGTTAAACTGCAGCATCCGGACCTAGAGGCGGGGGAGAGCAAGAGGACAGGTGTCTCCAATCTGCTAGACAGGCAAAACATGGCCGGGGTGGCCAGTGTGTGGCTTAAAACCCATGAGGACTAGTATCTGCAGATGCGTTTGGACTGAGAGGGACACCTTCGGAGAGTGCAGGGTCCCCCGGCTTCTCTTTTGGGGAGTGTTTCCATGGACTATGTGCGTGCCGGACACCTGTTTGAACACCTGGACATGTCCAGCCATGGCTCGTTTTGGATGGGAAATATTAGGGCCCAGAGGAATTCTATAAGGAGAGCGGGGAAAACCCCACAGAGCCTCCAAATACAGCTAGGAAGCAACCCTGCTTGAAAATTGGGTCTCAAAAGCTAGCCAGGATCTGCTAGCCTAGACTGAACATACACATGCGCACAGACAGTGGCTATCGCTCAGTGACTTATGTATTCCTCATTTTATCGGCCACCATCCCAGCCTGAACACGCTTGTTTTTGCCTGATTTTTGAAGCTAAGCAGAGTCAGGATCTGACTGGGATTTTAACGGAAGAACCCCGGGAGGAAATGCACATATTAAAAGGGAGGCTTGTTTTTGGAGTTGCTCCGGGGTGCCAACTGCCTTAATCCGGCCTTGCATCGGGCAGACGCTTTTTTAAAAATTAATTTTATTTCACGCTTGTGTCCAACAAACAAAATCGTCACATATTCGAAACTTATTATTTCACAATTATATCTAACAAACAAAATCATCACATATCACATATCAACCTGATCATCCCAGCCTCCCTTTCTTCCTTCCATTACTTCTTTCTTCCTCTTACACTCTCCATTCTTTTCATCCTTCCATTATCCATCTTTCTCCTCCTCCTCCCAAACTTCACCTTCATCAACTACTCCTCTCCTCCCTTGTTTTCTTCCTATTCTTTGCCTCTCAAATCCTTCCCTAACCTTCTACACTTACCTTCTTACATCTACCTCTGTCTTTCCCATATTCCTTAAACAAATCCTACCAATCCTTATGTTCTAATTTCCCTAAGGATCCTTTCCCACCTTATTGACTCCTTTCCTCCCATAAGGCAGACATTTAATGCTGCCAACATACTGCCCCGACTGTTCTGATTTGGTTTTGATTAATCCTCTGCAATCCCACTTTTTTCCGCTGCTTTTAAAAGGTCCCAGTTTCCCTCGCTCTCCTTCCACTTTCCCCCTTTTGTCCTGCAAAATGAGTTCAAAGTGCAAAAATAGTTTGCACCCGACTAATTCGGCAGCAATAGGAAGAGGAGGGGAGACCCTTTCCCTGCTGGACGGTCATCTCTCAAAGCCTGATGCAACAGAAAGGTCTTTGCCTGCCTAAAAAAGGATAGCAGAGACTAGTCTAATTTCTCTGGGGTGTTTATCATATGAGGGAATTTGGGGATATAATGCAATGGCAATCCGAACGCAATCATGGGGTTTCACGTTATTGCGAATGAGTGTATCTCACGCAATTTTGGGCAATGGGAAGTCATTCCAAACACAATTGTGGGGTTTCACGTTATTGCATATTAGAGTATCTCACGCAATTTTGGGCAAGGGGGGGTCATTTTCGGGAAATGGGAACTCATTCTGAACACATTCCGAATGCAATCAGATTTCGCGTAAATTCGCTAAACTAGCGAATTCACGTAATTGCAAACTCCTCCCATGTGATAAACTCCTGGGGAAGGAGTTAGTTGCAGAGCCTGGGAGCAACCTCTGTGAAGGCCCTGCCTCCCCTTTTCCTATCAGATATATCTATGAAAAATGATGAGAAATGAGCAGGGCCTCCTCGGAAGATAAATAAAAAAACAAATAAAACTTTTATTTATACCCTGCTTTTTGCCATAGCAATCAAAGCGGCTTACAGAATTTTTTTGAAAAGATCTCAGACATGGATAGGTTTGTATGAGAACATGCAGTCCTGGACCTGAGCCACATAGGGCTTCACCACCACTTTGAATTTGGCCCAGAAACAGATTGGCAACCATTGGAGCTTTTGCAACAAGGGACTTAGCTCTTTGGGCCAACCGACGTTTCCAAACACTCCTTGGATTAGTTTGTTCAAATAATCCAAATATTCCACAAAGCGATATTAATCCATTGGGGTCTGCCTCTGAGAATGTCCAGAGTGCTTCCCCACCATCACCGAGTGAAAAACGCCAAGGGTCAGCTTTCCTGGCCTTTCCTTTGGTTTCGGAATAAACCTGTTGACTTTGCTGTTCCCTCCAGGATGGAGCGTTATCTCGGGGTCACAGTCCAAGGTGATGTGGATTTGATGCGCGGGACAGAAGGGCAAAGCGCAGCCGGGCACGGCAGCCAGCAGCAGCCCCGAGGGTCCAAAGATGAGGCTCTCGTGAACCTTTAAGCCTCCTGTTTTGGGTGAGACCAGGATGGCTGAAAGCCTCCAGGTACCCACCAGAACAAATCCCCACCCCATATGCACACCCCAACAGGCTAGAAGCTAAGCCCCAAACTGACCAGTTGTGTGACCTGCAGATGAAACCAAGGCCCCAAACTGGGCAGCTTCATAACGTTAGACCCCCCCCCCCCCAGAGAGGCTGGATGGCCATCTGTCGAGGATGCTTTGATTGGGAGTTCCTGCATGGCAGAATGAGGTTGGACTGGATGGCCCTTGTGGTCTTTTCCAACTCTGTGATTCTACGATTCTAGGAGTAGGATGCTGGGGGAGGAAACACCTTTTCTTTGGCCCTGAAGTGATGGAGCAGTGTGCAAGCCTCTGAGTTGCGCAGAGCTCTTCTCCCAAACTTCTGCAAGGGAAGAGGATTCAGCACCAAGCCTCTGTCCAAGCCCACCCTTGCATCCTCATAGCCGCCAGCCCTTCAGCCCCGCATGCTTTTCACAGTTATGGTGCCACACTTATGGTTGCCTCCAAGGCGGGTTGTCTTGAGCAATCTCCTGAGGCTGGGCATCTCCAGGAGAAAGAAAGGGCTGCCAGAACCATCGAATCGACTCTATGAGACCCGGAACATGCCTGGCCCACCTTGCAAAGCACCACCTTGGCCCAAGGCTGGCCTAGGAAGCCGGGGGTGGTTCCCATTGAGCAAAGTGGGCCCCTGCACCATGGGCCATGAGCAGTAGGTGCTTCTCTCCAACCCCCCTTGCGTTCCTCGACTCTGCTCCGCTTGCAGGTCTCCTGGCCGAACTTTGGCCAAATAGCCCCAGCGGCCTGGCCAGGGGAGGGGGAGGGGGGTAGATAAAGGCCAAGCTGCCCAGGAGGGACCCAGGCAGAGGCTCCTGGGAGGCAGAAGGAGCAGGTGAGCTATGGGGCAGCAGCAGCAGGGGGGCAGGCAAAGTGGGGTGGGGGGACTGGGAACCACCATTTGAGGAGGGGCTATTGCCGACTATGGCCCAGGGGGCAAAGCTTTGTGCGTGTGTGCCCCCGCCTTAAGCAGTTTGAAGCCTAATAGAAGTGTATCTGTGAGTGGGGGCAAAATAAGGTTATTGCACCCCCAAATAAGAATCCTGGACCCCAATGAAATTTTCCTTCCATCCCCACATTTCTAGCACTTGCAGAGAGCAAGACAATGAAAATATCTTCTTTTCTTGTTTGCATTTTCTTGGCATCACTTTATCTTTTTCCCTTTTTTTTTTCCTTGGGATGCCTAAACTCTCGGATGAAGTTTGAAGTTTCTTCAAGGCTATACATTTGGGGGGGGGGGGGGGGGTGAAGGAAATTTTCATTGGGGAGCAATGGCCAAGGTCCAAGAGGCCCCAGAACAGACCAAGGACTGGCAGGGGCAACAGAGAGGGGCATTTGCTTAGTCTGCAGGGCTGGAGGAAGGGCACAATGAGGGCATTGCCCCCCCAGTAGGAATTCTGACCTAAAGATTTTCCTTAAATTTCTAGCATTGCGTTACCCTAAAATTTCAACTGAGCAACCAGCATTATAGATTAAGTGTCCGAGGAAAGGAGCAGGCAGAGTGACCCAAGGAATGAGAATAAAGCAAATAGAGGAGTCCTGGGTGCAAATGGTTTCCAGTGTCTCTGTCTCTCTGCAATCCTAGAAATTTGGGGAATGAAGGAAAAATAATGATTCCTAGCATTGGAAGAGGCCCCAAGGGCCATCCAGTCCAGCCCCATTTTTTCCCTGCAGGAAAACACCATCCAAGCCCTTCCTGTGGAAGATGGCCTTCCAGCCTCTCTTTTAAAACTTCCAAAGAAAGCTCTCCGAAATGTCATTTGGGGAGCATAATTCTTATTTGGAGGGGCCGTGTCCGTATTGCTAACCCCTTGCAGTCCTGGCGCCTGTTTTTGAGCCGCGCCACGTCCGGGAGAAAGGATTGCTTGGGCATGAAAGGAAACCTGCCCTCCAAACCCGAGCCGGCTTCACATTCCCTCCTGGCCTCAGTCTCCCTGCTTGGACTGGAAGAAGCAATCCCAGGGTCAGGCAAAAAGAGACCATTGAATAGGCAAATGCACAAAGCGGTGGATGGGTGGCTGGGCCTGGACTCTGCAGCCCGAGACCCCTGGTCAATCTCACTCAAGTCGACACTGCAGACTTCCACAGCACCACTTCCACTGATACAAAGGATGATTGTGCTAGAAGGCATTCATCCATGTGGAAAGGACTTTTCCCAGGGACCTTGCGCATACGTGTCTCGTAGGAAGCCTTGCCACTCCAGCCTTGCGCGTTTGCCAAATGCGTTAAGGGCCAAATGAGCAGGAAACCTTGGCAGCAGATTCCTGCATGGCGTGGTAGATGCTCCTTGGGGTCCCTTCCAACTCTCTTGACTCCTGGAGCCCTGGTTGTCCAGAGGCAAGAGACCCCCCAAGAGACCTTGGCCAGGGGCAGGGTTGGAGAGCCACACTTGGATCATGGGATTCATAGTCCTTTCTGGGTGTCTGCCTCGCACTCAGTCCCCCCCGGGAAGGAGAGGGAAAGAGGACTTCTTCTCCCCGGAGGTCTTTCGATGCCCAGTGACATGGCTCCCCTTTCCTGGCACAGGTTCAAGCAAGCGGCACAATGAAGGGCCCTCTGTTGCTGCTCTTTGTCCTCCTGGCGCTGATGGCCACTTTTGCACGTAAGAACCTGGGGTACCCTTGGTCTGGGTCGGGAGCCACACAAGCGTGTGAAGGGGGGCAGGATAAGGGGCCGGACAGTCTGCATCCAAATGACACAGCCATCGGGGAAAGAGAGGAAGAGGAGAAGGAAAAAAAGGTCTCCCTTGCCCTCCCCATTCAACACTGGCTTTTGGGGGCTTCTACATCAACAGGGAAGCAGATCTGCTCTGGGTCCTAGTCTGATCTTTATAATAGCTATCTACAGTGCTGGAGTCTGTCCCTAACTAGTTCCACATCTGGAGAAGGTCTGAAGTTCAGACTAAAACCCAGAGCAGGTTCATCATCTTCCACTACTGTCAAGGGAATCACCATCCATTGCTAGCAAGTCATCTTTCTTGGCTGGGATCCATCCAAAGAACCGCTTGAGCTGGAGGCCAGCAACTGGATCTCCCAACGTGTTTGACATTTGCTTAAGGGCTGCAGGGATGGCATCCAACCCAGATAGGCTCTGCATTTTTCCAGCATGTGGATGGAAGGAGAAGGGGGTCCCTCTGGACCAACTTAAATTGCACCTCATCCCACCGCTGTTAGAAAAACTAAAATATATTGTGAGAACTAGGGCCTGATTATCTTAAAGGCACTAGATCCTATCTGATCTTGGAAGTACTTGGATAGGAGATTGCCAACTAATATGGGGTGCTGTAGGCTCTGTTTCAGTGGAAGCAACTGATAGACCTACCTCTGAGTCTTCCTTGCCTAAGAAAACCCAATGAAATTCATGGGGTCCCCATAAGTCAAACGGTGACTTGAAGACACACGTTGTGAGAGCCGACCCTGCATCTCCTGCTTCATGACCCAAACACAGGCAACCTCTCTCAGCTTCTCCATGGGCATCACTTCTTGGCAGAAGCCAGGAGCAAAACATCTTTCTTCCTAAAAGGGCAGGGGTGGGGAAGAACCAGTTGCCCAAGCCGGCCACTTGGCTCCCTTTTTGGTCTTGGTGGGCAACCGAGAGGATCTTCTTGCTCTCCAGGCACCAAGGATTGTGCTTCGGGGTCCAAGTGGCTGAGACCGACTTCTCAATAGTCCTCCCTCCCCAAGAGAGAGAAAGGGGGTATCCATCTGTCTCGTGTCTCCTCCTTTTCTCCCAAAACAGTGGCTGAAGCACCCCAAGAGGAGAGCCTGGTGGCGAAGGTGCAGGTTTATGCCCAGCAAGCTGCCCAGAAGGCGAAGGAACACCTGGCCACCATCCGGGAGTCTCAGGCCGCTCAGCAGGTCAGGTGGGTGACGTTCCAAGAAGCAAAGCAGGGGGCAGAGGAAGGACCCCAAACTGACGCTTGTGGGGCTCCCTGTTGTGGAGTATGTTGTGGGCCCACAACAAACACAAACTCCCAGAATTCCATACACTTGAGCCAGAAAAAGAGTTAAACCTTGAGCTCCGGGCCCCACAACAAACTCCAACTCCCAGAATTCCATAGCCTTGAGCCAGGATGCTGAAACGCAGTGCCAAACTAGGTTATTTCTCTAGTGTGGATGCAGCCATAGTCTCACGCCTTGTAAAAATAGCACCCGGGGAGACAGAGGTTCACCCAAGAACTTATTTTACTATAAGCAGCATTAGCAGTCCTTCACCAAACAGAGGTTCAAGCAGAGAGAGCAAATGGCAGCAGCATCTCCCAATTTATAATAGCAGGATCAGGGAAAGGCTCAGAGCCTATTGGTCTGAGTACTAATGAGTAACACCAGTGCTCTACTCCAGAGAAGGGGATTGTGGAGTCTTAATCCACACACACCTGGGAGTAAGTGAGTAAGGCACAGAAGCCTTATAAACCAAATCTCTAACATGTAGGGCCTCTGGTGCGAACTCATCCAAGGGTATCCCTGCTTCAGTTCTTCCTCTTCAAGCCACATTCCCTAGAAGAGCAACTGGGACAAAGGAACTTATCAGACGTTGGAAATTGGAAGTATAATCTAATGGCAATCCGAACGCAGTCATGGGGTTTCACGTTATTGCGAATTAAAGCATCTCACGCAATTTTGGGCAATGGGGGGTCATTTTCGAGTAGTGGGAAGTCATTCCGAACACATTCCGAACGCAATTGGAATTCACGTAAATTCGCTAAACTAGCGAATTCGCATGAATTCAAATTGGCTCCAATTGGCTGCAAAAAAGAGAAATTCCTCCCGCCTGATAAGGTCCAAAGTAGAGAAAAATAGTCGCCAAGGTCCAAAGGGGCCAAAATGGGTAATTGCAAGACTTGTGGGGCAGAAAGCACTGGCCGCTTTCTGATCCCACCGACTTGAACGGTGCTCCCACTCATTGGGTTCAGGATCAGTCTCCTGTTTTGGAGGACAAAGGGGGAGACGAATGAGTCCAGAGAATTGATCCGAGACCAGCGAGCGCATTGCCTCCCAGTCACGGGCCACCATCCATTGGCCAAGGGCTGAACCATGTCTCTTTCTCTCCCCCCCATTCCTTCCCACCCCACTGCACTTCTGCCCCTTTCTTCCAGGGAATGGTGGGAGGCCAGCCTCTCCCAGTTGAAGGACAAGATGACCACTCTATGGGAGAAAACGACGGCCACCTCCGGCGCATGAGGAGCTGCTTCGCCTGCCTGCCTCCGGGTTGATCTCCCCCAGAAGAGCCAAAAAGAAGGGGTCTCCGTGTGGGGTGTGCATCTTGACTCCCTTCCTTCCTTCTCCCCTTTCTCTAAGAAGACCCCTTCCAAATCCTCTCCAAACACCTCCTTCTTAGTGGCACTCACTTGTTCCAGGTGTGGGGAACCTACCCCCCATTAAAGTGTGCAAACGCTCCATCCGTGTGAGTTTCTTGCTGCAAACCAACAAAACCAATAAGGAGGGAGAGAAAGAGAGGCCAGGGTGGTGGGATTAAGTGGCCCGAGTGCTAGTTGTTATGGGCCTTCAAGTCCTTTCTGATAGACGGAGACCCTAAAGGCGACCCTATCGTGGGGTTTTCTAAGCAAGGTTTATTCAGAGGAGGGTTGTCATTGCCTTCCTCTGAGGATGAGAGAGTGTGCCTTGCCCAAAGTCACCCAATGGGTTTTCATGGTTGAATGAGGGTTCAGATCCTGGTCTACAGAGCTGTAGCCCAACCCTCAAACCATGACACTAAGGCTGACTCTACAGCTCCATGGTACAGTCCCCCAGCCCCACTGTGATCCTTTCCCTGTTTTAATCTGAACTGAAATGAGTTTGGAAAAACCACATGGGACCCTCATTACTTAGCCGACGGTGGGCACATGTTCACTATATTGATTTCGGTCTGGTCACGTGGCTGCAGCAACTGTAGCATTTGGGGTTTCTTTTTAATTCCCACCACAAATGTGCACATTCACATTTTTGCTTAATGAAATGACCTTTCTCCAAGACCTGAGTTCCGTTCCCTTCTCAGCCATGGAAACCTACTGAGAGATCTTGGGCAAGTCACCTTCTCTCAGGTTTAGAGGAAGGCAATGGTAGCAAAGCTCCTGAAAATAATAAATCTGGCTGGGAAAACCCTATGATAGGATATGTTATACGAGAAGGTTGCCATAAATCAGAGTCAACATGAAGGCACCAAACAGGAAAAAGAAGCCTTGATGGAGCTCCTCTCATGCCGACAAGCTTGCTCTGAAACGGATCCCTGTCTGCTCACTCCTCCGGATGGAAGAAACTCAGCCTGGGAGGATGGATGTGGGGACATTCAGGAGGCTGGCCAGGTAGGGTTTTTGGAGGTCCAGGCCTGAGGCCTAAGGGTGATCTTTGGTGATATGATGGGAGCTAGCACTGGCAACGTTGGGAGGCTACAGTCAGAAGGAGAAGCACTTGGTGATGTTGTTAAGCACACCACGTTAAGCGTTAACCCCAAACTTGCACAGAGTATGAAACCTAACACACCCAAATCTTAACAAATCAAATAAAAATACCAGACATTCCTCCCAAGGACACAAGAAAAAGGGATACACCTGAGACTCGGGACCAGGCCGGGAAGCTGGCAACTCCAGGGAAACACTTGAGTGGGTTTCCAGCAACCCCAGACTGAAGGGTTTCGACCAGAGGCCAAGTTGTGTAAGGGTCGAGAGGCTCACACTCTCATCCACCCGAAAGCCACGGTCACCGGCTCCTTTGGCCACCGCTGCTACTACACTGGACACTCTTGGGCTACTCCTCAAGGGAAGTACCACCTTCAAGTTGCTTTTCAATCTGGACGCCCAAAGAGGAAAGAGGTGGCATACCTCTCTACCTGCCCACGCCCCTCATTTTATTTTTCTGGCCTCAGCATCTCCAGATATAAGTCCAGGCACATGCTTCTTCCTTCCCAGAAGGCAGACTCAGGGGTCTGAGCCCCAGACGCTGCCCAGTGTGGCTCCTTCCCAGAGCTCTCCATCAGCAGTGACCAAGGAGAGGCGATCTCCTGGCTAGCCGAGGAAAAGGAGGCAACTGCTCTCCTTCTGCCGGGAGCAAGGTGGAAGGTGCTGCTTTGCACAATGCAGGACACGTGGAGGTTGCACCCAGCGATCCCATGCACCCTTGCAGGACCCATACAACCAAAGAAGTGGCACAGCTTGCCCAAGGTGCCCATCCCTGGCGCAGACTCCACATTGACAGAAGTGGGTGAAGGTGGGGAGGCCTTCCAAAGCAACATGGAAAGAGATGCTTGAAGAGGCACTGCAAAAATGCAGCGGTTTGAGCGTTGGGCGAGGAGTCTGGGGGACCAGGACCCAAATCTCAGCCGTGGAAATCCATTTGGGCAAGTCACACTCTCGCAGCCTCAGGGGAAGGTAATGGCAAGCCTCCTCTGAATAAATCTTGCTAAGGAAACCTTAGGAGAGGGTTCCCATACGTTGGAGTTGACCTGACTGAAAAGTAGCCGACCCTTCCTAACACAAGTTCAGACGCTCGCTCGTGTCAGGGATGCTGGAGCCGTGGATTTCCTGCATGGAAAAGGGGTTGGACCAGTGGGCCCTCGGAGGTCCCAGTGAACCTGTCACTTCTATTCTCCTATGGTGCTTCTGGGGCCTGAAACAGCCTTGACACCCTTATTCCTCCAGGCTTCAACATCCCTCCTTCTTGTGACCCAGTCCGCAGGCATGCAAACAGCCCAATGGTGGTGGTCCTTACTGGGGGGAAGGCACTCTTCCCCCAGCACCCTCCGCAGCTCCCTAGCAGGCAATGTGGGAGTGGAGGGTAGGGGTCTTTGGACTTGGGCAACCTGCAGAAAGGAGTGACTACTGCCCTCCTCCAAAGGTCGGTCTCTGTCCTCCATTGCTCACCCCACCAGCCCTGCCTCCCCACAGCTCCCAGCAAGAAGTAGACACTCTGCAATGCTCAAATGCCACAACCTCCGCTGCTTTTTTATTGTTATTCTTTGACAAAAAAGAAAAGGAAGGGGAAGGAGGTATTGCTTGTGTGCAAGAGAAAGTGCGTGCACATGGACACACGTGGGCCTCCACTCCAGCTTGAGGGGCACAGGATGGGACCCTTCCAGCCTATCCGGGGTGGAGAGGGGAGTGCTTCTTGCCCCTCAACACCATCCCTCTTTCTCTCCTCCAAATGGACACCTTAAGAAAACTCAGTGGCAAATATCAAAGTGGAAGGGAGGCCCAGAGTTTAAGGCTCTGGGATTTAGGAAGGGGTTGAGAAGGGGGGCAGAGACGGCAGCGTCGGTGCCACTAGGACTGCTGCTGCTGCTCCTGCTGGGGCCCTTCCAGGCTCTTCTGCACGACTGCCACAACCTCCAGCAAGCGGGTCTTGGCCTTCTGGACCAAGGGGGCAATATCCTGCCGCAACTTCTCCAAGATGGGGGCAACCCTCTCCCGGAAATTGCTGACATGCTCCTGGACGCGGGTGTGGTACTGGGCCACCTCGGGCATGCCCTTCTCTTTGATCTCCTGCAGCTTCTCGCTTATCTTCTGGCGCAACTCCTCGCTGTAAGGGGCCACGTTCTTGCGCAGCTCATCTACCATACCGCGGACTCTGTCCCGGGCGTCTTCGGCCACGGGGCGCAGCTTCTCCTGCATGGTCTCCAGGTTCTGGCGGGTGAGTTCCTTCATCTCATCAGCGATGGGTTGCAGGCGGGTCCGGTAGGATTCGGCCTCCTGCTGGAGCTTCTTACTGAAGTCCTCGAAAAAGGGCTGGACCTTGACCTTGATGTCCTCCATGTCTTTGGTCAGGGACTGGCGCAGGGCCTCCCAGTCTGCATTGAGTTGGGTCCGGAGGGTCTCCACTTGCGGGGAAAGCTCTTCATGGAACTTGGTCACTGTGGCGCTCAGGGTGTCGTAGCTCTCGGCCAACCTCAGGCTGTGGACCGGAAGGAAAACCGAGTCAGAGGATGGTGGGTGAGAAAGTTACCATGTTAAAATTTTATTTATTTAGGATGAGAGCTCCCAGAATCACTGGATGGGGGATTCTGGGACTGCCATCCAAAAGAAGTAGCGTCTCCCAAGTTTTGCCAGAACACAGCAGCAGGAAAAGAGCTGGAGAACCAGCCCATCTTTGGCCAGTTGCTCCTTCATCTTCTAATGCAGCTTGCTTTGGGCTGCCTTCCTGCCTGGTGTTTGTGTTTGGACCCTGAGTCTTTGCCTTTTGCAAGACTGGGGAACCTCTCCAGCTGAGTGAAGCACAGCCGCCCTGCCGGGCTTTGGACGTCAAGATAAAAAACTCTGCTCTGGTTGTGTCACCTCTTGAAGAGGAGCAAAGGTTGCTTGCACAGACCTCTCTCTCTCCATTCCCTCTAATACCCCAGCCATGCCCCTGAGCGGCCCCAGGCCTTTCACGCAAAGACTTCTCTTTCCAGCTTTATATTTTTAAGACCTCATCTCAGCATTACATTTTGGCTTGGGAGGCTGCCTTTGCCAGTGTTCTCTCTCAGAGTTCAGCAGGCTCTCTCTGCCTTTTGTCCAGCCGCTATGTTCTGGCAAAACTTGGGGAGAATAACTTTTTTTGAGGGGTAACAGCTGCTAGGATCCCCCACCAGCTATTTGGAAAATGTTCACCTATTGTGTTAATGTGGCATAGAGGTCTGAGTGTTGGACAAGGACTCTGGGAGACCGAATTCCCACTCAGTCACAGAAATTTCCTGGGTGACCATGGCCAAGTCACACTCTCTCATCCTCAGAGGAAGACCTTGGCAAGCTTCCTCTGAAAAAATTCAGTCAAGAAAACCTTAAGACAGGTTCGTCGTAGGGACTTCAGAAGTCAGAAGTGACCTGAATCATAGAATAATGTTGGAAGGGACTCTCAAGGGCCACCTAGTCCAATCCCCTTGCCATGCAGGAATACTACATACGAGGGGGTATCCAAAAGTTTTAATGGTCACCTTTTTCAAAAATGGACAGAAAGTTTGTTTTGATTTGTAGTTGTTAACTTATCTCTATGTAGTCACTCTCAAGATATATACATTTTTCCCAGCCTATCTTGACCCTCCAAATACGTGATATTATAGAAATCTGCAGATTGTGCCTTATGAGGGGGTATCGTAAAGTAATAATTATCACCCGGAAGTTATTATGGCATATTGATGAAAGTTTGTCAGTGTCATCATTGGTCCCCAAGTGCACATTGCTGAGAAAATCAACTTATTGCGTCCTTTATTTTTGTGACTGGTTCTGCCAAAAGTGACTAAAGTGTAAAATCTTCATCAGGCGCAATCTGCAGACTTCTACAATGTCAGGTATTCAGAGGGTCAAGATACGCTGGGAAAAATTTATAAATCTAGATAGTGACTACATAGAGATAAGTTAACAACTACAAATCAAAACAAACTTTCTGTCAATTTTTTTAAAAGGTGATCATTAAAACTTTTGGATACCCCTCGTATAACTAAAGTACTGCTGAAAAGTGCCTACGTACCCAACCTCTGTTCAAAGGCCTCCAAAGGAGGAAAGTCCACCACCCTCTGAAGAAACCCATCCCACCGTCAAACATCTTGAACAGTAAACAAGTGCTTTCTAATGTTCGGTTGGAAATCTTTACTTCCAATTTGAGCCCAAGTCGAAAGCATCAAACAACAACAAGCTGATCAATCTCCTAAACTTTTTCTCTTGGGTACTCCTCTTGGTTTTGCTGCGCACCCAAAGGAAAGGTCATGCCCAGCCCTGCTTCATGGACCCCTCTTGACTGGAAGAAGCCACCAAGAACAATCTGATCCTTGGCCTTTGGTTGAGAGCTTGAACAGAGGCTGCGTTCACACTGGAGAAATAAACCGGTTTAAGTGCCATGGCTCAATGCTGTGAAATTCTGGGAATTGTAGTTTGTTGTGGGGCCCAGAGCAGAGCAGAGCTCTGCTCTGGACCCCACAACAAACTACAATTCCCAGAATTTCACAGCATTGAGCCATGGCACTTAAACCGGTTTATTTCTCCAGTGTGAACGCAGCCCGAGTCCCAGTTCTGGGCAACCCTTGGGACAGCGGAGTGCCCAGACAGAGAGCCTTCTCCTCATCTTCACTCCCCACACATATGGACCCCCAAGAAAAAGAGCAACCCCCATCTCCAAGCCTGAGGCTGAGGACAAAGAAAAGAAGAGGGTCTTCCCCAAATACGCCACTCACTCAAGCTTCTGTGCCAAGGCGGAGGAATCGAACTGGGCCAGGGCTTCGTTGGCTCCTGCCTTTGCTGTTTCGAAGTAGACACGGACCGCATCTTGGAGGTTCTCGAGGGTGGTATGTTGGGGCTCATCGCGCTGCCAGAAGTGGCGAGCCTGGGTTCCTGAGGAAGAGAGGCAACCCACCCTTTAGAGCTGGCCACAGGGGTCCTCCGGAGAGCAAAGGGAGAATGCTGTGGAAGATGGGAGGCGGGCACCGAGCCAAGCCTTCCTGGTTTGGCTCCAATGGAAAAAGACCCCCGGCTGGATCTTTGGCTCCAGGGTGCCTGGATGATGTACTGAGCTTCTCCCTAGAAAGTTGTCTCCCCTCCATCACCTCCCCAGAGTTAGGAGCTTTGCTCCCCCAGAAGAATACTGACTACCCCCAGGGCCAGACCCTCGAGTAAGGGCTGGCATTAAGGCTAAGGGTGCCAGCGTTGCCATGGGGCTCCCCAATTGTTGCAGACCCTGATCAACCCATGTTTGTCGCTACTTACCGGCGAGGAACACCAGGAGGAGGGTCACTGCGACGGCTCTCATCTTGCAAGACGTTCCAACCTGGGGGTTGCAGAAAGAGTTCAGGCAAGGGAAGAAAACATTCACAGAAAGGTTTTTAAAAAGGCTGGGAAAGGCGTCCCTCCTTCCCAGCGACACCCAGACCACAAAAGAGAACCAAGCCCATAAATCATGGAAGCTCTATGGCAAGGGGCAGTTACCATGGGGCATGCAAGGAGGGGGAGGTTGCCCTCTTGCCCTGCTTGAGAACTTCTGCGTTTCCTGGCTGGTCACTGTGGCAAGAAGGCATCTGGCTGAGATGGTCCAGTCCAGTATGGATGCTTATCCGTCTTTTAAACATGAAGGGCTGTGGTTAAGACCCACAAGCATCATCCTGGACTAGACCAGAGGGCAGTTTAGAGCAGCCATCTGCCATGGAAGAGAGGATCACAGAAGCTGAGCACCAGGAACCGCAGAGATTCAGCAGCTCATCTCCAGAAGGGCTTTCTGAAAGGCCACCAAGAGTCCATCTCCTCAAGATGTCCCCCTTGGGCATTTCCGCTGCCCTCCCAAAACGGTCAGCCCAGAGAACAAACCACAGCATCAAAAAGAAGAAGAGGAGTAGATTCCCAACAGAAGTTTTTCACAGAGTGGAAATGCAAAGGTGAGAGAGAGAAGAGGGGAAGGATGGAGAAATGGGGAGAATTCCCAAGTTGGACAGAGACTCAGAAGATACTGGGGTTCCCAGTCTCTTACCCGTTGCTTTGCCGTCGGCTGCTCTGCCCGCTGCTCCCAGCACAGCAAAACTCCCGGCTATTTATACTGGAGGTGGTTGTTTATTGCTGGAGATAAGTGAGTGCTGTTAAGGGGGAATTCACTCCCAAGCTGTGACTATGTGGCGCTTAGAGTTCAAGGATCAAGCACACATCCCCAGAGGGGACGGGCACAACCAAGGAGCAATAGGGATGGGGTGGGGATGGGGGACGGAGGCCGCCCGCTGATCTGGTCCAGGGCCAGCTCTTTGACCTGGATTTGCACCGTGGGCTGAGCAGGAACCCCGCACCTTCCTGCCTGGATGGTAGCCAAGAGGGAGATTTGCAAGCCCCGCTGGTTCTGTTGTTGTTCTCAAGTGGCTTAAGGACTCTGCCCTGCGTGGGCTCAGCCCTCCCTTTGGGAGAACAACTCCCTGACCCCAGGCCCTGCCAGCACAAATCATCTGAGCCATTACCGCAGGCCTGGGATCGGACCTGGACCTGGGCACGATGGCCACAGGCTGTTCAGTTCGGAGGGAAGCTGGCAGGCCTTGGTGCCGTACCATGCCATGCTCAGCTTCTTGGTGCTTCCAAAGCAGGGTCAAACCTTTCCCTTTGCCCATAAGTAACTGGGGTGTTTGCAGGACTCACTGCCACTGAAAGGCACAGTGCAACAGCTTCTGAGGCAGGGAAAACAGCATGGAGGGGAAAATTGTCTGGAATAGGATCCCACCAAGTGCTCCCCATCTCCTTTCCCCAAGTTGCTTAGAATCACAGACTTCTAGAGTTGGAAGAGACCCCAAGGGCCATCCAGTCCAGCTTCCTTCTGCCATGCGGGAAGACACCATCCAAGTCTTCCCTGTGACAGATGGACATCCAGCCTCTGCTTAAGAAGGAGGACAAGACAGTGATACCAGCAGCTCTTGCCACGAGGCCTGGCCACTTACTCCAGACATGCGGAGAAAAGCAGAGGGAGCCAGTGGTAGGTAGGAGGCCATCTTCAGCCATCTCTGTCTCCCTTCCCCATGGGAAGAGACCACCTTTTCATTCAGCCCAAGCCTCAGGTTCTGCCAAGGTACTTCAGTCCAGGGCTATTCAACCATGGTGGCTTATGGGCCAGCCCAGTCCATAAACCCTGCAGGAAGAATCAATTTCAGCCCATGGGCACAATATGGGACCTGTTCCTGGCACATTGAAAGAACATAGGGCAGGTGCTACCGTCAAGCTAAGGGCAAGGCTGGTCTTCCTCCTTTCTGGAGTGAATTCACCCAACACAAGGACCCCTAAGCTTATGGGGTTTTACCCAGTCCCAGGGCATTAGGAAGGTGAGCTCCAACTAAACATTGTTCAGGATGGGAAGAAGAGATGAGGACGCTGGAAGAAGCCATTGCCCAGCATGTGGGACCAAGGTGACCCCAATTCTGCCTTGATGGATGGAGTTGCTTTCTAGGACTATGACTTTTCTGCTTCCATTTCTAAGGAAAGAGGAGATTCTCAGCCAGACCTTCAGAGAAGAGATGGAACAAGAGCCAGAGAGGAGCGAGACCAGAGAGGAGAGTCAACCATAATCATGGGTTTATTTGTCATGATCCCACATCCAACTAAGTTACTAGTTGCAAATGAACACACACGCAACCCCCCCCTTGCGAAAAAATAAAAACCATAACGAAACAAAAACCCGGACTAAGAGTTTGCTGAATATCCAGAGGAGTTTTTGTTATGTGGATTCTTGTTCTCAGTCCAACAGAAATGAGGGGTGGAGGGAATACTTTGGACATTTCCCCAAAACAGAAATAATAGCAAAGTATATCATACATTCAACATATACTGCGAGTATTGATTACTACAATACAAAGCAATGATGATTTTTTTTAAAAACCCACAAAAATAAAAAGTGTGATACTGCAAAAGAGGGCGGCTGGGCCAGTCCCCTGGTCACTTGTCTTGCAGGGCCCCGGAGAGCAGCCGCTGCCGTTGGCTCCCAGGATCGTGTAAACAGAAGCAGAGGGGACGAGGGACACAAACCAAAGGAAGAAGAGTCCGAGGCCAGGCTGGCGGGGCCCCTCCGAGTGCCTCTGGAGGGCCAAGTGGGGTGCCCACCAAGACCAGCACCTTCCTCCCTGCCCTCAGGCTTCCCTGGCAAAGGAGCAACAATGCCAGCATGGAGGTCCAGGCATTTAAGTGGCCACAGCCCCTGCCCCACTTGGACTGATTCGTCTCCAGATACTACGGAAGCCATGGCAGAGGCAAAGGGGAGCAGGAGGAGGAGGAGGAGGAAGATGGCGAGAGCAAAAGAACCTTGGCCATGCTGGTCTCACACTTCTTCTGTGCAAATTCAGGAGGGCTGCATTGAGAGAGGTGTATATATCTATCTATATATATCTATATATCTATATATATATTTCCTTTAAAAAAATTATTCCAAAAAGAGTCAGTCATAGGAATTTTCTGTGGTAGCGGTTTCAAAAGGTCCAAAGGCAGAAAAGATGACAAGATCCTCCCCCTCCCCCCCCCGCGCAAAGCCCCCAACCCAAATCTTGGATCAGTCACAGAAAACAAGGTTACCCCAGGAGAGGGCAGAAAGGTCTCCGGGGGGCCTTGGCGGGAGGGTCGAAGCTGCCGGGGGTCCTCCGGAGAAAAGCCAATACTGGGAGGGCAGCGGAGCATTGGGGAAGGAGGAAGCAGCAAAGTGGGCCAGAGGGAGGGAGGAGGGCGCGCGGTCTTCTCTTAACAATTAATTTATTAATAATATTAATATCAATAATAATAATAAACAACAATAACAACAACAGAACATTTACCAAAAGCAAATTCCTACATGATCTGGAGGGAAGCAGGTTAAAAGAGGAAAGCTGGTTCTCACACGGCTGATCTAAGAAAGGAAAAGAAAAAAGCTTGGCGGGGGGGGGGGGAGCGGTGTTGAGATGTGTCTTTGACCGGAAAAGATGTACAAAAAGAGGGAGGGGAGGGAAAGAGAGAGAACTCTGCAGCACAATGATTTTAAGCTTTAAAAAAAGGAAATGAGACGCACAAATTAAAGAGACACACAAAAGCAATATTGCACCACTGCTGGGGTGGGGAGGGAGCCGAAATTGCCACCAGGGGAGGGGGCAGAGAGCGAGGCAAGGAAGGCCGCTGCGACTTTGAGGTTCAGCCCCATGCTCCCCACAAGCACTGCCCCCGGCCTCCCCACCACACTATGCCCCTGGTCCGGCCATGTCGCCGTGGGGGGAAATCCGTCCCAAGCGTCTGCTTATTGCTGGAGGATGGCCAGGGCTCCTCGCCAGGGCTCCTTCCCCAGGCCAAGGTAAGCCCCTGCAATGGGCTGAAAGAGCACCCCTTCCAGGGCAGCTGGTGCCGCTCCAATCCAGCTCTGCAGAGAACCCGCCCGATGGGCTCTCTGGCTGTCCGCGAACAGCTGGTATCACAGGTGAATATGGCAATAATGAACATCCAAAAGGAACAAGCACACTGTTGAACTGAGGAAGAGGAGGAGAAGCTGCCGCTGCCATCGCCACCATAAAATTTCCATCCAGGAGAAACGCTACGGCCATTTGGCGCAATGCTGCAAGATACTGTTGGTTTTGAAAGGGACCTTTTTCTTCAAAAGCTGTACATACCCCTACCAAAACAGAACAACAAAGAGAGGAGTGGCTGGCTGAGATCCTGATGTTTCTGTCAATTGCATGCACACAGCCCACCCGCATTCCTGGCACAAAGCACCCAGGATGTTTGGAGTGCCACCCACTTGGCCAGCGAATGGTGGATGCCTGCTCTTTTCCACACCCAGTCTCCATTTATGCTTATCTCCACTGCCTCCTGGGTCCCAGAAACTAGCAGGTGGTCCAGGTAGTGGACTGACACAGGGTCTCTTGGCTCTGGTACCACATGCCCCCCCACCCCGGCCAGGGCACTGCCAAGGGCTCCCCACAATACTTACTGTTGCTCACTGGCTCTCTAGACTCCAGCTTGCTCCATCCCAAAGGGAACCTCTGGGTGCTTGTAACTCAGGAGGACGTCCGTAATGCACGTGGACGGGTAACAAGAGGCATTCAGGTGCTGGCTGCTGTCCCCTAGGGCCGGGTGCTCCTCTCCTTCCAAATTATCCTCATAGTCTGAGAAAGAAGAAGGGAAGGGGAAACATTCAAACCAGCTGCAGGTTCAGCATGAAGGGCAAGCCGTACTCTTCGGGCATTCAGCTCCTCCTGGCACCAGGTGGGATTCAGAGCCCAGCATATGCTAAGCAGAGAGGGCACTGCAGGCGTAAGGAGACAGCCTTCCTTGCCGGAAGAGAATTCCCTTCACTCAACTAACAGCACAAATAGAGTTGAGTTGCAGGACCAGGTTAGGCTTATCTGCACCTCTCATTCCTGCCCTGAGGTCCTACAAAGGGAGAAGTGTGGGGCTTACAGATAACCCCAAGTTTGCAGGTGCCCACCGCCTCACCTCTCTTTCCAAGCCTGGATCAAGGCCCATGGAAGGTGCCACTCTGCCCATTCCATGTCTGGAGGATTGCCCACCACTCACCTTCCCTCTCCCCATCATGGAGAGGCTGGCTGCCCATCAGGGACGACTGGCTGAGCACAGCATCAGACATGCGGGCAGAGCTGAGCGCCTTCCCTGCCATGAGGCTCATGCCAGGCAGGGTGTCCAACTGCACCTGTGGTTGGGAGAGAGGAACGCAGTGTCAGGAGGGGTGGAGAGCGCTGAGGGGACCCAGCTTCCTTCTCTGAGCACTTGCCAGGGAAGCGTCTGAGCCTGTGCCTCAGCTTCTGCCCACCCTGCAAGCCACAGGAAAAATGCTGCCCATCAAGCCACCCACCAGCCTGCTCCCATAACGTACGTAAGCATCCTCGCTGCCCTGAATGGTGTGGTGTCTCTGCAGAGGCCGGGATCTGTGATGGGGTCCAGGGACAGCCCTGGCCGAGTATGCCCCCAGTGCCTCGGCGTCTGTCATCTCCACCTGCCTGGGCGAGTGCCTGGCCATGGCATCTTTGAGGGGGAGGGAGAAGAGTGGGTAAGCAGAGAAAAAGAGTTAGGCCTTGCGTGGACACCCATCATCCCCCACTCGTCTGGCCTCCCAGGTGGGAGAAAGGAAAAGAAAGTTGGTCGCTCTCCCTTTTCCCTACCTCAGCCCTCTTTCCTGCCAAAAAGTGGTGCTCGGGGATACCTATTTGATATCCTGGCCACTGGGCTGTAGTGCCCCTGGTACTCAGTTTTGTCCCCTTGCTGTTCACCATACAGGGAGGTTGTCTGGGGTTTTGAGGTTCAGTGTCACCAATATGCCAATGATACTCAACTCTGTCTCTTTCTGTTATTAAACCAGTGTCCGCTGAGAGGAACTGAATGGATGCTGACAAGCAAGTTGAATCTTACGCCAGACAAGACAGAGTCAATAAAAAGTCCGGTCAGGAAACAGCAATTCATCCTGTGCTGGGTGGGGTTGTAGTACTGGGCCTGAAATCTCAGCTTCACTCCTTGCGTACACTCCTGGATCCCATCTGGTTTTGGCAGGAGTCAGGAGTGCACACACACTTCTGTTCCAGCTGCACCCATTTGTGGAGATGGCAGATCTGGCTAGGGCAACACATGCTTCCATTACATCCCTTTTGCGTTCATGTAATGTTGGGCTGCCTTTGAAACGGTTTGGGAACTTTAGCCAGTTTAAAATGCTGCAGGCAGACTGCTGACAGATCACTCCCTTGTTTAAAGAGCTTCACTGGCCACGGGACCCTTACTGAGCACAATTTAAGATGTCATTGATTATCTATAAAGTCCCATAGGGCTTGGCTCCTAACTGTCTGAAAGATTGGCTGTATTTTCCTCTGCAACCCTGCTCTCGTCCTCACATTGCTCTCAGTCCCACCACAGTCGCTGGCACAGTTGGTGAGGACACAGGAGACAGGGCCTCCTGGGCAAGGATTGCCCCCTCCCCACACTTTTGCTCTCTTTTTATTGACACAGAAAGATTATTTTTATTTAAACAGGTATTTGGTGTTTTTTAACCAGGTGAGACAGAAGAGTCTTTTAAAATGTGGATACTCCACTTTTATTTCCACCATGTTTTTAATGGATTTTAAACTGGTTTAAATACTGTTTTTATTTAATTGCATTTTCACTTCCACTATAAGCCGCCATGTTCCCATCTGGGTGGGGGAGAGAAACTGACTGATAGACGGATTATCTTCCAGGCACAGACCCACGCCAGCCAACAGCAGGACCCCTTAGGGGCTGGAAGCTAACTGTCCTTGGCTGCGGGTTAATTGCAAAGGGCAAAAAAGGGCAAAGGGGGCCTTCTTGATGCCTAAGCAAATGCCCACACTCTGTACAACCAGGGATGCATTGGCAGTACCCGCACATGTGTTCTTTTTCCAATGGGGTGATGTGCCTGCTGCCCTTGCAACCACATGGGAGACTGTCTGCGCCCTGATCTTTGTCTTTCTGCCTTTCCAGCAGAGGCCTCCTTCCTCCTCTTGGGAACTCACTGCCAAGTGGAGGAACCAGCCCAAAGGGATAAACTGGGGGGGGGGGGGGGTAAAGGCTACCTTTCTGTCAGGCCTTTCATAGCTTCAGAAAGAGGGAGGCTGAGGAGCAGACCCATAAGCAAACCTTACCCACCAGGGATGCAAAGAAAGGGCAGGAGGGAGCAAGTAGATGGGTAGCACTTTCCTCTGCCCTAGGAAGGCAATTCGCACCTTCAGCCAAGTCCCTGGAAGCTGCTCTCTCTGTCTACACAGGCAGGAGTGTGTGCACAGACCCCACTTAAGAGGTTGTGAAAGGGCCCTTCTTGGGCTATGACCCCTAGAGCCTAAAAAGGGGAAGGTGCAGCCTTCTAGTGGTATGGGACTCCCTGTACCAGTCCCAGCTAGCCTCGGAGGAATTGTGGGACAATGAGGAACGCTGTCCAGCTCCACTGACTGAGGAGAGCTAAGATGGCCAATGGGCCAGTATTAGAGCTCTGGGTTGAAAAGCAGGAACAGGATGGGAAATCTTTGTGGCACCACTGCTCTGACCTCACCTGATTCTAGGACTCCCCAGAAGAGGTTGCTGGATGAGAAGAATCCACAAAAAGTCACCAAGAAGCCCCGGATGGCAACCCTCCCCAGCTCTCTTGTTCCCACTCCCCACCTACTGGGACTCAGGTGTTAGGCCTCTCAGCTGTTAGGCCTCTCTGTTCTTCAGGTCATGTTCAGTGTTATCCAAACTAGAGACCACTGTCATGTAGACAGTGGCCGATTCCTGACTGCCACAGTGGGCAAACCTAACTCATCTGATGAGACCTAGGGCAGGGGCAACTAAAACCTCCCTGGTCCCCTCGAGGCTGCCTCTCTGCCTCCAAAACCAAGTCCTCTTTGCCTTCCACCCCGTCTCACATGAAACATCCTCCTTTCCCGCCACCAGCCTTACCTCGGCAGGGTGCCTCATTCCGACTGAAGGCAGCTGCCATGTGCTGGTGCCGGTATGGATGGGGCCCCAGTTCCTGCTCGTGCTTAGCGTTCCCGTAAAAAGCATCCAGGTCCCCCTGGCCACCAATGCTTAAGAGCAGCCGGGGGTCATGGTGGTGGTGATGGTGGTGGTGATGGCCACCTTTGGTCTTACTGCCTGGAAAGCCGTCCCTGTCCCCCTCGCACATGCAGTCCACCGCTACTGCCACCGCTGCCTCCTCGTCCTCCTCTTCCATGCTCTCAGAGTGGACCAGGGCGGGTGCAGGGGCATACCCATGGGCCGGCACCTGCTGGATACAATCGTGTTCTCGCACTTTCAGGAGGTGCTGGGGGCTGGTGTGGTGGGGGTGGTGAGCATGGTGGGGGTGGTAAGAGTCAGCGTTTTGATAAGGCAAAGAGAGAGAGTGGCGCTCTGACAGTTTCTGAGCCATGCTGGCAACCATGTGGTGTCCGCCTTCCCCGTGGTTCATGTGCCGGATCAGCTCTTGGAGCTCCTGCTGCTGCTGTTGCTGCTGCTGCTGCTGTTGCTGCTGCCGCCGCTTGATCAACTGGGCAACCTCCACCTGGGGCAGCCGCAGGTCTCCGTGGCCTGTGAGCGAGTGTCGCGGCGAAAGCAGGCCCTGCAGGATGTGTGGGACTTGCTGGTGCCGGCTGTAGTCCGTCGGCGTCGGGGACAGCAGGGCCTGATGGAGGGCTGAGGTGGCATAGTGCTGCTGCTGCTGCTGGGTACTCTGGGAGAAGGCGGGGAATTGCTCCATCGCTGGGACTTTCAGTGCCTGCACAGGGGGGAAACCTGCAGCCGGGCCGTAGCTGCTGGGAGAAACCCGGGCCTGCTCTGGAAACAGGTGAGGATGTGCATGCACCTGGTCGTAGCCGGTGGAGGGATACCTGTGCAAAAAGGGGCAGCAATGAGAGGCTTCAGAAGCACAGCAGAAGATGGGCCATGCTGGCCAGGGTGAGGAGGAGTGGAAAGAACGGCAGGGCCCGCTCTGTGCTATGGCTTATCCTGAGCCTTCCCTGTGGAAAGGCAGCCTGCCTCAGGTGAAGAAGAGTTATGCAGAGCCATCTGGGCTGACATTATGTCTCTAGGTATCCACCCAATGCCTCTCTTTAAAAGCAAGACACATGCACTTCAACACCTACCATCTCTAGAAACCAAGGGATGATTCTGCTGACAGAGAAGCAGAGCAAGGCAAAGCTCTTTATTTCTATTACGGACTACAGTTACTTCCCAGGAGCTGCCAGCCTGAACAGTCACTTGGATTCTGGAAACTTTATACCCCCATCTCCCCCCTCAAAAAAGAATTTTTCCAAGAGTTCTGGGAAGGAGGACAAAGCACTCTGGGCCAGTGTGAGTTTTTGGCTGGGCAAAATCGCCCATTCTGTACAGCAGGTTTTCAGGTGGCCTCCAGCAGGAGAAACAGAAGTAGTGAACCGCACACATAGCCATTACCTGTGTGGCTCCGTGCCATCGGCGCTGAGCTGCTTGGAGAGAGGCCTGGGTCCATAGGCCAGGGAGGCCATCAGGCTGGCACGGTGGTGCATCTGCAACTGGTTGGCACTGGGATTGATGGGTATGCCCCGCCCAGCCTGCAGGAGGCTGCCGCCCATCATGTCTGCGGGCTCCTGCACCTGCATGGCGACCTGCTGCCCCTGCCCCGGCTGCTGCATGCCCAGGCAGGAGAGGGCCAGGTTGGGGGGAGGAGAGCAACTGCCCGACTGCGGGAAGATGGCACCATGAGAAGGCATCCCTTGGAACAGCGACTGGGAGGCGCCACCTGCAAAGAGCAAATCCTCTCCATTAAAGATCCACTTAGTCTGGCTGAACATGGCCTGGGGAGGGCATTAGCCATTCTCAGAGTATTAGCCAAAGGACTGGTTTTGGTTGTTATATCCTGCCATTTCTGTGCAGGTGAGTCTGAGCAACAATTAAGTGGCTGCAGCTCCTTCTTGACCCAAAGATGACCGTCAGAGGGAAGGGCCAAATGCTCCCTGGGTGGCTGCTCCTCCAGCACCCCGGAAGGATGAGGAGCAATGGTGGTTCAAGTCAGGGAGCAGGACAACCAAGAGTCCCACTCACTGGCTGGCATGCTTACCATGGCTCTGGTGCACACTGCCGCTGGTGGGAGGGGGGCTGCTGCCTGCCTGCCTGAAGAGATGGTTGCTGGGATGGTTTGGAGGAGGACTGGACGGCTGTATCCGTAACCTGCACAAACACACAGTGAACATCTTTTTGAAAACGTTGGCCTTCAGGAGGCATCACTGATGTAGAGTGAATGGAAATCTGGAAGGCTCTGCTTTCAGTACATAAGAACCTGAGAGCAGCTGCATGGAGTGAGACCAAGCCAGGCCTACCTAGTCCTATGTTCTCTCATTCCAGCAGCCAAACCAAGGCCCTGATAGAAGCCCACAAGTAAGACAAGCACACAAAGACACCTCTTCCTTCTCTTCCCCAGCCTCCACTACTGAGAAGCCCACTGCCTTCAATATACTGAGTGGGCAGCAGGTCACAGAGGTTGTTATCACACTAGGAGGTCAACGGGATCCAAACCAAAGTCAATCCAGAGAAAACAGGGAAATGCCTAGTTTAGGCATTTTAGGCATAATGTCTAGGCAGATCGCAGCATGGGCTGCTCCGGAAGTTAAGCAGAGGTGTTGCTAGCAGGTAGAAAGTTACCTCTGGAGCTGGTGGGTGAGCAGAGCAGGCTGGTTTTCCCCTGGGGCTTGAAGGGGTGGTGAGGGCTGAGGAGGGCAGACGCAGTCCTATGTGAGGAAGAGAAATCCCTTGGTTATCTATAGTGGCAGCCACTGCAGGAAGTGGCTTCCCCAGAGCACATGTTCAGTATGCTCTCAAAATAAAGGGAGCCAGCCCCACAGAAGAGCTCATGCTGAGCAACATGTTTATCCTGAAGAGGCCTGTCAAGCAATAAGATCTTGCCTGTCCTAGGGGAAGAACCCTTTTTGCAGATGAAGAGTGCATCCAGACTGATTGAAAAGCCCCAGATTTTGTTCCTCTTCTTTCCAATTTTATACTAGGTTAAAACACATTGACCAGGGAGGCAGGCATAAAAAGTCTCTGGTTGGACCAGGAGCTGACCAAAATTATTCTAGGATAAAAAAAATGTGTGGATCTCGAAAATAAAATTGGAAAGAACAGGAACAAAGCCTGTGACTTTCTGGTCTTTTTAATTAGTCTGGATACATCCAAAGGCAGAATGGTTGAAAGAGGAGAGCAGGCACCTGCCAAAACACCACAGCTCTCTCCGGGCAGTCCAACTCTCTGGGCAGCCCAACAGGGAGGGTCATCTCTGCAGCCACCAATCCACTGCCCTCACTGATGGGGGCAAGAACACAAGATCTCCATTCCCTTGATCTTGCCCAGGACAGCACTGAGCCCAGCAGCAATCCACAGTCTCATCACCAGCAGGGACTGAGTCTGGTGGGAACGCCATCACACAAAGGATGCTGCTCTGCTCCCAGAGGTACTAGAAGACCCATACAAGCCTGCACCCACCTTGGGTGCCCCAGTACCTGGATCTGCTGCTGAAGGATCTGGTGATGCTGTTCCTGCTGGTACAAGATGTGCTGCTGTTGTGTCTTCTCCAGGGTCCGCTCGTCCATGTGGCCCCCGTACATCTTCTGGAGCTGTTCGCACTCCTGAAACAAACTACCATGTAAGGTTCTGCTGCTTCTCCTCTTCAGCAGAACCTTTTTTCCCAAAATTAATTTTTTGTATTTATTTATTAAAACTTTGGGAAACGGTAAGAGTTGCAAAGAGAACGCAACAAAGCCTGGACCTCCCGGAGCTACTCTCCAACAAAGCTGGTTTGACTGCAGGATCACAGCCTCAACTAGAATCACTCTCAGAATGTGGAGCACTGCTCCCCCGTGTATGGACAGGCTTCCCACTTTCCCAGGCAGCAGCTCTGGGTTTAGCTCCCAATCAAACCCAACACCTTACCTGCTGGAGCTGCTTGATGCTGCTGTGGTTACCCATCTTCTCCAACTGGGCCTTGAACGCCTGGATGCTGGCAGCCCCATCTGAGAAGCGGCGAACTGGGGAGAAGCGCTCCGTGGGAAGGTGCAGGGTATTGGAGTCCTTGTAGACATAGCTGTACACATGCACAGACACACAGACACACAGAGGGTGGAATCCCTGCTCCCAGTAGCCTAGGCTCCCCAAAAGCAGGCCACAGAAGCAGCCTTTTTTCCACAGGCCCAGCCTGCCCACTTGTTCTGTATGCATAAACGCCTTGCTCTGATACACAACCCTGTAAGCAGTAACTGGTCCCTTTGCTTCAACATCTCCTGAATCCATTGACCAACCCCCCTGTTCTCAGGTCAGAGGTAACACCAGCTTTGGCCTGCGGGCATTAGCCTCTTGCTGGCCCTGCAGCATCTGAGAGGAACAAACATGAGTCACCCCAAGACTGAAAAGGGGAGCTGGCTTGGCACTCTTCTTCCCTCTTTGGCAGGTACAAGGAGCCAACCCAGGCAGGGATGGGGGACTGGGGAGGCTTCCCATCCAAAGAAATGAAGAGGATGTCAAATTCCTCAGCACCAGGGACACATTCTGATGGACAAGAGTAGCATGGATTCATGCCAGCCCTGGGCCCAGAAGCAGTAGCATCTGGGTAAGAATGAGGAGGAGGAGGAGGAGGAGGAAGTTACAAGGGCATGGGGTGGGCAAGCATAGTCCTCCAGCTGTTGTTGGACTGCAAAGCCCAGGGGACCCCGGCAAATGGAAAGTGATAAATCAGCAACACAACAAACTGACATGAGGCATAGCTAACTTTCCAACCATCTCAGGAGAAGAGGTATAAGCTGTAGAATCTGAGTCCCAGGCCAAAGCAGGCTCCTCTGCCTTATTCAGCATCCAAGTCAGTTGTTCAGACTTGGGCTCCAAGCCATTTCAGGCCCCACACTCTTCCCCTTGCTCTAGCGCCCACCCCCCATGATACACAGGCAACTACTTGGGACACAGGAGAGAGAAAGGTCCCTCCAGAAGACACAGAGTGGCCCCAATTCCACAACTCAGCAGGAAAACAGAGGGCCTGGCCGTGGGGCACATTGGGAGGAACCTACTGCAGCCAAAGAAAACCAGGCTGGTGGCAACCTCCCAGAGGACCTTTTCAGCTGCTGCTCCAAAATTATGGAACGACTGTATATGGCAGATCTCCTCCACTGCCGGAGGAGATCTGCCATATAACATCGTTGGAGGCCTTCAAGAAGGTAATAAAGACGGATCTCTTCTGGCAGGCCTTCCCTAACTGACCTCCTCAGATTTTTAACAGTCCATCTGTCTCACTGCTCCCATCGGATGTTTTCCAATATTATTATGAATTGTTTTTGTTTTATTTTTACTTTTTTAACTGTTCCCCACTTGCTGTTACCTGCCTCGATCCAACACAGGGAGAGGTGAGATACAAATAAATAAAATTATTATTTCTTCATGCTCAGCACATCTGGCCCAGGCTCTAACCACATCATAGCCACCAAGAGGTAGAGAAACCAAGGACAGGGAGAGGGGTTTGATGCAGTGTCATTTGGCATGCCTTTGGACTCCCAGGCCAATCTTGCCAAATACTGAGCAAGGGCCTCCTAGGGTGGCTTTGGCTGCAGAACTGGCAAAACAACAGAGTGCCCCTGAGACCGTACAGAGTATGCCCCCTCCCAATGCCGACACAGGGCAGGGCAGAGAGCATGGCAGGCTTAATTACATGGGCCCTTCCGAGCCAAACCACAAGCCCCTGCCCTTCCTGACCATCCCCTGTGGCTCTCAGCTGCTTCAGCACCAATGCCAAGTGCCTCCTTCAGCTGCCCATGACAGCCCTTCTGCCCCCTAAAGTAACAGCCAGGCAGTTGCTGTCTGTGATGCCATTCCCAACAGCAGAAGAGCCAATCCAGGCAAATAGCTGGCCACTTGGTGCTCAGTGCTGTCCCAGACATGAGGTGTGGCGGCTTTGCTGACATTCGCACTAAGACACAAAGCCCCAGCCTCACTGCCCCTTTGCCAGGCAAAGCTGAGGGGTCCTCGTTCTGACATATGGGGCAACCAACACCCGATAAGACTTAGCTGCCCTCCACATGAAGCACCCATCTCTCAGTAACATCATATCCATGTGTGCGTCTAGAGCTGCAGAGCCTTAGAAACTGAGGGAAGGAAAGCTGGTTTACATCCCAGCACAAAAACATAGGAGCTTGACCCAGGCCCTGAAGTCAGTGGGAGGCAAATGCCACGACAGCTTCAAGAGAGAAAAGGTGCTTCTGTGCTCCCCAGGACCACCTGAAAATGTGGTGCTTCCTGGCTTTCTCACCTACAAGAAAGGGGCAGTACCCCCTATCCAGCCGCCCCTACCGTAGCCCCCCATTTGTTCAGCCTGATGCCATACAGGCTCCCATTTCCGTGCCAAAGCCACTTAACCCAAAGTTACTTAGGGCCAGCACCCCTTATCTCTGCCTGCTCAGGTTCCAGCGTGGCACCTGCATGCCTTCTGTTGGCTCAGAGTTCAGCTGCTCAGGCTGGTGACGTCTCCTTCCAGCTCAGCAGCTACCTGAGGACAGAGGCAGAGGTGGCTCAGAAGGGAGTGTGTGAATGCAAGGCCAGCTGAGGAAGGAGATCTCAGCAGGGTCTGTCTGTTCAGAAGACTAATGTCTGATTTGAGTTTGGGGGGAGAGGGGGCTTCAAGAGACTTTGTCTGTGGCCAGGCTTGCAAGAGCAGCTCAGCCTCTCTCTGTCCCAGCTTCCCGAGAGCTTGTTTTGCAACAGCCAAAGGTCACTCTTGTGCTCCTGCCACAGCGTCCTTCTCTGCCACAACCCGTTTCTCCTCTCCCCTTCCCCCACCAAGGAATTTCAGCAAGGAAACACTGCAGGCAAGCACATCCTGCACTGGTAGAAGTCCCATGACAGAGCTGTTGACACAAATAAGGTCCAGAGGTTCCTCCTCCACAGGTCTCTCCAGAGGCCAGGGAGCATTTCAGGGATATTTTCTCAGTGTAGAAGAGGTCGAACTCTGCCCACCAGAAGGAACTTTCCTAACCACTAGGATCACGTGGCAAGAAGGAGAATCAAATCAGGAGCCCCTGGGTCCTTGCCACCTTCATGTACATTCAGGGCCACCCTCTGCTTAGATTCAACTCCAAGGCATGCCAGGGGTCAGAAAATGCTTGGGAAAGTTGTTCTCCCAAGAGGGCCAACTGAGTAATCCCTTCCTGAAAGGTTCCCCACTTCCCACAGAGTAGTGACACCCCTTGCCCTGCCTAGGTGTCTCCAGCTGAAGGGAGGGCCCTTGGGGCTAATGGCAGTAGAGGCCCTGGAGGAAGGACTGTCGGTGGCTAAGCAAGGACCTGTTCCTTCATTGGCTTTCTCTCTCTCTGGCTCTTTCTGCAGGGGGTTGGGATGGCCTTTGGCCGCCCTAGTCAGCTTTTCCTGAAGGGCAGCACTCTCCTGAGTGGCCGGTGCCACTACTCACCGGTGCTGATCGGGTGCCAGGTGTGATGCCCGGGAGCGGAAGGGCTGCTGTCCTAGCTGCCTCTGCAAGTCGGGTGGGATTTCCGCGGTGGGGTTGGTCATTGCCAGGGTGTGCCTCTTTGACCTATTGGCCAAGTATCTGCAACAACCAGGAGCACATTTCATGAGAGGGAGAGGCGTGTGCCTGGCGGGAGCGCCAGAGAGGGAGCAGAGTGGGCAGTGGTGGGGTGGGGAGGCACCCCACTGGCCCGCTCTCTCACAAGAACTGCTTAATGAGATTGAGGCCAGGTAAGGGGGGGGGGGGGACGTGAGAGAACAACTGGCTCTTTGGGGCTGGGGGGCAACTCTAGAGAAAGCAGAAACACCAGCCTATAGAGAACTCAAGCAAAGCGAGGGGGAGGTTAAGAGCAGGCCCACCCGCAGGACTGCAGCAGAAGAGAGGAGAAAGGGAAGGGGTGACCTGGACCCTGGCTCTGAGTAGCCCCTAGGGTTTGGAGGCCTCTTCCAGGAACTGAAACAGAATGATCTGAGCAGAATAACTAACGGGTGTCAAAGGACCATTAAGAGGTGGGTCTCACAGGTCCTCAGGCCGGAGGCCAGTCTCTCCTCCTCAACTCTTGAGATCATTTCCCAGAACTGCCCCTGTTGCTTCTGGCAGAAGTGAGGTGCAAGGACTCTGCTAGCACCACCACTGCCCGAAGAACCAGGTCCTCAGGTCACTGGCACACCCACTTGCCCACCTCGCTTGGCCAACGATGCCTAGTCTCAGTTGGGCTTCCAAGAGCACCACCTAGGCTCCATTCCTGGGTACTTCCACCAACACCTAGACACCAAGGTGAAGGAACAAGGGAAGGCCCAGTAGGAAAGGAACTTCTCAGGTCACACCTTCCAAAACCTTAGGGCCATCCTATCTGAAAGTCCGTGTCTTCCAAAACTGGCCTGCCTACGTTTTATGATCCCCAGTGAAGGGCTTTCTCTGAAGCCCACCACCATCACATCTACAGCTGGCAAAGATAAGGGAGACGTGGCCTTTTTACCATCATGTCTATGATATTTTAAGCTCTTTTTTTACTGTTTTAAATTCAATTGCTTATTGCTTCTTAACATTTATTTTAACTGCACTGGATTTTAACTTACATTACGAGCTGCCTTGGGTCCCATTCGGGAAGAAAAGAGAGATAAATCCAGCTGCGGAGTTTCAGCAACCATCAGCCAGGAGGGCCAAATGAGCACCAGGAAGTATCCCCATCTCCTAAAGAAAGGGGGTCTCTTCCATTGCTTTGTACTGGGGGCCAGATCAGGCAAGGGTCTATCTGGGTAAGAGGTGGGCAAAGTGTGGGATGCATGTGTGCCCTGGGGTCAAACAATCCTGATGTAAAAAAGACTGCTTCTGTGCCTGGGGCAGCAAAGACATGGCAAAAGAAGGGCACTAGAGGCAATTTTAAGGTCTTGGGGGGGGGTCAGTATAGCCCCCAAAACCTAAATAGTTGCCCACCCCTTTGTCAGGACAAATCCAACATGAGATTCCTGGGTTTCCTTGCAATAATGTCTAGTATCTTTATTAAAGGCTGGTGTGGGGGTCCAGACAGAGGCTTCCAAGCGATGCCTCCGGACCACAAAGCAGAAGTGGCAGCAACTGCCATGGAACTCTTCTCCATACCCCATGGCCACCCCCTAACAACCAAAGGGAAAGCTGAAGAATCTACAGGGCAGAAGTGAAGTGATGGCAGGGACAAGACTGCACATACTGGCCAGGTAGAACCTGAGCCATTTCCTGAAGGGCTTGGGACCTGCTGGTGGCCAAGGCTACCTCCTTTCATGCCTTCTGGGGTGAGTCTGGCCATCAGCAATTTTGCTGCAGGCAAAGGCTGGGTTGCAGGGCCAGGCATCTCCAGCAAACCTGGGTGTGGGAAGAGGATTTGAGAGAGGCCGGCCAGGGGCCAGCCCTGTGTTCTGGGAAGTGGAATGATGCTCACATGGTGTTCCTGGGAGGTCAATATTTGCACCCACCCACTCAACCTGCAGACAAATTGTTGACTCTTTCAACAACTGGTAGCACAAGGGAACATCCGGTGCAGAGGAGAGGACAAGTGGAAGACATGGAGCACCGTCCTTGGCACGAGTGTCTCTATTACTGCAAGAGGACCAGCTGATGGCATCCCAAGCCTTTGCATCTCCCTTCAGTTTCTCTGCCTGCCTCCTTCTTTGAGGGGAAGAACTAAAAAGGCACCTCCTCAAGGAAGTGTCTACTTCAGGAAACTCAGACTTCTTTGCTAGCAAGGGCATTGCCAGGAATTGAAAAAGGTTGGTCTCCTCAATGTTCAGCAAAAGGGACACAGCCTGTAAGTCTTGCCCTAGGCCACAAGCTCCCAAAAGAGCAGGCTGGATGAAGGGAAGGGAAGAGCAGTACAGCCAAGGCCAGTTCCCACTAGCCTTGTAAATGGATGCTCTGGGACTTGCCAGAGAGCAGAGATCTCTTGGTTTTGAATGCTATACTTACAGCTGAGCTCTGGAAGATAGAGGAAGCTCTACCTACCCATCCAATCACCAGAAAGAGGTTAGTAGGAAGACCAAGGAAAGGAGCAGGAGCAGCTCAGAGTTGTAGCAGAATCCACATGGAAAACCAGCTCCCAGAGCAGCAGAGTGAAGCAGAAACCACAAGCCAAACGGATGCCTGTTATTGTTAAGGTAGCTGCTAGACAAGAGAAGGGATCCTCTGCCGACAGGAAGGGGAACAGTGGCAGGAGCATTACCTCTGCACAGCCTCCTGGTCCGGCTCTCCGTCTGAACTCTCCTCATCCACAGGGGTCACGGCGGGCACTGCCTGGAGGGAGAAGGACGGCAGAGCTGGGTTTGGCAAAAAGGGGCCTTTCCCCTTAGACCAGGTGTAGGCAACTGTGGAAGGCAGGGGGCTATACTGGACCCCCAGAGATCATGGAGATCCACAACCCTCCCACAGCACCCACCTTTAAAAAAAAAACCTTTTTTTTAAGCAAGTAATTTTTAGAAGGCATAAAAGCCATTTTCACCACAGTTTGGGCTTTCCTGGGCCATTTTAGACATAGGAAAGATCTTTTTTATCAATAGAAAGCAGGGACTAAATTTTTCACAACTTCTGCAGGACACTATGGGCTTCCAAATGTAGTGGCAAAAAACCAAACAAAAAACAGCTTCATTTATATACCACTTCATACCGTCTAAGCAGTGTCTAAGCGCTCTACAACTGTTAGCTACTTGCCCCCAACAATCTGGGTACTCATTTTAGCAACCTTGAGTCAAGCTTGGGCCCTTTTGCTGGTATTGAACTCGCCACCTTATGGTTTTGAGTGAGTGGCTGCAGTACAGGCATTTAACCACTTCGCCACCAGTGCCCTGCAAACTCCCTAGAAGCTGTTTTTGGAGATTCTGGAGCAATTTATTTTTATCCTGATGGTCCCTGGAGGTCACAAAAACAACCCACAGGCTGCACTTTGGCCACCCTTGCTTTAGACCCTCCCTCTTCAAATATCTTCTCCCCAAGTCATGGAAAGTGCACCCCATCACTTCCGCAACAAGATATATCCAAATGGCACAAAACAGATATGCTTGGCAGGACTGCCCAAGCCTCAACAAGCAGATTGGCACAGCTTAACTTCCCAGAAAAGCTCCAGAAGAAAAAATAACCAGGTCTTTAAAAGGAGAGCAATGGCTTGAGAGGTGCCCAGGAAACACCAGCTCATCCAGCACACAGACACACTCCTGTCACAAGAGAGACCCTGACCGCAAGAGACCCTAACCACCCTCACGCTTACCTCCTAAAAGTTGAAGACACAAAAGAAAAGGAGACTCAGGAGATGGAGATAAAAAACCAAATTCATGCACTAGTCCTTCTTTTTGCTACTTACTGGTGTCATGGTAACAAGTGGAGAAGGACCCCGGGGACGCTTCAAGAGCTGCTGGGCATGTAACTGGATGTTGGCTCCTCCATCCGATGCCCTCCGCCCAAGGGGTCCCATTCCATTCAACAACTGCAGAGTGGGGGGCTGCAGCAACGACTGCTCCTGCAAGGAAACACTCTTGTCTCTGCCAGGCCCCAACTATGCACTGCAAATCCAGGAGTGAGGGCAGGGCCCAAAGGGCATGAGTGTGCCACCATCCCCTCAGAGTATGTGCTGGCATGGGGGGTGGGGGGGTGGTACTAGTCCTATGGCTTGGCAGCAAAGTCAGTAGGGACTCTGGCTCCCCAGACCCAACAACTGTGTTCATCAGGTGGTCTCAGTGTGACTCAGGATCGTCCACCAAGCAGGCCAACTGACCCTCAAAGGAAAAAGGAACTGATGCCCAGGTCTCCCTGACTGAAACTATCATCTCCGCCTCCCGCAAGCAGGTCCTCCCCAGCACTTTGCCATACCTTGTACTCCAACTGACCAGTCGGCTGGAGGTGATGCATGGGCAGCATGTTGGCTGCCATGTTCATGTTTGGTGCCACCGGCAGGAAGGGGGCCTGTGGCGCAACACGAGGGAAGCCTGGCAGCAGTTTTTGAAGATCTTCCATCACCTCAGTGCTGCAAAGACAAACACCACCACTCACCGAAAAGGCCAGGCAATGCCACTGTTTTGCCCAGGTAGTGCCGACAGATACAGCTCCCAACTCTTAGGACTGCAAGTGTGAGGACAATCTGCACACCCACCTTCTTCTCTAACCATTTCCTGGGCCAACACTTTCCAGGCCAAACTACTCAAGATACTAGTTATATGCAGATATACCTCAATTAACAGAACCTCTGAGAGTGAATGTCCTTTTTTTACAAAGTTGTTTTACATCCACCCAGCCCTCATTTCTCCCTCATCCTTTGTCTAGCTGACAAGTTTTTTAGTAGCCTCAGCAATGAGAGGATGATGGAAGGCTGAAGAAACTGCCTCCAGAGCATGCAGGATCAGCAAAACAGAGAGAAATTGGGGGAGCAGATAAGCCTGCCTCACCAGCTAGCCCTGGCATGTTAAAAAAAGCAAAGATCTGCAAGTCTGACCATCAAAATGTAAATTTAAGGAACATTGGAGGCTGCTGAAAGAAAGTCATCCCTGGGTGCATTTGAAAGAAGCCTCTAGAAGGTTCAAAATGTCTTTGTTTACTTATGCAAGGCTTACCTGGCCTGGTTATTTTGTTTCACGTATACATATAGTTAATTCTGAATGAAAAGTTTCCTGAAATTGCTCCTTGTTGTGGGAATCTATCCCTGCTCTTTCTGTTATTTCTCCCTCTGGACCAAATATTCCATTAAAACAATGCTCAGGAACACATCAATCTCCTTAACTAAGACATACCTGTGAAGGATCATCCCCAAAGTAGAGCCAGGAACCCACAAAGCTACTGGCTTGAGAAAGGGACTGTGTTTACCTGCTAGAGGACTACGACAATGGAGAAAACTTCACACATCCATGGGTTACCCCTGGATCACCTGGACAGGGTGACCACCTTGTCAGATGGCTGGCCAGTTGGCTAGCAAAGCAGACTCACCGAGGATCAGCCACTCCCACTGTGTGCCTCCTCATGGAGAGATAGCGAACCAGGGCTTCGGGAGATGGCTCTTCCCCTTCGTCCGAATCCAGGTTCATGGTTCCGTCCGTCTGGAACAGGGACACACACACACAAGAATGTTTGTGAGAAGGAAAGCTGAGAGGCCTTTAGGGATACAGCAAGGGCAGGCTCCAAGGGCAGGAACCAAGGAAGAAAGGGAAACTGACCTCCACAATTTGGTTCTCCGGGTTGATGAGCTGCACTTGGGGAACGCTGATGCTCACTGTGTTGCCTCCTTGCTCTGCCTGCAGGGGGGACATTAAGCAAAACACTGAAACCTGCAGGAATCTCAAGGACCATTCCTCCAGCTTAGCTGCCAGCAACAGAAAGGACTGGCCAAATACTCTTGATGCAGCAGACACACACAAATACACCAGGGTTCTGCCCTGCTCTCCTTGCCACTTCATGACCAATGGGAGGCTCTATCAGGGATGTTCAGGGAAGCCTCTCATCCCAGGGCTGACCAACCTGCCAGCAGTCATTCTCAACTGTACAGAAGGAGTGACCTCTCTTGCCTCCTGGGAGGCAATGCCTACATGGCACAAGCAGCCAATCCCTTGCACAAAACAGACCTGGATGCTGGCAGCTGTGGCTGTTGGGAAGGTCATGGTCCTTGGCAGGCCAGGCTGAGTGCAAATGCGCAGATTCTTATGCCTCTTCTGGCGGTCACAGAGCAGGCTGTAGATGGCACTGTAGTGATCATACGCCTCCGTCCTTAATGACTGAGAGAGCAGGGGAGAGCAAGGAAGAGGTCACCTTTCTCTTTCCAAGGCCCAAGTCAGGTCGGCCCCTTTCTCCCCAAATGCCCAGCACTCCCAGAGTTGTTGTTGTTGTTGTTGTTGTTGTTGTTGTTGTTATTACCTGCAGGGTGTGCTCCTTATCCAGACCCATCTCGGCCATGGCCAGCAGCACGTCTTCATTCAGTGGCTCCATCTGCCGCTCGATCTTCAGGTGCTGGCATTCAGCTATTAGCTGGAAAGCACAAGACATCTCAGTAGTGGCTACTTGCCCACAAGAAGGACAAGGAAGGAGGAGAAAGGTGGCTTGGAGTTTGCTGGCCATGAACCAGCCAGGGATGCCACCTTCGCATTCTGCACCCAGCAAGTTTTGACACAGGCTCAAGTCCACTTCTTCACCCTACTCACCTGTCCTTCCTCTCTTCCCCCAACCGCTTCCTCAAGCTGACATTATATTTCAAATCAAGCATGTACAAGAGATGTACAGAACTGATGACATGAAAATTGTACTCAATATGGTGTAAAATAGGGGTGGGAGAAGGGGAGGCAAAGTTACACCCTGCAGTAACCTTGCCACAAAATGTGGAAGGCACATGGGCACACACCACACACCCATTCTGCCGACTTGCTTACCGTGTCAAACTCGGCATCCACCTCCCCTAGCTTCATCCACTTGTGCTTGCAGATCTGCTCCATGGAGAGCCGCCTGCTTGGCTCCAGCACCAACATGTGGCGGATCAAGTGCTCACACTCTGCAAGACAGGAGCCGGAGGGGACACTGAGGAACCAGAGGAGCCAGCCTGTGGCTGCCGGCCACTCTCACCTACAGCCACAGAGCATTTCAGCAGCAGAAAGGGCAGATGTTCAGTTCTGGACACCCACAAGGTAAGCTCATATCTCAGGAAACACTCTGCTACCTCCTACTCCCTGTGGCTGCAAAAAGCACAACTCACAAGCATGCTCTACTTCAACGTGGCCATGGGGCATTTGGTCCAAACCTCAGAGGGGAGCAAGAATCCCCAAGTGTCATCAGGCCTACCAGCCATGTCTGGATTTTGCCAGAGACTCAGAGAGGGCTACCAGCTCACACCAAGGCCAAGAAGCTTCCAAAGAAAGTGCTTGACATGTGCCAGTATAGCTGAATAGACTGATCATGGGTGGTTTGCCTCCCTCAGGAAATTTAAGGCAGATATTGGATATTTCTCTGAAGATGCCAGCCACAGATGCTGGCAAAATGTCAGGAACATGGCCACATAGCCCGAAACCCTCCCAAAAAAACTATAGATCTTGGATTACTGGATTTGGGCAGGGCAGGGAATGGCTAGGTTGAAAAGGATCTAGAATATAATAATAATAAAATTGTATTTATATCTCCTGCCTCTCCCTGCGGATCGAGGCGGGTTCACAGCATATTAAAATCCAATACAATAAAATATCTAAAACAATATATCACAATTAAAATCAATTATTACAACATAACATATCAGGTTTCTGGGGAATTTCTGATTCCCTGGGAGGTGAAATGAGGTCGGAAGGGTATGCCTGCTGGAAGAGATCCGTCTTTAGTGCTTTTTTGAACGCCTCCAATGTAGGTATCAGACGGATCTCCTCCGGCAGGTCGTTCCATAATTTTGGAGCCATAGCGGAGAACGCTGAGCGAGACGTAGAAATTAGTCTCGTATTTTTAAGATTTAACAATTTTTTGTCAGTTGTTCTTAAGGTGCGGGGCGGATTATGTAGGCAGAGGCGTTCTCTCAGGTAACCAGGGCCCAAGCCATATAGGGCTTTATAGGTAACGACCAACACTTTGTATTGCACCTGGAAGCAAATTGGAAGCCAGTGCAAAGATTTAAGAATGGGGGTAATATGCTCCATCCTTGAAGCCCCCGACAGCAATCTGGCCGCTGCATTTTGAATCAGCTGAAGCTTCCGAACTTGGTACAAAGGTAGCCCCATGTAGAGTGTGTTACAGAAATCTAATCAAGAGGTTATCAGTGCATGTACTACTGTTTCTAGGTCCTCCCTGCCCAGGTAGGGACGTAGCTGGCGTATCAGCCGAAGCTGATACCAGGCACTCCTGGCAGTCGCCTCCACTTGAGATGTCAGTTGTAGAGACGAGTCCAGGAGGACCCCCAGACTACGAACCTCGTCCTTTAGGGGAAGTGTGACCCCATCAAGGACTGTAGAAGGCCAATCTGAAAGGTTTTGAGGGAAAAACAGCTTTTGCCTGTAGGCATGAGGTGCACCCAGCTTTTGTCTTCCGAATGCCCCAACCACAAAATGCAAAGACATCAAAGAACGAGACACCTGGGAGGCTGTTAGTTTGGAATTTGGAAAGGGGAGTTTCGTTTCCTCTTGAAATGGTCTACTTTGCCTATCATTTCCTTCACTCTTTTTGGCCACAAGGGAGCTGCTCACTAGGAAGCAACTGGACTCTTGCTTCCTGGAAACGATCAAGCCGGGCTAGTGCTCCACCTGTTACTATTTGTCCAGGTGGACTTGGAAAGGACAGGTTGCTTACTTTTAACTGTAGTTCTTCGAGTGGTCATCTGCGAATCCACACAAATGGGTTATTCTGCGCCTGTGCAGCAAATCTGGATCCTACCGGAATCACTTCGGAAGACTTTTTGATGGTAGCTCCATCCACCCTCTATATAGGCTCAGTATCTTCCTGCCCTTTCTCAGTTCCAAAAACTGTCCAACGTGAAGCAGACAAGGAAAGGGCAGGACACGAGAGAGGGGAAGATGGGCGGGATTTGTGTGGATTCACAGATGACCACTCGAAGAACTACAGTTACAGGTAAGCAACCTGTTCTTCTTCTTCTTCATGGTCTTTGCGAAGCACACAAATGGGTTAGACTGACAAGCTGGTCACCTCCTGGAGGAGGGCATGTCCTGATGATAAAGACATTAAACAGAAAAAACAATGTGAGTGTCAATTGTTGACAGGTGTCAACTAACTGTAATGGATGCCGGAAAGGAGAACGGCTCTGCCAAAGGCTGCTTCTTGATGGTGTCTGGTGTCAAGACTGTAGTGCTTGATGAAGGTCAGAGGCTGTGACCAAACATCAGCCTTGCAAATGTCCTCCAAGGAACGGATTCAGAAAGACAATGGAGAACGTCTAAAATGACCAGTACTGTGACCGTCGTGGGGGAAAGTCCTTTCCTAGACAGGAAAGCCAAAAATGTAGCCCACTTCAGGGCATAAGACCACTGAGTAGAGGGTTTGTGAGAAGCTTGGATGATCTCTTGGACTGGTACCGAGAGATGATTCAAGGCAGGATCCCCCATACTACCAGATGGAGAGTGTTGACATGGGATGGCAGACTTGACCATCGTGAAGGGTCAGGAGGTGAACTGCTACCATCTTCAGAGCATTGATGTGGAGCTGGGTTTCTTCAGGAGACCATCTTTCTTAAACTGAAAGGTTGTTGAAGTGGGCTCCCCAGCCGGTGTTGCAGACGTGAGTAGTGAGCATAGCCTGAGGTTGTGGGGGCAGGAAGGGCATGCCCTAGCAAACATTGCTCAGATTGAGCCACCAGTGTAGGGACCGAGCCACCGGTCTCAGGATGGGAATCCACTTGTTCAAGGGTTTGAACGCAGGATTGAAAACCAACAGAAACCATGACTGGAACGGGTGCATCTGAAGTCAGGCCCATAGGGTGACATAAGTCATTGACGCCATGTGGCCAAGTGCAACCTGAGCTGTTCATGCTCTGATCCGTCTGGAAGCAAGGCAGCGCTGGATGGAAGATTTCAGATTGATCAATCTGTCCCAGGGCAGATAGGCCCTTGAGGTGGAGGAGTCTAGCATGGCACCTATGAAGCACACTCACTGAGTTGGGATGAGGATGGACTTTTCAAGGTTGACCATCAGTCCCAAGGCCTGGAGAGGGCATCCTCAAGATGAGCGATGAGCAGCTATCTGGTTGGGGTGACAAAATGATGATGTGCTGTGATGACTGTCATGCATTTGGTGAACACCCTTGAGGCCGTACACAACCCAAATGGCAGTACTCGATACCAGTAACAGTCAAGGCCGACCGAGAAGGCGAGGAACCCTCGGTGTTCTTCTCTGATGCTGATATGAAAGTAAGCACCTCGGAGGTCAAGAGCGGCAAACCAATCCGATTGTTGGAGCAGAGGGAGAATGGAAGTCAAGGGGACCATGCGGAAACGTTTGCAAGAAATAAAAGAGTTCAAGAAACTTAGGTCAAGAATGGGGCGAAGGCCCCCAGTCACTTTAGAAATAATAAAATATCTGGAAAACCCAGGAGTCGGATGTTATCATAGCCTAAGTGTGGCAGAAGTGGGCTGGATGGTCTCCAAAGGGAGGTGAAAAGGCAAAGTGCGCTGAAAGGCTTCAGAAGCGGTGCTTGTCCTGGTCAGCATCCTTCTTATGGAAGGGCTGCTTGTATTTTTGCTTGGGCTGACGTTTCCCGACAGAAGAGGGCTGTTGCAATGGGAAATGTTGTTGGTAGTCAGGGGGCTGAATGGACTTATCCTAGCTGGAGGGGTAAGGAAGCCTTTGGCAAGCCAGTCTGCGTTGGGAAAAAGGAGAATGAGAAGTTGAAGAAGAGGACATGCCGTATTTCTGGGCTGTGTTCCTCATTTTGTTCTTCTCGTCGGTGTCCTTATGGAACAACCCTGAAGAGTTGAAGGGGAGTTCCTCAATGGCTTGCTTGGCTTGTGGGGTTAAGTCCAAAGACCTCAACCAGGCATGACGACGAAGGGCTAAGGCTCCTTACAGTTGTAATGCCCAGCAATCAGCGAAGTGCCAGGCCCAAGATATCTGGTGTGAAGCTAGGGCATGGGCCTTGGTATGGAGGGCCATAGCTGTGCGCCTTTTATCCTCGGGAAGGTCTTCATAGAGAGGAAGGGACCTTTTTCAGAGGTGCTGCTGGTAGGCTGCCATGCAGGCCATGTAGTTCTGGATCCTCAAGTCGATGACCACTGCAGCATAGGACTTGCGGGCCATGGAATCCAGTTTGCGGCCTTCGGTGTCACTTGGAGTGACAGCCGTCTTGAGTGTGAAATGGGCTTGGGAGGCCTTGACAATCGCCGAATTCGGGTGAGGGTGCTCAAAGGGCCATGTCTTGTCCGATGGGGAAACCCTGCAGAGGTTGTTCAGTTTCATGGTTGAAAGAAGAGAGGATGAGAGGGAAGCCCAAGAGCGCTTGACATTCTTGGATATCAAGGGAAGGAATGGGATTGAGGTTGGCATGGGAACCTTGTCCCGGACCCTCTCCTCAATGGGACTGAGGATCTCCGTGTCGGTGTGGAGGACCTCAATGGTCAGCGCTTCACCCATACGGATCACTTGCTGTGAGAAGGAGAAAATGTCACCTGAAGGAGAAGGTGCCTCGACGACTGTGAGTGTCTGGGACTGTCGGAGTTGGGGAAAATCCGATTCAGAGTAATCAGAAGATTCCGCCAAGACTGAAACTGCCCTTGGACGGGTTACTACGGCTCGAGGAAGAAGAGACGTAGCAGAGGTGGTCCAACGAGGAGGGACCGGTGGTCGGGTTGAAACCAAAGTGGTTGAGACCGGTACCAGAGGCAGCTGAGGTTCCACTGGTTGGAAGGTGGAGACAAAGCGACCGCCACAGACTTCAGAGAGGTCGAGAGGTAGGAGGTAGGTGCCTAAAGCCCCATCAAAGAGCAGGTCCTGTTTTTCAGGTTCAGGAAGGCCAGCTGAGATGTTGTCGTCAGGCTTGTTTTCAAGGGGACGACCTCCGATGTTTGAGAGAGGCGATCAGCAACCATGACTTCAGTATAGAGCTGGCTATCATCCTTGTCATCCGAGAGATGATAAGGCTGACGCAATCCTTCAGTCAAGGAGGCCACAGTCTAGACGTCCTGGTCAGTGTGGAGAAAACTGGGGTAGTGGTGCCGGCTGGGCTCACGGTACCGAGGACAGTACGGCATCATCGAGCTGGGAACTTGCTCGACCCGAGATCAGCGGTTGGTGTCGGAATCTCGAGAACATCGAGATTTCTTGTCGGACCGGTGAAAAGAATCTCTGCTACCGTCCTTAGAAGACTTGTGCTTCTTCTTCTCCTTGGAAGAATCAGAGGATTTCTTCCGTTTGGAGGAGGATGGGTGGCTGGCCGCATCTTTGTCCGACAATTTTCGCTTCTCTGGGGTTGGTGACCCAGGAACATCACGTTTGACCTCGGCCGCAGTAGCTCTGGCAGAGACCCCGAAGGCCGAAGAGGAAGGTTTTGCCTTGGCCGCAGTGGCTTTAGCAGAACTCCTGGAGGTTCCCTTCAGGATTTTGGAATACAGCCACAAAATGAGCTGCTGCTCCCTGTTTTTTTCTGCCCTGCGGCATGAAGGCCAGTGAGGGCAAGTGGAAGCCGGGTGGCCCTCTCCCAGGCAGAAGAGGCATCTGGAATGTCCGTCGTTCCCGGGGATGTTGGTGCCGCATTGCTTGCACCGTTTGAAGGGCTGAGTAGACATTCTGCAAAGGAGTAGTCAAACAAGCTGAGTTTTACTGTAAAACAGAGTCCTGAACAAAATCCAAATCACAATCCAAAAGAGATGTTTCGAGGCAAAAGGAGTTAAGCCGAAAAGGTGGTCAAAAGAGAAAGAGAAAGGAAGGAGCGATTCCTAAGCGAGGTTCCTGTGCTCCTCACGCGGCGGACAAAAGGAACTGAGAAAGGGCGGGAAGATATTGAGCCTATATAGAGGATGGGCAGAGCTAAAAAGTCTTCCCTAGTGATTCCAGTAGGATCTGGATTTGCTGCGCAGGTGCAGAATAATCCATTTGTGTGCTTTGCAGAGACCACAAAGAAGAATGCTCTGGTGGCACACCAGGCAAGACTGTGACTGGATCAGGACCAAGAAGCAAGGTAGCCCGATGCATCTGCAGGCCCCCAGTCACAAAAACAAGGGAGCCAACCTGTCTGCTCCCTCCTGTTTTGCAAGGTGTGATGGCTCAGGAGGTTGCCTTGTCTGTTTGACAGCTTTGCTCAGGGTTACTGATGTGTGAAACTGGCCAAGAAGGTGGGCAAACCCCACACATCCCAGCACCCCCACCCCCAACACCTCAGCCTCAGCTAGACCCTGCTTTTGGGTGTACTGGCACTGGCAGTGCCCGCTTATTGTCACTTTGCTGCCTGAAGCAGTGACAGCTCTCCCTTCCCATAGCTGCCAAACAGGGTTGTGAAGCTCTTGCTTATTACTTGACTGGTAACAGCCTTGCACTGCATCACCAACCATTAAGTCACAATGAGTTCTGATTAATAATGTCCACAGGAAACTGGCAGTTACGCCTACGCAGTTCTGCAGTGGGCTGAAAATTAATTTTCCTCCAGTGGGAAGGCAGCCCCCGTGATCACAGCAAAGATAGATGGGAGGATTACTGGGAGAGCTTTGCTTTGCTTTCCACAGTCTGAGCTTGTGGGTCCAAGGGAGGCTTCTCCAACCTGTTCCCAACAGTTTCCCCATTCAATGTGTTCAGGCTTCTTGGGCCTTTTCTCTAGATGTGCAAAACCGCTCAAGGTTGCCTGTTCCAACTGGAGAGCATGAAGAGCCACTATCCAAGAAAAACAGGGTCAAAGCAGAAGACAGGAAACCATCCTCCATAAACCTGATAAAGAGAGACAGGAGTCATGAGCCTCCTTACTACCACAAGAGGGGGCAAGGCGGGATGGGAAGTATAAAAGCAGGGCTTCCACTTAAAGGTGAGAAGCAATGTTTTCCCAAATGCGTCAGGGACTGGCCCGATATTTTTACCCATTGGCTACAGTTACTTCTTTCTTTCCCAGAAAGTCGCTAGGGCTATATGCTAGAGAAAAGAGAAAATTTTCCCTTTTTGCAAATAGGAGAGACAGCAGCATCACATGGATCTTATCCTGAGTCAACATTGATTGGGGCGGGGGGGGGGGGAATTTCAAGGGGAGAGAGAGCAAAGAAAAGGGTGCAAATTGGCAACTGCTGGTCTTGCATGAGCCTTTTCAGACTTCCATTCTTCATCAGAAGAGCATGCCAGCTTAAGGCAGCCAAAGCCAGCTCCTATGCTGTTTGGGCATCCACGAGGGATGCTGGCCAGCGTGAGCACTCAATGCTGCCAAGGGACCCAGCAGCCAGGTGCTTTTCATCAAGAATGAAAATGCTAGCCAGCTCTGGCCAGCTTGCCTGAGCAAGCAGCCACACAGGATGCCTTACCTGTGGACATGAAAAATGGAATGCGAAACTTCCCACTCAGCACCCTTGCCCGCAGGTTCTGCAACGTACTCCCATCAAAAGGCAGGGCCCCACAGACCAGCACATACAGCACCACGCCAAGGCTCTGTGAGAAGAAAGACCACAGGTACTCATGTCAACCGTCAGTCCCACAGTCACAGAAAGCCAGCTTTCAGCTGTGGTGGACCTCCTACCCTCCCTTCCCACTTCCCTCACTATTTCTAGAGAAGTCCCTTCCTATGGATCCAAAGTAAAGCTAACAACAACAACAGTTAAACATTGGCAAATATGTCCAGTCACGAGTGCAGCAACAGCTATGCTCCTGTGAGAGAACAGTAACCTCAGCACATACCCAAATATCCACCTTCGGTCCATCATACTCCTTCCCCTCAAAAAGTTCAGGAGCCGCATACGGTGGGCTTCCACACCAGGTCTTCAGCAGCTGGCCGGGTGTGAATTTGTTACTGAATCCAAAATCTGAAAAGAGACAAGGAAGGAATGGGTTCAAGGAGCTATCCAGTGGCAGATGATTTAAAGATTCAATCATTTCTTGGCCTTTGGCACCTGCTCAGGTGCTAGACTGTAGCAGAGAAGGCTAGGAACAGGTAGAAGAGCAAAAGCATAAAAGGAGAGTGCAAATGGCAGGAGGCAGCAGAAGGGGCAAGACCAGCTGCTTCTCCAACCATTTGGAGGGTTGGCACCAGAATGGTGACTGCCCCACAGATTTGTACAAAGCATTATCTTAGGAGCAGCAATTGTATTTTCAACTTCTTTCTCTTTCCTAGTGATCTCCAACATGGAATCTTCTTTTTTCACAATAGCCACATGCTAGTTCAAGTGTCTTCACTGAGCCTCCCCCACCAACACAGGATTCCTTTCCCGATCAGTTTAATGCCTCATGTGCACCAATTCGCCCTTACTAATGTTAAATACATTATTTGCTATTTTAATACCCATTCCTTCTAGTTCAGAGAGGCTTCCACAACTCTTTGCTGCAGCTTAAAACAATGTGGTGCTACCAGCAAACATGGCTACCTAACTGCTCAACCCAAACTCCAGATCATTTATGAACAAATCAAACAGGTCCCATTCAGATCCTTGGGAGCTGCCACTGTTAACACTATTTCAGAATTGACTATTTATTCCTAATTTACTGCTTCCTGATATTTACCCAGTTACTGATCCATGAAAGAACCCCTCAGGAGTTTGGAGATGGAGTCTGTAAAAATAAAAATAGAAAATTGGAAAGCCAAGTAAAGAATGGCAGACCTGCAATTTTGATATTCAGATTTGCATCCAGAAGCAAATTCTCTGCTTTCAAATCCCTGTGGACAATGTTGCGACAGTGGCAGAAGTGCACAGCTGCTACGATCTGCTTAAATTTCTTCCGGGCTTCTTTTTCAGCCATGCGTCCATGGGCCACCAAGTGATCTGAGGGGATAATAAGGCAGGGGGAAGAGAGGAGAAAATGGAAGTTGGTTGTTGGAGCACCACACAGTTCTTATAGGGGACAACGGGGCTTGACAAGTACTACTCACCAGAACCGGCCCGGATCAGCTCCCTTTAGGAAAATAGCACCAAGAGCTAGCAGCACACCTGTCAGCCAAGACAGTCTCAGAACAGCAGTGCCAAGAAGGAGAATAAGAATGATCCTCTCCTGTCCAGATATTTCTACCTAGGTCGGCATCAGTGGCTAACAGCCAAAGATCAGGCTGCAATATCTACAGGAATTTGCCAGTCTCCTGCTTGGATGCACACGCTAAAGGCTGGTGGTAGATGAATCAAGTCCCAAAAATTGGCTTAACCCTGGCCCAAATGGAAAGCAGTTTGGACATTTCCAAAAGGGGCTCAGACTCAAACTCTTTGGAGAGTCTCCATGTGGAAAGAAAACAGCAGAAGAATAAAGCAACAATCTCCAAGCATGCTCCTCTATGCAAACATGCTGCTCTAATGCCTCACAACTGCCATTTCTAGCATCCCTCAGTTGGCCCCACAGCTCCCAAGGGAGCAGAGCCCAAGCTCTTCCTTTCTAGGTCCTGTGTAGATGAAGGTTGGCATCATGATGCCCTTCCTCCTTTTTGGCTGGGGAGCAATATGTGCGTCTGCCTGTCTCCCACCAAGTCACTAACTGGTTAATTTGCCTCAGAACAGAAAGAAATTTAAAAGAAGGTGGAGAGTCTCAGGATACATTTTTAAAAAGATTGATAGTCCTAATTTGAGGAACAAAACCTTTTTTAAATACCCTGGGATTTGAAAAAAGGCCAATACAATTTTAGGCTGCATCAATAGAAGTATAGTGTCTAGATCAAGGGAAGTAATAGTGCCGCTCTATTCTGCTTTGGTCAGGCCCCACCTGGAATACTGTGTCCAGTTCTGGGCCCCACAATTCAAAAAGGATGTGGAGAAACTGGAGCCATGGGTCCAAAGGAGGGCAACTAAGATGGTGAAGAGTCTGGAAACCAAGCCCTACGAGGAATGCTTTAGGGAACGGGGGATGTTTAGCCTGGAGAAGAGAAGGTTAAGAGGTGATATGATCACCCTGTTTAAATACTTGAAGGGATGCCACATTGAGGAGGGAGCAAGCTTGTTTTCTGCTGCTCCAGAGAACAGGACCCGGAACAATGGATGCAAAGTGCAGGAAAAGAGATTCCACCTCAACATTAGGAAGAACTTCCTGACAGAAAGGGCTGTTCGGCAGTGGAACACACTCCCTTGGAGGGTGGTGGAGTCTCCTTCGTTGGAGGTCTTTAAGCAGAGGCTGGATGGCCCATATCCGTCAATGGGGATGCTTTGATTGGGAGTTCCTGCATGGCAGAAGGGGGTTGGACTGGATCAGGGCCCTTGTGGTCTCTTCCAACTCTGTGATTTCTATGATTCTATGACCACCTTTTCACATCTCCAATTGAGCAGTGCGAAAGGGTCCCAGAAGGGCAAAGCCAAGGAAGCCTGAGCAGAACCGGAACATACTGAAGGATCCCACCTCTGATTCTCGGAAGGTGGAGAGAGACCCAAAATCACCTGAGCCAGGTCAAGCCAAGTGGGCACATACATGCATGCGGATACTGTGATGCAGATTTGAGAAGCGACACGGCTCCAAAGAGAAGGCAACGTTTTGCTGAAGTTCCTGTTAAGTGAGTTTGGGAGTCCTCTTTATCACCTGGACTTAACACTCAAGCCAGCAAAGTTAAAGATGGTGATGGCAGTCAAGCCACCACTATTTTGTGTCCTTAGCTGGCAGCCTCACTTGATAGGTCCTCTTGGCTCCAGCTCCTCATCCCAATACAACAAGAAAATGGTTTTGGCAACAAAAGGAAACTTTGTGCATCTATAGGATCACAGAGAAATCGAGGCAGGAACTAGCCAGCCATTAACCTAACAGAACTTGGGACAAAAGACATGTGGTTTTTGGTTGTTGTTTTTAAACTTCAGTGACCCACCTTGGCTGATGGGCATCTCTGAATTCAGTTTATATTCAGAGAAAGGTCTAGAAAAGTGAAGACTCGGGAGTGGGGCAGAAGAAAAATTCAGACAAAGCCAACCAACCCCTACCCGCCCCCCCAGCCTATTTGAAAAAATTGAAAAAATGCATTATGGTATATTATCTTGTATAATGATGAATAAAATCTTTAAGAGAAGATATTTATTTCGGACATATTTACTGTCTGAAAATTATTTCTAAAAACTATGTAGGAGGAAGTTTTTTTATGTAAAACTATACAGAGTGTCAGATCATTTTAATTCCTGGTCTTGGTTTCTTTTTCTCATTTGTGGAAATGAGTGTATTGTTTTCTCTATTTTACTAATGCTGACGTTTTATTTCATTTTTATTGGGGGCAGGAGTTGCCCATTCCTCAAACTGGCAAAACAAAAAGATGTTCCTTATTGTTTACAAGTTCCTTCAGTTCAGAACTTTTGAATTCCACATGAAGCAAAAATTAACTTAAAAAAAAAACTAATTTTAGTCTTCAATTATATTCTGAATATACTGTACTGATGCAACATTTCCAGAAATTTTACTAGATGGGTAACATTCACAGTTTGTAAAATATTCTTCACTAAACTGGTCTTTGCTCAAAATCTTACACAAAACAGTTGCTAGGCCTACAAGTCTTGTTTAAAAAGAGAGTTGGGCCTCCTCTCTTCTAGATTCTTTAGCAGCAAAATTTCACATCTGAGCCTAAAGATATTTGGCACAGACTGTGTAAAAAAAAGGGGGGGGGGGGAAAGTAAGGGAAGGACGGACACCGAGAGAGAAATTCAGGGAGGGCTGCATTTTAGCATGCAGACACCAAAACACATACACAAACACACTTTCATAAAAGTCCAAAAATGCTGAGCAGGAAGAAGCAGTGGCCAAAGAGCCAGTGCATTAGGAATAAGCCTACTGGCATGTGTCTGGCGATTGCATGCATCTACTTAAAATGTAAAAATGGTTTATATGAGGATGACACGACTTAGTCCCACTGGAGAAAACATTCAGAAAACCAGCCCAATGCTTCAGGAGGAGGGAACTGGCCCTAGGCTTATGGCCATCAATTCCACGAATCGATCACATGTTGTGGCACAAAGTCCTTCTTTCGTTTGCCTTGAACCTCCTGGCCATCCGTTCCACCTGATGACCCCACAGGCATGTCAGACGCTGTCATTCACACGGCCGGGCCTTTGGGGGTCTACCAAGTCCGCTGTCCATGTTGACACTGTCAGCAAGAGCAATCTGGGAAATCAGGCAGGTAGCTGCTTTTAGCACCAGGTGATGCTTGGGGTTGAATCAGGGACCTTCTAGAAAGTTCTCCGTGCTCCCCCCCCCCCACACACACACCAGAAGGTAATGAATGGCAACCTTTTTTTAAAAAAAGCCCACCACAAATGGGAGAGCGAGATTCAAGATTCACTTCCACACTGACAAACTGGGGGAAAGAAGCTGGCTGCCACAAAAACATGTCCAGGGCAAGACCGACAGGTGCGGCTTAGAACCTGCTTGGAGTCTGAGCAGCAAAAGCCTTCAGGCAAGTCTTGGATCGGGAGCTCAAAGAGTCTTACTGGAGAGAATGTGATGTCATCCATGGGTGAAGGGAAGCTGGTCCAGAGGGCAACCACATGGCATGTCACCATCCCTGCAGAGCTGGTTAGTATGCAACGTCCTTTGGGGCCCATGAAGAGAGAGAAGACAAGAGACTCGAGGCTTTCATGAAGCCATTAGTGGAGCACCTGGCTCCGCTGGGATGTTAGCTTGCACCCCAATCCAGAATTGTGGCTGCAGCCCAGCCAGTTTCTCTGCACTTCTGCTTGGGAAGGCTCACCGAGGTCACCTGGCCTTTGACTAATGTGTGAACAGGACTGACGTCTTGGGCGCTGACTGCACTGAACAGCTTTTCAAATAAATGGCATTTAATTGCGGAAGGGAAAGGAAACTGGATTGCTCAAATCCATATCAAAATACATTAGAAATGCTGCATCAAAGGAAATAAATTGCCCTTTATCAGGAAAGGCAGAAGGCTTTTGATGGGTTTGTGTAATTAGTATTTACTGCAAACCCATTGTGTCTGGGCATTTTAATTAGTGGGCATTTGGGCAAAACCACCACCTGATGGGAAAGCTTCAGCTTTATTTTGATTTCGCTACAGCAGACTTTCCTCTTTCACTCTATAATTAATACTGTTTATGATGGAGAGCTGGATGAAGTGGCCCAACGGTCCTCTTGGGTCCTTCTGAGGCCAAAACAGGCCAGCTGATTTGAAAAAGTGTCATTTTTGAAGGAAGAGCCCAAGGCACTCCCATGTCCAGGTCCAGGTCCAGGGTCTGCAGCCCCAGATTGCTGCCTTTGAACAGCTTTCTCCAAAAGAAGTTGCCCTCGACTGTCGAAACAAATGGCAAGGTGGCAACAACACCATCCACCTCTATGGGATCTACACACACACATATACACACCCAGAACAAGGTGGTGAGTTCTGCCTTCCAAAAGCCTGCTACAAGGCCTGTTCTGGCCTTACGGCCGCACTTCAACTCCATGATTCCTTGTGGGCTTGGCTGTTAGCGCCTCAGGTCTGGCCCATGCAAGAAAGAGGGAGAAGGAAGAAGACCCTCTTGCAGCCACCCCACCAAGGCCCAGAAGGACCTACTCCGTACTTGTGGAATTGCTGGGTGTCCTGCCCGCTGTAGCTGCTGCTTGCAAGCCACCCCACCTCCTGGCAATGGGAGAGGTTGGCCTCCTTCCAAGGCTAATTCCCCACAAGGTCTGGTCCTGCTGTCTAAAGAAATTAAAAAGTCACTTTCAACCCTTGAAGGAACTGTTAGGCAGATTTTCCTTCTTTTTTAAAAAACAGGATCTGCAAGGTAAACAAATGATTGAGTGTTATTAGCACAGCTGACCCACAAGGGCAGCCATCTGGCCAGTGACTGCGGTGAGAAACAAGTCCCCTGGAGAAACTGAGGGGAAGGTGGTGTGTGTGGGACCGGGACCAGATGAGGAAGCTGCCCGAGAGGACCCCTTCTAGCAGCCACAGGAGATTCCTCTTGTGCCAGAGCTGTCAAAAGAAGACAGGGACTGATGCTTTCCAAAAGGGGCTCTTGGTTTCCTGAAGCAAATCACCCTTTTGCCTCTGGAACTCTCAAGTGACTCTTCACTACAAAATACCAAAGGGGTTCTGGTTTCACTGGCCCATCTTCAGGGACAAAGCAGTGGCAGCAATGGGAGACAGCTGGGGAATGGTAGGACAGCACAAGAGGCAGCCCTGGGACAGAAACAAGAGTGAGAAAACTTGCTGGGAGAGGTGGAGATTTAGTGGTTTTAGTTGCTGGCTGTAACCCCCCTCTGCTCCAAACAAGCTCAATCGACTGCAACCTGAGGCTCTTCCAAAAGCAAAGAAAGGTTTCCAGCTGCTCTGCAGGTAACCTGGTTATTTTGGTACCTGACCAAGCCCAAGACTACGGGCAGCTTGTTTGAGAGCACACAGCCACTCTGACTACAAGGCAAAAGTGACTGAAAGGCTGGAGAGATACACAAAGCCCGTCTGCTTCAGCACATTAAAGCTGCCACCACCATGCACCAGGTCTGACTGGTGTGCACATATGTGTATATGTATGTGTGTGTGTGTGTGTACATGCACTGCTGTGCATCCTTCACTAGAGAGCTGGCCTCCCAACCTCGAAGGAAGAACTATCAACAGGTCACACAGCTCCTCTTCAAAAAGCTCTTGGCCAGGCAGTACAGATAATACTGAGCTAGATGGGTCACTGTGGGCTTAGTGAAAGGCAGTCCCACGTTTCTTCCTCCAATTGTTCTGTTCCTGAAAATGCTGACATTGGAAGAAGATTCTTCAGATACAGCAGGGCTTCTTCAGCCAGTGCCTACCATGTCCTTTAAAGCATGTCTTCCACTCTGTGCTTGGGGCTTGGATCCCTTGCTTGAGCCACCTCCCCAAATCACTCACCCTCTGCTTCACTAGAACTAAGTCTAAGAGTAAGGATGGCTTTCTGTTGCAGAAGCATGTTAGGATTGCTCGTCTCTCTGCCACTTCCCAACAGACACTTGCTCCAAAGGGCCTGCCTAGAGATGAAATACCCATAGCAATTGTGACCAACCCCTGGCAGCCCTCCATGACAAATGCAGAACAACTGTCCTGAATCAAAGTGTAGGCATACATGAGTGAGACAGGAAGCAAAAAAATGAGAACCAAGTCTGTATGGAAAAGTCACCAAAGGCACATGTGAGATTAACAGAGACCTCTGGCAACTCAACAAGCCACAAATTTCAGCCTCTTCCCAGAGACAACTTATTTCCTACATCTCTGCTCCCCATCAGAAGATGGTCTTTTCAAGCCTCAAATGCACTGGGTCCACCGATGTGTCTTGGGGACTTTTTACTGGTGCTACAGCTGCAGGTCACCCATTCCATATTTCCTGCAGTGGTGTGTAGGCCAACCCTGGTGAGCCCTGTGCTAACCAAAAGAACCCAAAGACTTCAAGCACAGTAGCTATGAAAGGGATTACTTTTAAACTGCTAGAACTGTTGTTGAGTCTTAAGGGTTTAGGTCTTTCAGTTATGGAAGGTTCCTCAGATTTCTGATTTGCTTTTCCATTCAGGGAAGGTAACAAGGCTGGTGTCTTACAATCTGCAAGTCCTCCTTGCCACCAAATGCTCTGATGAATGGAAAGTTCTAAGTCCTGAAGGGCATTGCCCAACTCGAAGCAGAAAAAGGGTCAGCCACTTTACGTTGGGTGTAGTTAACTAAATACATTATCTGATTAGAAGGAAGGCAATAAAGGCACTTACCAAATATTTCCCCTCCGCTTGCATATTCTGTCACCAGATAAATCATGCGCTCCGTCTCCATAACCTGAACAAGGACAAAAAAACTGGCAGATAAGGAGACCGCCCAGGACAAAAGGAGGTTACGGTAATTGGTCTTCTCTTTTGTGACTTGCATCTCTGATACACAAGAGCCACTTCCAACAAATTAGAAGCACCCAGCGGCTGCATTTTAGCATGAGAGGCTGGCTGAGGACAGCCACTGGGACTTTTAAACCAGGGAACAAGGGAGAGAGAGAGAGAATTCGAGTTTGAAATGCTGGGAGTCAACTTCCAAAGAGCCTCTTTTCCATGCTAAAAGGGACCTGCTCACCTGCTCAGCACTACTTTTTTTTAAATAGGGCCATAAAGGTGTTTCCACAAGCTGAACGACTGCTACCATTTACTCCCAAATTTTAAAAGAACAATTTGTAAATGCAGTGACAGGTCAGCCATTTTGATTCAATATATAATGCAGAGAAGTGGGCCATTTAACTGATTAATGAGAGGGATGCCTGTAGTTGGAGGAGGACCTATGAAAGGCTTCCAGGTCAGATGTTCTCATCTCTGGTATTTCCAAAGCTCCACTACTGACCTAGCTTAGCTCAAACTATACAGCAGCTGCAGATGCACAAGCCAGACAGAAAGGCCACTTTGCAGATGCAAGGAACACTCTCTGAGCAAGGCAGTGATCTTAACAGCAGAGGCTTGGCAGTTTGCTTCAGAGGCTGCTTCGTTTAAGAGACATCTGGCAGAGCTCAGAGGAAGAACACAGCCAGCTCAAGGCTTCTTACTGCCAACACCTTTGGCTTCTTGTGGAACTGGCAGATTAAAGATGGCTGGGGCTAGCAGAACCACTGCTTTACTCCAGGTTTATTCCTGCTGCTGCTGCCGGCAAACCAGCAAGAGAGTTCCTGGGGAAACAAATGATGAGACACAAAGATCCATGGAGAATCCAGGTTGGGGGAGCTGAGAGGGGCACAACATGGTGCTGGGCACACTGAGCTGAGAAAGAGAGGAGGACCAGAGAGTGCAGGGAATGCTCCAAGTCAGGCCACAAGCAGAGAAACTGCATCACTGTCTTCCTGCAGTCTCTAAAATATGTGGTCAGCCATGTCTCACCATTACCCCCAGGACCCACAGAAGCCAATGAAATGGAGCAAATGAGATTCATGCTGCCATCGGGGTTGTTCCACAGGACTAGAAGCTAGGCAGTTCTCCCAAAACCTGCTCCCTCCACCTGCCTCAATTCATGAGAACAAGCCTGTCGTCAAACAAAGTTGTAATTCTGAATATAAGCTCGTCCTGGGGGAAGCACTAGAGGATGAATGCATTTAGGTGGGGGACTGCTTCTGGCAGACCTCCTGCCACATATAAAGGGCAGTGGAGCGGCAGGGCACACACTCTCCCCTCTGGTGGCAGTGAAGGAAGAGCCAAAAGGAAAAGATCAGGTCAATTATGGTGTTTCAACATAAAGCATTATGGAAACACACATACACCAGACCTGCTCCTTTGTGAGCAAGAAAGAAAAAACCCTCTAGCCAGACACTGTGTTGTGTTTTAGACCTTTCATTGTTAACTTCCCTGGAAATATATGTCCGAAGCCAGCGTAGCAATCTGTGAATAAACTTACACCAAAGGACAAGTGCAATCTGCCCAAAGGTGGAGCTTTTGTTTTTCAGTGATTTGGAGGAGGAAAACAAAACAGCTTCATTTATATACTGCTTCATACCGCCTAAGGAGTGTCTAAGCGGTTTACAACTGTAAGCTACTTGCCCCCAACAATCTGGGTACTCATTTTAGCGACATCCTCGGAAGGATGCAAGCCTGAGTCAATGCAAGCTTGAGCCCTTTTGCTGGTCTTGAACTCGCAACCGTATGGTTTTGAGTGAGTGGCTGCAGTACAGGCATTTTAACCACTGCACCACCAGAGCAGTTTTGGACCAAGCAGGCCCTGGAGCAACAGGATCAGGGAGGGATAGCCGGACCCATGCCTGGGCACTCCAGGAACCAGGAATCCTGGGTCAAAATCAGGGCCCGGAAGAGGCGGTCTCTGGTTTCACAAACACAAAAAAATAGGAATACTCCAAATATGGTAACTATATGCAATTAGCAATAAGGTACCCTTCTGTTGGAGCAACAGTTACTTTTATAGCAAAGTTATATTACTATAAACTTTGCAGTTATTTGTGAACATAACATATTTAACAATACTGTATAACACAATGTATAACTGTAAATAGATATACATTGTGTTTACAATGTTAAATATGTTATAACTGGTTATAATTATATTGTTGCACTGCACATCTGTTAACAAGGTCATGGCAATTTGCTATAAAAGTAACTGTTGCTCCAACAGAAGGCTACCTGATTGATAATTACATATACAGTCTTCCTCCGGGTTACGAAGGTAATCCGTTCCGGATTACCTTTCGTAACCCGGAAGCTTTCGTTTCCCGGGGGACCTCTATTTGCAACGGACCGTGCGGCCGATTTAAAGGGGCCGCGTGGTTTTTCCATTTCGTATCCCGGGGGATCTTTTGGATCCCGGGGGATATTGTAGCGGTCCCGCTGGTTTCGTACCCCGGGGTTTTCGTACCCCGGGGGATTCGTAAACCGGGGGACCACTGTAGGTCTCTGGTTTCAGTCTGTTTCCCTCAACTGCTGTAGGGAGCCCTGCTATGCCAAAAGGCAGCTCCCTGAAAAGTGCCCAGTGAGTATGACTAGCCTACTGGCAGTTCTTGCCAGAGCAGGGGCCAGGCTATGAACTGGGGAGTAGTTTCATTTTGGCATGACGATGGGCACCGGTATGGGAAGGAGCATCTCACTCTGCAACCCACCCTGCAAAAGAAGCTCACTCTGCAAAAGCTCCATGTATGGCCTTAGATGAGATGAAGACTCGCCAGGAGTGGGCCTAGGCCTGGGAGGACCACCAGCCCCAGCGTGAGATTCCCATGGCCTTTACTGCCAGCCCTGGCACCCCCATTGCACAGCTGTCATACCTGATACAATCGGATGATGTGTGGGTGGCAGAGCATCTTCATAATCTGAACTTCCCTGAATATCTTCTTGAGGTTCTCTTCATCCAGCTGAGTTTTATCAATGATCTTTATGGCAACCTGAAAGAGGACAGCAAGACAGACAGTTAGGAACAGCACTCTCAGAATGGCCATGTGGAATCTAGAAGCAACACAATTTCCCAAAGCAAAACACCTCCCTTTCCTGCCCCGGGAATCAGTTGTAAGAGTGTATGTCATCAAAAGGATTCTGAGCCTAGCATGAAAAGGTCTGCCCCAAACCTGACACTCCAGATGGAGATGTGAAAGACTGAAGTTGTGACCTACATAAAACTAGAAGTCCTCCCACCTACCTATGGGGAACGTCCAGGAAGACGTTCCATAGAATGTCACTGGAGGTTTTCCAACCAGGGTTAGAGGCCTACCTCCATGGCAGGGGGTTGGTCCCTCCCCACAAAATGATACTATGGTTATGGCATCCCACATCAACTCACTTTGTTGTGTGAGTGCTAAAAGCACGAAAGAGAAACTGCAAAGTCAGTTCCAAAACCTTTCCCCAACCAAACAAGTGTTACACAGGCAGTCCCAGTAAAGTGTCTTTTCACCAAAAGAGCATCATTTTATAGCCAAAACATCCAAAGGAAGACATTTGCAACAGGTGTGGCCCAGCCAGATCAGGCTTTTGCCAGATCAGTGGCTGTCAAGGTCTTATTTTGCCCAGCTCCATGTAATGTGAGGAACCAACTCAAGGCTGCCATCAGACTCAAGTGTGTGCTCCCCTTTATTTTAATGATGCAACACTTATATTCAAAGGGAGTCTCGCATGAACGCAAGCCTCCCTAAACCGAAGCCAACCTTCCAGGACTTGCTTATTGTAATCGTGGGATTTCCTGAACGTAACTCCCGCTTTCTCAGTGCCTGTCCTTTTCCCAAAGTGGAACTACTGTACAGGAGTGACACCAGAAGAAATGTTAAGAAGCCCAGGAATGGATGCAGGGAGCACATGGGCGGAATAAGAGCAATGAAAGCATCCGCCAAGAGGAATCTGCCGTTTTGCACTCCCCCAACAGCCATTCACTGCTGCTTCCTCCAGTGCTTTTTCCCAGGACAGCGTGTGTCCCATTCCACAGACTGATAAGTGTCCTCACGGAGGCATCTCCTCCAGTGTTTGAAGCCACCTGTTTACATTCCTGTTTACCCATCACCATGGAGATGTTCAGGGCCACATGAAACCCAAGTCAGTGTCACTTTCCTGGCACAAATGTTGGAGCGCAGCCATTTGTTCTTGAAGCAGGGAAGGGATTGAACAAAGTCACCCTCTCCAGCAAAACAGATTCCCAGTCAAGTCTTTGCCCCAAGCCACACTAACACAGAGACCACCACCATCCCCTCTGGCCTAAACTACAGGATTCCCTGTTTTTTCCTCAGTATTCATCTCCATCCTCCCTTTCTCTCCCCACTTCCTACCCCTTTCGTGGCTGCATTGCCCTTTCCAAGTGAACAAGGACCTTGCCCACCCAGCAGCTGGCATCCCAGAAGATGTCTTCAGATCTTAGCCTGAAAAAGCAGCTTTGGTAAAGCTTCCAGGGCAGAAGGAGAAGAGAATTCGGGATGAAAACCACCTAACCAGCCATGGAAGAAGTCCGAACCACCTTGCTGGGAAAGCAGACTTTCCTATTCATGGTGACCCTAAATTGAACCATGGGGTTTTGTCAGCAAGATTAGTTCAGAGGCTGAGAGTGGGTGACTTGCCCAAGTTCACTCAGTGCCCGAGTGGGATTCAAACCCTGGTCTCCCAGCATCCCAGTCCAACACTCAAATCACGACACATGCCGGCTCTACTCCTTCCACCTGCTTGTTAATTTTATCTTTAAAAGTGCCTTCTATCCATTCATGCAGAACAGACATTAAACAAGCGGGTCCACAATCTCCTAGATCCCTTTTTTTAAAAATTGGTGTTACCTACTGGCCACTTTCCAGACTTCTGATACAGAAGCCAACTTTAGAGACAAGTTGCATATTTTTTTAAAAAAAAAATTGAAACAACATTTTCACATTTTTCAGTATCGAGAACTCTTGGACGATACCATCTGTACCCAGGGACCCGTCAGTTTTCAACTTGTCAGCAGGGTCTAGAGCATCCTTCTCTAATCTCCAGTATTCTCCTCTCTTCTTTAAGATTTCCAGCTTGAAATGCTGCATTTGGGCAAGCGTTGATGCTCTACATCCCTTCTTTGTGGAAGGAATGATCTTTCCCCTGCATCTTCCACAAGAAACAAAGCTACATCAAGGTAACCCAGATCCTACACCTGCAAATTGAACAAGTCTCCCCCCCCCCCCACCATTATCCTCCTGCCAAGCTCCTCTTGGAGGTTTCCATCTGGTTTTACCCACTGCTAGCGGCCAGAGCACCTTCTCAATAGTCTCAGTTCAAAATTTTGGCTGGCAGTGGACGACTACAGAGCAGCAAAGGGAGAGACCACCTTTGCTGTGGGCAGCCAGTCCCATAAACTCCAAGGGTGCCTCAGGTTCATGCACAGCTTGCCTTGGATACTGCTCAATACACTGGAGATTAAGTTGGGCAGCAATTAAGAGCCAAACTCATCCATGACAAAATTCCTTCAGCGAACTCCCAAACAAAAGCCCCGGGAAATTAACAACGCTAACAAAGCATAGCACCTGCAGGGACCCGGCCAGCTGCCAGCAAATGTACTGGCACCAATTAGGAGAAGAGCCCAAAACCCAAACTGCCTCCCCTTGCCCAGCCCCTGCCTGAAGTTCAACCTGGTAATTTTGAGAAACAAAACAGCAGGAGGAGAAAGGCTGGCTGAGTTAGCCAACGGTCAACCGAGGAAAGGGCTGTGGGTATGACTCTGAAACAGAGTCCCAACAAGCCCCCCTTTTGTAGTTACGATAAACCCCAAGTTTTTAGGTAATGGTGATAACAGAAGTGGGCAGGAACAGCCCAAAAGGGCTGCTCAAACTGCTGCTGTCCCTCTCTAGGTAAGGAAACAAGGCAGTACCTATAACGCAGAGCAGCACAGGGCTAAGGTCCGATCCTGTGGGACCCACAGCGGAGCCAAAGACCACCGTCTCCACTCCCAACAAGGAGCACACAACATCTTCGCCTCCAGATCCAATCCCTGAAGTCTCAAGATTGGCTGCAGAGAGAGGCAGGCCCTCTACTGCTCCTGCTCCAAAGCCAGCAATGAGCAAGGCAAGAGGGCCTTCTTGGTGGTTGCTCCCAGGTAGAGGAATTCCTTTTCCTAGAGAAGCTCCTCCATCTATCCTTCCGGCAGTGGAAGGCACAGGCTTGCTGATTCTCACAGTCCTTTGGGAACTGCCTGTTCACGAGGAAAGGGCTTTTAATAAGGGTCCTCTATTGTCTATACCTGTACTCGTTCTTCTTCAAATACTGGTAGTTCAGCTACACTTTTTAACTTTAGCGATGTGAACTTGTACCTGTATCTATTTCAATTTTTTCAAAGAGATCTTGTAGCATCTTTGAGACTGCCTGTGTGAAAGAAGTTGTAGGATAAACTTTTGTAGATTTGCTCTACTTCCTACGAAAGCTCACACTACCAGATGCTTTCTACCAGTTAGTCCCAAAGGTGCTAACAAGATCCCTTTGCAGACGGATATTCCAGACTAAGACAGGTAGGTCTGTGTTTTAACTTTTGTTAAGACACCATGAACAACAGGGCTGTTGTCTTTTGTTAAGACACCATGAACAACAGGGCTGGAGTAATGGCGGGATCTACACAAGGCTGTGTGGAGGTGGTACTCTGCCCCGGGGACATCACCTGCTCCCTGCCCTCGCTTGCACCGCTGTTGTTCTGAACAACTACTGGACTCTCACGCTAGAGCAATGCAGTGTGTTTCAAACCTACTTCCCTCTCCAAGACTGTGAGGGAAACATTTAATCTATGCCAGGAGCAAGCGCTCCAGCACATACGAGAAATGTGGAGAGGAAGACTCCTGGCTCTGTCTGACCTGCCTTGGCTTCCAAGTTCCTGTGCCTCTGTCATTACGGAACAGAACGCCAGGGAAGCTACAGAGGATCTGTGTTTGACTGCTGAGTTGCCCAAAAGTAGGTCAGGGCGGTGTGTCGCTACTTGGCTCGACATCCTCCAAAAGCACCAGATCACAGAGACCCTGGCAGGAGATTCTTCCATCTTTCCACACTGCCGTTTTGACCCAGACAGTTGGGATAGACGCTATAAAGAGCTCGCAAAGGACACAAGATGGGGATCTTCTTGGCTGCCTCGTCACAGAAAATGCATGGCAGGAGCCCCAAACCCAGCGCTGCTGGCTTGTGACATGGGTGCAAAACCCCCTCTGGGTGGTGCTCCGCAGACCTCCCATGAAAGTCTACCGGAAGATTCACCACCTCTCATTACCAAAGACCCCTCAGCTGCTCTCCTTTTGACACATACGACTAGGACGTCTGGGTACAAGGGGTACTACTTTCCTCCAAAGTAGGCAACACATAATTTTGGACAGAAGAGGAAAAAACAGATTCTAAGAAACACTCACTCTCAAAGGAAGTGGCAGGTGAACATTGGCCCTCAAGTGCAATGCAATTCCACAGAAGGTCTTGCAAAATGCTGGAAACATGTTTGTAGCTGCAGGTGTGGGGTCAAGGGCACAGCAAAGGGAAGGGGGGTGAAGGGAGGGCGCATGAAGCACAGGATCTCTGCCTGCTAACTTACAGAAGAGCTTTGCTTATCCCCAAATTGTTCAGTCTCCTGTGATCTAATGTCTCCATTCCCCCGAGGAGAAAATTGGGCAGAAATCAGCCAGTGGAAATCATGTCACTTTGGGACACACTTAGAGGGGGAACATTTTGTTTGGATAGCTCTGGTTCTGTTTGTCGACTGGTATTACGAGGGCGAGTCGCAGACAGGGCACTGTTGTGCCACGTTGCCTGTGGATCTCTGCCTCCAAATGCCCACTGCATGCATCCAGTCCAAGTACCTCTCACAGGAAGCCGCCCAGCACACCCTTCAGAGCATCACACACTGGGCAGCACAGCTCCCTTACATACGCCAGGAAGGGCCCATCCCCAGAATCGTCTCTGGTCAACTCACAGCCTCCGCCACTTGAGGAAAAACCCGGCCAACTCCTCAGGTCTGGATTTCCTGCCCCTTCCCAAGCTAGGCTGTCAGGAGGCCAGGCCAAGATGATAAATCAACTCCACTACTCAGTGCAGGCTGTATCAGAGAAGAGAGGTAAGCTAAATGGAGGAAGGGGGCAGGAAGGCAACACTCTCCTGGCCCCATCAAGAAGGAAGGCAAACATCCTGTTTACCTGTTTTAAGAGGGAGTCATGTTCAGACAGGCTTCCCCAGAACCCATGCTTACCTGTTGACCACAAACAAACTACATCCAAGCCAAGACAAAGGAGAAAGAGCAGAATCCAGAGTGGCTCCCTCCTTGAGGACACAGTTCTGGCCGAAAAAGAAAACAGCCTTCCATCCTGTCCTTCTGCCTCTGAATAGGGAAGTGAAAGCCATCAAGCAGCTTTCCAAAGTTAGCAAGGGCCAGAATTCAGTAAGAGCCACAGGCACAGCACTCACAGCCCGCATTCCCTGGCAAGCATCTTTCCTGCTCAAGGAAGAAGGGACCCAGGCAGAGCTCAACCGGCAACCAAAGACGGTGGACCGCCACAACAGTATTAACATATGCAACGGTTCCTGAGGAAAATGCACGGGAAGTGTCCATCTCCTGCTCTGGCCAAACCAGCCCTTTTGACCAGTAACCAAAGATATCTCCACAGTAACTTGCAAAGACAGGGACAGGGGTCTTTCTTTTCTATCAGCCCAGTCCTACACAGCTAAAGGCCAAAATGCCCACCAACAGCAATTCTCGAGCAGCAGCCCCCAACCGTCCGCCTTTTCACCTGGATGCTGGTTTGGGCTGTAGCCTCTCACTTGCAGGACACGCTTCCCACAAAGTCCAATGGCCCCTTGTAGCAGTCAAAGTCATATTTTTGTTTTCTTGGGCTCTGCCTCTGTCTCCTTGGTTTTGCTTTTACTTCTGCTGTGACCGCTTTAGCATGCCTTTCATTGTGACTTTGATTTTTCATTACCTTGCGGATGACCGTAAACTGCCAAAATTCTGGTTTCAAATGGAATGGTGGCATGTAAGTGCTGTGAATAAATAAAATCATTATTAACGTTCCTTTTACATTCATTTCCTTGTGACAGGCTAAGCCAGGATACTGTAATAGGTCTCACTGAGAAGCAGGAAGAGTTGGAGGGGGATGTCATTCAGTGAAAGCTGTTGCAAGTGTGGATTTCCTTCCATTGTTCCAGGAGGACCGATGTGTGAGCAACCAACAGCTGGTGCCCACCCACCTAAACAATGCAAGTGCCAAGAGAGTGTGTGCGCGCGCGTCTGTGCCTTCAACCCGTCTGTTGATTTATGGTGTCCCCATGAATTTCATAGGGCTTCTATAGGCAAGGAATCCTCAGAGCTGGTTTTGCCAGTTCCTTCCTCAGAAACACAGGCCACACTATCTGCGATTCCCTGGCAGTCTCCCATGCAAGGACGAACCAGGGCTGACCCTGCTTAGCATCCAAGATCCAAGACAGGATATGGTGCCTTTAGGCAGGGTATTTAGGCCTATAACTACCAGTTCGTACCAGTTAGGAATGCCCTGAACCCCCACCAAGTTCAATACACCTTAAAGAAAAATGTCCCTTTGGCTACAGCCACCTTTCCCCACAAACCCAGTCCCAGCACACATCTGTGTCGCAGGACACACAAGAGCTGAAAGAACCAAGGCCCCCCATGCCCGAAAAACAGCTACAGACTAAGTGTACAAAAGTGGTGTACTCCAGGCAGAAAAAGTTGCCAAGGACACCAAGTTGGAAAATTCTTATTATGAAACCCAAGGAGGGAAGGCAAAACCTGGAGCAGCATCCTTGGCAGGGAGAAGAAAGGCTCCCCCTGCAACAGTGGCTGGATGGATTTCACTCTCCTCCAAGGACACACAAACATACACAAACACACACCACAGTGGCTGCAGCCTTGCCTTTCCGCCAGGGGATCGAGCTACTACTGGAAGTTTCACTTTTCCTGCTCTGCAGCCTCAAATTAAATCCAGATCAAGGCAGCAATGTGCATCCACTCAAAGAGGCCTGTGTCATGGACTCACATCTGGAGCGCATTTTTATTGGCACACGCACATCCATCTCAGCTGGAGACAAGGCTCTGAACTTAGACGCTTTTGTTAGTGACCTGACATCACAAGCCCCAGGCTGGCATTGGGACCTCTGTCTCACATACACACACACAAACACACAAAGAGGTGCCAGCTCATGCTGCTAGGCCATAAGCCAAGCACCAAATCCACTTTATGGGCATCCAAACAGAGTCAGATGGTGCCATGAGGAGGCTGTTCCTCACTCAAGGGCTGTGCCGTCCTCTCTTGCTATGGCTCCAGGTCCATCCTTTTCTGACCCATAAACCCAGGCAGAGGCCATCCAAAAGCTCTCAGTCCCTTGGGCAGAAGAACTGTTCAGAACAGTGCTTCTCAACCAGCACTGCATTTGTGCCCATTGAGCCACAATTGTTTCTTTCTAAAAACTCTCTGTGGTTCGGCAGGTGAAGGCCTAAGGACTAGTGCTGATCCAGGGACCACCAAATCGAGCGCAACTGGTGTAGAGGGCAGGTTAAAGTATATGTCGCTGGGTGGGAAAGGGTTTTGTTCTAGGTGGAAAGGCTGCACATGTCACAAAAAAGAAAAGAGATTCATTGCTGCAGAGGCAGCATCATTTCAGCCTCCTGAGAAGGCAGACTGCTGGTGGTCCTGAATCCTCACTGAACTGCTGGCTTTTTCTCCCAGAGGATGGGTGCATTTAGTGACACAGAGGGAGGGAACTGCTCCAGCCTCAGGGAGTCCTTCTGGATAAAAGGCATCCAATGCAAAGCTGTTATTTCCTGGAGAAGAGATGCATCAACACAGCAGCAGCATCCAGGCCATCTGAATCGGTGATACAGAAAGTGGTGGTCTCCAGACTGGTGCTGGTCCATGTGCCATGGGCTGCCAAATCTTCAGGAGCTTCCAGGAAAGAAAGAACAGTTTGTAGTTGGTGGACACAAGTACAGTCTGGCCCCTGCATATGGGGGAGGGGGGGCGGGACTAGGAGAGACTCTGCCATTTGGAATTAGACAAAATCCTACAGACTAAAGACATGGGCCCATCATCCCTTATCTGTGGAATGGCCTTCTGCTTCTGGCCCGAGCCCTGCAACCAAGCAAAAGAGAAAAGAGCAGGGCTTTGAGGTCTACAAATCTGGCCTTAAGCTGGGGCTCTGCAGTTTTGCTAGTTGCAAAGATCTTGATTCCAGACTCCAAAGTCTCAGATGCCAGGAAACCAGGCTGTTTGCCGAAGCACAGAACCTTAATTCTGGATAAGGGGCTGCAAAAGAAGCAAAGGGGGGAAGAGAGGAAAGCATAGGGTGTAGGATCCCTTCCTCCTGGGCTGCCAATGGAAGGGAGGAATGCACTTTGGCCTCCCAAGGCTGCCCATGTCTTCAGCCTTGGGGTCAATCATGGCTGCCCCAAAGCCTGTTTGCAGATGGCTATTGCCACACAGGCGGGTGTTATCTGCAAAGACTGCAAACATTTTGGTTGCTCCTAGCCCAAGCAAGGTTGGTTCCTGGTTCTGCGCCTCTGAGGCTCTGCCATCCTCAGAGACAAAAGGGGCAGATACAGAGCATCTCTGCAAGCTTTGTCTTTGCTTGACTGGAAGCACTTCTCTGGATTATTCGCAATGCTCCCTGGTGGATTCTGGGGCTTTTGGTCTCCCCGAAAAGGGGAGGGGAGAGCTCCAAACCTCTGGCCTAGAAACCCCCCAGATTCGAAAGGCAGGCTCCATTGTCAGCAATTCCAGGAATGACCTCCAAAACATCCTCTCTTCATAGCATCTGCTTTTTGCCTATGCTTAAACCGCTTGTGTTTATTTATTTAAATATTTATATCTGACTCTTTATGAAAACGATCTCAGGCTGATGCACAATAACGTCAACTGAAACAAGACTGTCAGAATTTCTTAGCATCAGGACTACTGTGAGGACAGCACAAAGCTCAGCAAGCAGCCAATGGGCGAACCAAGCCTTTTCACTCCCAGAAATGCCAAGGCAGAAAGGTCTGGCAGAAAGCAGATGATCCAACCGGAGCTGTTCCATCCCTCCAAGCTGCCTTTTCCCACATATGTACTGAAGAACACCATCGAACAACGTGGGAGGGGAGATGAAAAACAGCTCACATGTGTTCAGCCCTGTACCTCTGAGGGGGAGGAAAGGAGGGAGAGAAAGGAAGGAAGGAAGGAAGGAAGGAAGGAAGGAAGGACGGAAGGAAGGAAGGGTTGGGGGAGAGCAACACAGACGTCACTGGGGTGCTGTGATCCTGCAGAAGGCCAGGTTGCCTGGAAACTAAAGGGAAAGGAGAAGCCATTTCTTCAGGAGCAAAGACAATGCTTTTCATAAGCAGAGTCTAGATCAAAGAGCAAACACAGGGACAGCAATTAGGGAAGCCCTATCAGGCTTGAAGATAACACTTAAAGGCACACAATCTGCCTTGTAAAGGTGCAGCGTGTGCATCTCCCTGGCAGGAAAATCCACTGCGGCGCATGGATGACGCCGGCAAGCAAGGCTAAGGAACCAGGAGATGTTGCCTCATCTCACCAGCTGTCAGCTGAAGAGAGGCTGAAAAGGTCCTCTTTGGCATTAGGGACAGAAAGGCCTGCTCAGGATTTCGAGGAAAGAAAGGGACCTTTCCCTTCTCCAAAGAAAGACTTCCAGCCATTTGCAGTGAAAGTGTTTTGCCAAATAAATAAAACCGACAAGTGGTTCCATTGGAAAGCTACAAAGGAGTGAAGACAAAGAGCCACATCTGACTTTGTCCAACTGCATAAGTGCTGCCCAACCTTTAATGATAAAATATCGCATTAAAGAGTGACCCACTCTCATACAAACAGAGGCCGTGAAATCACAAAGTGACTCCTTCACCCAGAACTGAGAGCAAGCAGGGACCGACAGGCACCAAAGCCTCCAGTCCCGTGGCCAAGGCCTTCCTTCTCTCTGCCAGCCTCGGGACCAGCACAGAAGATAACCCATCTCTTAATGAACATGCTTCTTAGATTGCCAGCGCATCATGCTGCTGCTGCTGCGGGCGGCACTGGAGCCTTGCACGGCCGCTATGGCTTGGCACGACATAAAAAGGAACTGGAATGTCAAGCCAAGTTGCTTAGCCGCTCAGGAGGGTTACACATTGTCACAGGAGGAGAAGGGGGGGAGCATAGCTCCTGCCTGGGGCACGCTGCGCACCAACAAGCCACCTCTCCTGTCCGCCTGCAAGAAAGAGCTCTGCTGGATGGCGCTGCTACAAGGACCGCATCAGGACAACCAAAGGCTACTGCAAGGGTTAGACATGAGAACAGAACAGACCCAAGAGAGTTCACAGGAGGTGAATCCACAAGGAAAAGTGGAAAGCAGCCTTGGGCTGCTGCTTTAAACCTCCACAGCAGAGGCGGTGACCCTGAACTTGCCTACAGAGTGGCCAGCAAGCCCCCCAGTCCTTCCCTTCGTGGTTCCTATTGAGATCGCCAAGGGCAGTGCAGGTAGAGATGAACCCAAAGTCACCTGGGGGACCCTGCCTTTGCTGGCTGCTCCAGGTAAAGGATTCTGTACCCAACACGATCTTCCACACCTGTCCAGCATAACCCAGTCAGCCTTTTCAAAACAACCGTCAGTATAAGGACATGCTCCTTGGTATCATCAGGTCTTTAAGCACTGGCTACAGCGAGGGGCTCTGTCCAAAGTCTTTCAAAAAAACAAAATAAAACCAACAACTTAAAAATGGGCCATTTTGCTCAGCTCTCTGCGGGCAACGTTACAACAAAGCAGAAACTATGCTAATTCTTATTCAGCCAAAGAACTATTTCTATTCTATATACCTGATTAACTTTTTAAAAAATTCTTTAAGTGTGCTTTCTACCAATTTGACCAGGGGCAGGCTCAAACAAATGGTGGCTTGCCATTTTCTGGATCAACATTCCCCCCCCCCCCCCCACGCAAACACATAGACACAAACTGGCAACCTCTGCTTCTTTGAGGGGTGATTCATCCTGAATCAGAATCCCCGGCTCTTAAAAACAGCGGCTTTAGCCCTGGGCGCCTCCGCTTATGGGCTCACCCCCACAGTGCCAAGCCAGGCCTTGTGCTCGAACCCTGTGCCAGGCGGGTGAGCATGCCGGAGCAGAGCCCGGGGCAGGCCTCAGAGGGGTTAAACGGAGCAGGCTCTGCCAGGAGGAGCTGAGGCGTGGGATGCCTTGGCTGGCCCACCAAACAAACTGGAAGTGGCTTCCAGAGGAATCCATTATGGCGTCCAAGGGCTCGGTTTACACAACTTGTGCCAGCGAAGCCGGGCGAACTGTTAGCAGCAGCAGCAGCAGGCGGTTCTCGCTGAGCTGTTATACTGAACTCTCCCCTCTGCAGTCAAGGAAGGGGCCAGGGCACACCAGCATGCGTAAAAAGTGTTAACACAATTCAGAGGCCAAGCTTAGAGCAAGAATACTGTGTGTGCATTTATGCATGCGCACCTGCAAGGTTACAGAGCCTCGCTTTCAAATGGCAGGCAAAATGGCAAGGTGAGTGTACCATGACTGATATTCCCTTGGGCCTCTCAACAGCTTCTAGCAGGACATTCTTCTTGAGGAGTGGGGTGCAATGGGGCTAGAGCAATGTCCTTTGGGGCATTTGGTCATTCCTTGACCCTCACAAATAGACAGTTGCTCCAGCCACTCTGTCCCTACTCTTCTCCCTTGTCAAAACCTGGAATACATAGCCACCTGTCCTTCTTCTCTCTTGGCTTTTTTCAAATATCAGAGACTCAAGGAAAGATGGACACAGTCTACAGTAGGATTCCTAAGAGAAAGATGCTGTGCTAAGGATACCCTCCGTGACAGTGGAAAAGAGCGGACAACACAAAACCTTTGCCTACAAAAATACTTATAGGTTGAACCTGTAGAAAGAGAGAGAGAGAGAGAGAGAGAGGTTTAAAAAACACAGCAGCAAAGGTTTAGAGGATGTGAGCCACAGCAGGGAAATCTGGAAGATTTCAACTTCATTTCTGACAAGGATATTCTATGCTGTTTGCAGCGATCATCCCACAGTTTCTATGGGAACCACAGAGAACCAAGAGCTAGTGGCAGAACCATCAGGACTCTTGAAAATCTGGGGGGCTCAAACTGCAAGCACACCTGGGGTGCTGTTTCCTTAAGGTCCAAGGACCTCCATGGCTGCAAAACCAGCATTCGCTGCACCAAATGCAACCTTGTGTTAGCCCCTGGCGTTACTGGAAGGGGTATCATTTCAATGAGAAAGAATAAGGGAGGAACCACTAAGGGGAAAAAATCTATACCTGATGCTAATATAGTAGCTGTGCTGGAGGACCGAAGGATTCCTAGAGAGAACATATTAATCAAAACCGCAAATAATCAAATTCACCAAAGTCAAAGGTATGTCCTGAATTAACACTTTCCAGAGAACAAGGAAAGGGAGCCTGAACAAACAGAAGCTCAGAAACACAGGGAGAGCCCTTGACCCGAAGCAAGAAGCGATGGCTGGGCCTGAATCAAAGCAACACGAAAGCGATGATGAGACAATAAAATCAAACAACATTTTGTATCATTCACCCGCGCGACTGTTTTGGAAAAGTCAAATCAAGCAAAAGGGTTGAGTCTTTCCTGCATGTCCTTGTACCAACTCCCACAAGGCTTTGAGAAGAACCTTAGAAAGGGACAGATGGCATGATCTGCTCAATGAAACGCAAAGCCGGTTCATGTTACAACCAGCCACTTTTGAGCACATTTTAAACAGGTCACTGGAGCAGCCTGTTTGCATGAACAGCCAGGAACAAGCAAAAATCTCTCCCCCCCCCCCCTGTACTTCTCCCTACCTGTGACTTCACATGTGAGCCATTAAGCACACAACTAGGCAGCCAATGGAGAGGTGGCTTATTAACCTTGGCCTCAGAGACAAACGCACTCCCATGCAATCCTTGCGCTGGCAATATATATCGCAGAAGGGAATACCGACTAATTGGAAAGCAAAGCCTGCCATTGACTGATCTGCTCAAAATCCCAAGCTAAGAAAGTGCTTGTCCTCCCAGTCGTGGTAAAGGGTGGGCTGGCCCTGGCTTCACGACTTTTAAAAAACATTAAAAACCAAGTGTTGCCCAGGGAGGAAGAGTATAGTACTCCAAGTTTAGATCTCTTGGTTCAGATTTTTAATATCTGTGAAAAACAGAGAGCCCAATGCAATGCAGTCAACACATGTGTCCCAGCACTTTCCTGGCCTTTATTGCCAAGGAAAGCACCACACAGAACCCTTCTCATGCTGCAAGCCCCCCTCTTTAAAACGCAGGTCTAAATAATAATAATAATAATAATAATAATAATAATAATTTATTTCTATTTCTCACCTCTCCCTTACAGTTCAAGGCAGGATCTGCCCTGCAGCAACGGCAACCTCCTTCCTATCAGCTACTTCTGTCGAGGAACAGATCACTGGTTTTGCACAGGTCTGTCAAGGCCCTCCATGGCTCTTCCAGGCCTTTCCCTCCACTTTCTGTCTGCACTCACAAGGAAACATGGTCAGTGATGGGAAGGCAGGGACCACATTTGGGAGCGAAGGAGCTACAGCGAAGCCAGGCTGCTTGAGGGCAAGAAGGAAGATGAAGCCAGCATCCTCCGGTGCTCTAGAGACCGTGAGCAAGGTGACACCTGTTTGAAATCCATGAGCATCCCACTTATTGGGTCTGATTGCATTAACCAGGCCATTTTATTAATCAAGTAGGCAGCTTCTCCCTTGCAGGTTTCCAACATCTGTAAGTGGGTTTGCTGCTGAGCGTATCGACTCAGGGAGTGCTCAGTTGACATCTGCGATCCTCCTATACATACAGATAGCAATTTCATTCCCCCAGCGCCAAATACCAGCAACACATGAAAGGAAGGCATGTTTTCTAGCTATGGGGAAACACAAAGTTTTCAGGATTACAACTTTAACAAAGGCAGGTGAAAGGATGATGCAGAAGCCCTCACACCAGCCCAGGGAGGACTGGGCATACACTGCGAAATAGATAACTGGGGTGTTTTGTTTTTCTACAATAAAAGCATACCCCTATCCCTCTTTGTCAATAGCATTGCAAGAGATGGGGAAAAAAAGGTCGACAACCACTGCCGCCAGCTCTGCTGCAGCTGGCCCAGACCTCACCAGCCAGATCTGTCCTCCCTGACTATGGGGCTCTCGGGAAAGAGCTGGTCCCTGTTCCAAATTAAGGGAAGGAATAAAAGAAAGAGAGCCCCAGTACTTTGCCTGGAAAAGACAGAGCACTGCCTGAAGAATTCCCCAGTCAAGGTACAGCCTGTTTGTGACAGAAAGGTTCTCAGCGGCATTCCTAATTGGGCAGCAAATGTTGGTGGGAGACAGAAATGTACTTTCCAGGCTGAAACAGACGGAGAAGGCAAGTGAATCTCTCTGTCTCTCAGAAGCTAGCGGCCTTCAGAAGGCAAGAACTTTCTCTAGCCTGGGCAAGCCTCCCTTAGGCACCGTGCCTCTCTCTGCTGGCGGGCACATGCCTCGCCAATTAGCAGGAGCCTTCCAAGACTGTCTCAAGCCCTGGAACGGCTGCGGCTCTACGTCCTTATGCAAGTCACTGACGCAGATGTCCCTCCCTGGCATGCCAAGGATGAGCCAGCCAGCAGGAATTTCAGAGGCCGCATTGCTGTTCTTTCCCGGTTGTCAGTCGGTAAGTTCTTGGGATCCCTTCCTGTGACCTTGCTCAAGCCCCATTCCCTGCTGCCGTCCTACCAGCCCTGACCAAGAGCCAGAGAAGTCAGGGCAGGATGCTCCACCTAAGAAGCAAAGTGTACCCAGAAACCACTGTGCAAAGGGGACCTTAAATGTTCCCCTCTGAGTCAGAAATGGCAACCTCAACAACCATCTAGTTATTTTCTGTTTATAAAGTGTCCTTCATTCACACAGTTAGACAGAGAAGAAAGCTGGGACCCACAGAGTCATCGGGAAAGCAGTCCCTCTTTAAACATCCTTAAGATTTTGGTGCATGCCATTTGTTCCTGAGATATATATATATATATATATGGATGTATAAAGTTATAATTCTTTTGTATGATTGTATTGTAATTTGGCTTATGTAACATTACACAATCACATATTATTCTACATTGTATACCTGTTTTTGTCTAGTATTGTCTGCCGTTATTTGGGACAATGGTGGTTTTCTTTCGGTTGACCACTTTCCATCCAGCCATGCGGCCCCGGCTGCCCTGCCCTGTTGAGTCTGGTGTGTTTCTTTTGTTTTGAGGGCACGTTTCCAAACATTTAACAAAATTTTACTGTCTTAACTGTGTATAGACACTACCCTGGGATCTCTAATGATAAACAGGAGTCTCAGAAAGTTAAATGAACAAGCAAATTTTCCATCCTATGCCAATGGGAGGAGGAGGAAGAGCGGCTTCTGCTTTCAGAGCCTTCCATGACATCAAAGACTACCGGTGCCACCAGCCCACAGATGTCACGTTTCATACCCATTATGAATAAGCAAAAAGGGAAAAAAGAGCAACTGCGGTGGCTCCCCCGCTTCCCATTGCTAGATGGCATTCCATCTCCTGCATACAAAGGTCTACAGGTACCCAAGATGTCTCAGCCACACAGATGTGCCACTTTTATGCCAGCCTGATCTGCCCACATTTCAGGTCTCTGTGAAACAGAGACTATCTGGGCAATGAAGGAAGAGGAGGGGAAAAATTCTGACACCAAACAGCATTATTTGCAAATGAACAGCCAAGGCCAGGAATGGAAGAGCCTGTGTGCCCAAGGTGCTCTGTCTGCAGAATGCTTGCAGCAACTGAATAAAATCTTCAAGACCTCTTTTGTGGAATTTTCTTGGCCGTCCAGACAAACTTGTCTTCCACTGGTAATAATCTTCCTGAATTTCCCACTCCTCTCCAGTCTTTTTTTCTTATCATAGGAAATCTCTTAAGGAGGGAAAGATGGAATAGCTGTGCCAGATCTTTCTTTCGCCTGGGTGTGCAAGGAGACATCCACCTCGAAGCTCCCTAAGAGTCAAAAAACAGCGCAGGGTATTTCTCGTGAGGTCCCAAAGACTCTCAGCCCCGCTGCCTCGCAAATCTTGGCTTCGGCAGAACAAAGGCAAGCACATACTGCAGACCTCTCGCAGGTCTGTACGCAAGTACAGCTGGGCTTCCTCTGCAAGTGTTGGCAAAGGATGCCAAGGAACAGTTGGCAGTGCCACATGGTGCCAAGCTGTTAAACCCAAGAGGCACCTGCAGAACTGAACCGAGTCACAAGGTCAAAACAAAGGGATTGTGCCACACTCCTCAGCTGAAAGCAGGAAGAGTTTTCTCTCCTTGTTCTGAAGTACAAGTTTGCTACCAAAGCACTGCTGCAGAAGATCCTGGAGTGCAGCAGAGCACGCTTAGGGCTGGCTGGTTTCTATAGCAATCCTTCATCAGCCAGGTTTTCAAGCCCGTCCCCTTCTTTTTCTCACTTGGGAATGCTTGGCTTTGTCCTCCTAAAGGAGGCCTGGCACTGTGTGATAGAGGAGGGCAAGCAGGAAAGAGATGGGCTGGTGGACATCTCAGCACTGGAAGATCGAGGGCACTGAGGCGGCAAGAGGGCAGACAGGCAAAAACACACAGAGTTTGCCGTTAGTGTGCCAAAGATGCCAAAAAGGCAGCCCAAGAGCCCTGAACAGTCAGAGAGTTTCATGGTGAAAGTCACTATCCGACATGGTCTTGGCCAAAAAAGAGAGAGAGAGAGAGAGAGAGAGAGAGAGAGAGAGTTTACAAGCAAAGCTCTGTGCGTTCCCAGTGATTCATCTCACAGGAATGTACCACCACTCCAATGCAATGGAAAAATCTAGAGATTAAAATGCTCCATCGACCCATCGAGGCTCAAAAGGTTAGAGGAGCACATCTTAAAAAGACACACACACAAACTCCCTATTACTCATAGTTTCTTCAGCCTGCGCGCCACCAAAAAGAGGAGGGTGGAAAAACAAAGCTGCATCAGCAGCTGGCACCAAGGAGCATTACCAAAACAACAAGGATGAGCGAAGATCCGACGGACCAGAGCTCGGCCACTTGGCTGCATCCTGCCACAATTGAAAGAGACTTCTTCAGACTTTACCACCCAGGTCCTCTGCACCCGGGTTGCCTGGCAAACCCTTCCCTCGGTGGGCTTTGTCTGCATGCAAAACCTGCCCTGCCTTCCAGCTGTTTAAGAAGGCTCCCTCCAAAAGGAGAGGAGCTTTGATTCCAGGGCAGAAACCGCATTCACACAGTGTTCAGGGCTTCAGGACAAACATAACCTCTTGCAGTCACAGCATCAATCTCCCAGCCTGACCTCTGCGAAGGAGGCCCCAGTGAAGGCTGAATGCCTTCAGGAAGAAGCCAAATAAAGTTTCCCAGCCAAAGACCTAACACTTCACACAGAGGCCCTGCAGCTACTGAAACTGTTACCAGAGGAAGAGGAGGGTGCCATTACAAATGGGTGCCTTTGAACATGGACTCTGGGTTGAAGTTTAGCACCGGATGCTGTTATTCCCACCTTTCAGCGATGATTTGGCTGATTCATGAAGGAGATGAAGAACCTCTCCTCCTTGTCTGGTGGCACAAAAGGGGTCAAAACTGACCGCACAGACTGTGCTCACTCGCGTACTCAATGGAACAAGTCCTGCCCCGGCCTGTAAGGACATGAGAGGCAGCTACAGGGTACACATGTTTATGGATTCCTTCCCTCATTCCACATCTCTGTGACCCAGGTGCAAAGCTGTGTTTGAATACAGTATTTAAACCAAGCATGTTAGGCCAAATAATATTATTTGGAAAAGTGGAAAATTCTCCAGTTCTCCTTCTCCCAGAGAACCCTTGCCACCACTTGAGACTTAAGACAACTTTGTTGTGGGCCAGAGAGATGACCTCTGGAGAGCCCTCACAGTCCGCTCCCTGGTTTTGTGTTGGCCCCATCCCAATGGCTTTCACTCTTAGCTGCCTAGAGTATTTCGGAAAGGACTTGGCTTGACAGCACTAAATGTGACTGATAAATAAATATACATAAATAATGCTCCTATTGAAAACAAACACTCAGTACAGCTTGCATTGTCTGGACTAAGACAGGCTGAGTGATAAAGGCAGGTATTTCTCTGTTTTAAATGAATATGAATTTCCGCCCATCCATGAAAACCCACTAGCTAACCTTGGGCAAGTCACACACTCTCAGCCCCAGAAAACCTCATAACACAGTCATTATAAGTCAGAAATGACCTGAAGGCACACAACAACACTACTTGCTCTTTATTTCACTTGTCCTTTCTTATATATATTTCAATTTCTTATTTATTACCCATCCTTCAGCCAAAAAACCTACCAGAGCAGCTTACCCACAGTTAAACTGACCTTTTCCTGGTTGCCTGTTTTCATCTAAATACTTTCAATTACCAATTATCTCTCATGAAGAGATGGGCACAGCTCAAAACTGGGCATAAGTGACATTTCATAAATGTCCATCAGAGAATGTCTCTCAACGCCTGTTAACATTACCATCCTACAAGTGACCACCCTCATCCTCCTCCATCAGTCTCAGGCAATGAGATCTCAGTCCAAATAAAATAATAGTAATAGCAATAACAACAACTACTCCCTGACCAGCAAATACCATGCCTCACACTTCTCCCAAATTACTCTTGGGTTTTGTTGGAAAACCTATAGGGTAAATCTTGTAGGAGTTCCCTAAAAGAACTTCTGCGCAGTACCAATGCAGAGAGACTCACCTTAGCAAATGTAATTTCTCTGGGTGGAAAAAAACCTACCCAAACGGATTACAATCCCATGCAAGTTCAGCTAGAAAGGCCAGTGAATTTAACAGGGCTTGATCCCAAATCCCAAATCCCTGCACATAAATCTGTAGTCTTTAGCTGTGTAGCAGAAGACTCGCATCAAGCAGTCGGCTCTGGTTAACTCAATTAGCTTGCCTTCCATGTTTCAAGGGCTTAATCTGCTCAACTAGATATAGATGGCTGGCTAAGCTTTGCAAATAACAGCAGGTGGCTCACCTGATCAGAAAGGGCTCTGAAGACAAGGGCAAATTACAACTTAAACCGGGGCAGGATTTCTAGAAGACCACAGATGGATCAGAGGTGCAAAGAATTGTTGTTATCGTTGATGTTCACTGACATCAAGTCAGCTTCAAGTTACGGCAACCTCATCAATAAGAGTCCGCCAGTCACACTGTTATCAACAGCTTTGCAAACTCAGGGCAGAACCGAGTCTTCCTTGATGGAGACTATCCACCTTCCATGCCGTCTCCCTCTTTTCCTACTGCCTTCCACTTGATCAAGCATGGTCTTCTTTTCTAAAGAGTTGTGTGGACATACCTTGGCTATTCAGCCATGTCACCAAAACTCTCTCTTTCTGGCTTTTCTTCACTAATGAAGATTCAGGAAGGACTCGTCCCACGCTTTCTAGAAGCGCGTCGATGTCATCAAAACAGCTCTCTTACGAAAGACAAGCCAGCCAGTCATGCTCAGCATCTCTCTTCCCCTCTTTGGGGCTAAAGGACCACACAGTCCCTTTGGCACAAGTGAAATCCAAAAAGATCTGATGTAAAGAATCAAATGTCTACAATTCAGCAACATCTCTGGAGTGTATCTTCACTTGCCCAAACTTATCAGTGATTCTCCCAAAGTTTTGAAAACTCACTGAAATGCCTTGTTGATAAGCTCTGCTGGTTTGAGAAAAAGGGCAGTTCCACCAAGCAGGCAAAAAATACCCACGATTAGTTCACTTCCAAGACATCGGGGCTGGCCATCAGGTAAAGCACTGCTCATTGAGAAACACTGTGTTTGTGTGGTGGCAGTGCATGCATACACACACAAACACACACACACACACCCTAGCTAGGCAGCTGAAGGACAATCCAGAGTTGGGTGTCTTCCCACAAAACCAGCTTGTTTCAACTAGACCATCTCTCTCGAAGCGTGACTCACCTCCACCAGCCTGAGGTTGTGCCTCAACTGCTGACTTCAGAGTTTGGGACGTCAGGAAGAGAGAGTGTCTTCCCCTTGAAGGCCAAGAGGACAGGTTTATTTGCTTGACGTGCTCTTTTCTGCCCGTCAGTTCAAAATCTGCTGCCATGATTTACAGTGGCTCCTTTTTTAAAACATGCCAAAAGACAGGTGGGCAGTGGGAGTCGGATACCCAGACTGTCCGCCTGGGAACGTCCACAGAAATCTCAATATTGCCCCTAGTGTGAGCTCCAGGTGAGCCCCACTAGAAAGGGGCTACAGCCAAAAAAGCCCACCCCCACCATACTGAGACCTGAAGGTCTCCTGTCCCAGCCGAGGATTTCCACTGCCCTGTCCCGGATTCGTCCCTTTTCACTTGCTGCCCCTCACTCCTGGAACCTTCTTCCCCCACATGTCCGCCTCATCACTTCTCTAACCAGATTCAAAATTAAGTTAAAGACTATATTGTTTAGGGAAGCGTTCCCAGGATTGTGCCATCTGCCCCAGGATGCCTCCTTTTAACTATGTATTAAGAAGCTGTGCTCTCCCTCCAGTCCATCTGCCTTGGTCTTAGCCCTAGAGGGAGAGAAGAACCATCGGCCCTCATCCCCTTCACACCAAATTCCCCTCTTTCTTTTGTGTTGTCTCTTTTAGACTGTAAGCCTGAGGGTAGGGAATCCGTCTAATTTATGATTGTATGTACAGCACTGTGTAAATTTACAGTGCTATATAAATAAAATTAATAAGGAGGAGGAGGAGGAGGAGGAGGAGGAGGAGGAGGAGGAGGGGGGACACTCTCCAAACCAATGCCAGGGCTTAAGCACTAGGACTTGGGCTTGGAAACAAGCAGGAAACCCCAGTACTTCAGGCACTGGGTTGCCAGGCAGTTCCAGGACAGTAGCTCTCAACCCTTGGCTATTCAGGTGCCGGGGACTTGATTTCCCAGAATCCCCGACCACTGGCCAAGGTATCTGAGATTTCTTCAAGCTACTGGGGCTTCTGAGAGTTGAAGTCTAAGAAACTCTAAGGATCAACGTTTGATAACAGCTGCTCTAGCAGACTACAGCTAACAGGTTTCACAACCTCCTAAATGGCTGGTGTTCTTGGGCACATCTTGGTATCCTGAGCAGAGACAAGAGACCCACGTTCTGCAATCATGGAACCAGCACCACTGACGAATGTTCATTTGTGTGCCAAAGGGGATGTAAAGCTGTCTTCGCCCAAGCCAGGCTCCTGGTCTAGCAGTCCAGTTTCACTGGCCATCTCTCCAAGGCCTCAGTCTTTGCAGCCCTGTCCCTTCAACCAAAGAGCATGAACTGAGACTCTTCTGACAGCAAAAGTCAATTGCGGGAAGCTGGGGGGGGGGAGGGGGGAGACAAAGGAATACAAGAAAAGCCTGTTCCACAAAGAGAATACCTTCTCCTTCGCAACTAGCAGGAGGCATAAGCTAGGCATTAACAGGTACGATCAACTCTCACTGTGGCTTTCAACAACACATCATCATCTTTGGTGCTCTATCTGTTTTGGACTTCAAAATATTATTATTATTATTATTATTATTATTATTATTATTAATACCCTGCTCTTCAGCCCTAAAGGCTATCTGAGCCACTTAGTTATTTTTAATTAGACTGTTCCCTGCCCTCAGGCTTACAATCTAAAAAGACACAACACAAAAGGAAAAGGGAGTGGTGATGAGGAAGGGGATCAGGTCCATCAGTTCTTCTCTCCCTCTGAGGGCTGGACCAAGGCGGATGGACTGGAGGGAGGGCTCTGCTTCTTAATCTAGGACAGGCCCCATAGAGTTTGGCCTGCCCTTTCACTCCCTCCTAGGCCAGATGGTCTTGTCATGGAGGGAGGGCTCTTCAACTCCCAGAAGCCCCAAACCAGCCTGGCCAGTGGAGAGGGATTCTGGGAGACAAAGATCCTTACCACATCAAAATGTTATAAAGCTATATTCCCCTTTAACAGCCTGGGCAATCCTTCCCTGTGACCACTCGCCATGGTGCATAGGGTACACAGTGGCATCCTCCATGAGACCTCAAAGCAAGAAATTTTCAGTGGAGAAATGGCCACTTAGGTATTCCCATCCAAGTGCCTCTCTTCTCATTTTTTAAAGAAGTGGGATATTTAGGAGGCATTTTCTAAAACAAAAAATGCAACCCAAATAGGAGGTGGCTCCTGTTGGCTTTTCAAGACCAGTTCACTTTCATTCACGTTTTAGGAGACAACAAAGCTCAAAGCGGATTGCTCTTTCCAGCAAGTAGTATTTCTCCCTGGAAGGAGCATGCACACCGGACCTCTTTTACTGTTTGTGCAACTGCCCAAAGCTGCAGAACGAACTACAGAGTGTGCAGCCATCTGACCGCCTCACCACCACCACCACCATCACCATCACAGATCGGCAAGCTTTAATAGTCGAAGGCGGAGAGGATGGCATGCCAAAGCATTTGCCCACGCATCCCTAGGGGCAGCGTGGGAAGAGAACCACACCTACAAAGTCTGGGGAAAGTCTTTTGGGTGTGTTGCTGTGGAAACACGCTTGCTCCCAGTTCAACTGTTAAAAGACAATCAGATACAGACACGATGCCATAGTTCTTTTTTCACCCTATCTTCCACATACTACCCAGCAGAACAACCTGGACAGGACAGAAATGATTCCCAACAGCCAACATCTCTTTTCCTCAAATACTGATATGGACAACAAGAGAGCCATTCCTGCAAAAACCCATCTGTCCAGGTGTTAATGGCTCACCATTTGATGCAAAAAAAGCTAGAGAAGGACCAAGAGATGACTCACTAACCAATGCTTTAGACCAATGTTTCCCAAACGTTGGTTCTCCAGATGTTTCGGATTTCAACTCCCATAATTCCTGATTGTTGGCCAAACTGGCTAGGGCTTCTGGGAGGTAAAGTCCAAAACACCTAGAGGACCAAAGTTTGGGAAACCCAACTCTAGACCTTCCAGCGAAGAAGAACCTACACTAAAACTCTAGGTAGAGTTATTGATATGGATGGAGCCAAACCGAATCTCAAAGGGAATGTCTTTTTGTGTTGCTAATGGAATTTTAAATTTTATTTCCTGGACTTTAATAATCTCCAAGAACCCACATGGCCAGAAGGAGGAGGCTCCTGCCTGCATAAATACTGTACTCTCCATATCATCTGATTTGAGACAACAACATCTTGACAAAATGCAGGCCTAGGACTAACATCATCGTTTTTTCCTCCTGTATGATTTTTAACATCCTTGCCTGATGAAGAAGCTTGCAACATGTATATTGTACATTTTGGTTGGCGCAATAAAGGGGTCAGTTTTGTGGATTTTGGACTAGGCTGCTAGTCATTGGAGGACTTCCCTCAGACAACTATGGGTTAAGCAGAGGCTGGATGGCCATCTGTCGGGTATGCTTTGATTGGGAGTTCCTGCATGGCAGGAGGTTGGACTGGATGGCCCTTGTGGTCTCTTCCAACTCTAAATTTCTATGATTCTATGAGGGGCATCCTCATGAGTGGTGACATCAGAGGGCATTGGCCAGTCAGCGGAGCAAGACCGGGAGGTTCTAGAAGCTTCCAACAGAGAGCTATAAAAGGCCTCTGAGGCCATGTGGCTGCTGGGCTTTTCCAGAGAACCTCTTTGCCATGGGAGTCTAACCCTTCCCAGCGTGGGCCTGTGCCAAGAGGGCAGGCTTCACTCCAGGGATGTGGCCGAATTAGGCCATGAGGCCTAGGCTATTACATCCAGACCCACCAAGGACTGCAGTTTGTCCTTCTGTGCGAGTACTGTATATACTCATGTATAAGTCTAGAAATTTAGGTCAAAAAATTAACCCAAAAAGCCTGAGTTGACTTATCCATGGGTCAACGTAAGTACTGCATTATTTAAAAGAAGGAACCATCCCCTGGTGAAAAGCAAGAGTATAATCTGTCCTGGAAGCACTGATCCCTTTTATTCTCTCATCCATCCAGTTTTAAGAATAAGCACATAGAGTTATGTCTGATGGACTTTTGGAAGTTATTTGACATTGTTTTGCTTTGCTTCATCCTTTAGATCCATTCATATATGCCCCTAAATTTTACCCTCGACTTATCCATGGGTCATAGCAAAATCCATAATTTTGGACCCAAAACTTGCCCTCGACTTATACATGAAGTCAACTTATAGTCGAGTATATACAGTAGTTAGAAGTGTGTTAGTTAGTGCATTTAGGCCTTTTATTATTTTATCTTTTTTGGATTGCCTGAATTGAATAACCAGATGCATACTGTGCCTGCAAGGCCAGGAGGCCTTGCATGAGTGTTACCTGATTGTTTTGTGCTGTTTAGTTGAAACACATATTTTCTTTAAAAGTATCTACCGCCTCTGTACTCCTGTACACGTGCCTCAGCTAGGTTGTTCCTTATTAGGGTAGTAAAGGGAAGAAAACTATACATCTCTAGCAATTCCCAGTGTGTGCTAGAGGGAAGACTTGGAATTCACTGGGTGGTGGCAGCACAACTAAAGGATCTGCTGGGGCTAAGGGCCAAGAACAGGGCTGCTGTTGGCTGCCTGGACCCCCAGAGATCATCACATGGATGTTATAGTACTTTGCTATATACAGGGCTACCTCTGGATATGATTTCTGTTGGTGATATGTTCCTTCAAGCACATAGACACACATCCCTTTTTAAAAGAGATGAACACTCACTTTGTTTCTCATCTCTGAGCAGCTCTCCTGGGCCGCTTAATCCCAGCCAGTGGTTGTTATTCCTGAACTACAACAGTATTCATTTCACACTATAAGCCTATCTAAGCTTCCTGGAAGCCTCTCTGTGGAAATCTTCCAGCGAACTCTACTTTTGTTCCACGAAGCCAGGAAGGTAGTCGAAGCCTGCAGCTGTATCAGGTTCCATCTTTGGCCAAAACGTTTGACAGAGCTGCTCTCTTTCCAAATGGCAAGCCACCAAGCAGCATACTTGGGAGCTCACGAGAGCTCATGTGTTGGGAACAGGCTGTCAAGATCCAGTTGCCGAGCTTCCGGCATCCAGGTCTGTTGTGGAGCATCATCAACATCCAACCTGGGCAGGTGAGACCGTGATGGCCAGAAAGGTTCCAGGGTTATCTGTGCAGCTGCAGGACGAGGCAAAGGCCTGGAGTATATTTGAGAACTACATGGTACCTTGAGGCCAATGGCTTTGGGTTCTTGCCACCAAATACAGGCAGTGAAAAAAGCCTGCAGATTTAGCACCCTCTGAAGATGCTAGCCACAGATGCAGGCGAAACTTCAGAACAAAATCTCAATACCTTGCTTTGCACAAAAGTTTGTTATCTGTGTGCAGAAGTCGCTGAGAGCTATCGGGAAGGAGTCAGACCATGATTTACGGTTCAGAAGCTGATGGAAAGTACACAGCTGGACTCCAGTGGCCCTAGACTCTCCTCTGAAACATCTGCAGCCCGCTCACCCAAGGATATCTGAGGAGTTCTGCCAAGCAGTGACTACACTTGGTTACCCTGTGAAGGACACAGTGAGGCCACCTCTTTATAACACTTTGTTGAGTTGGGTTTCCCCTGTATCTTGTTCTCTTTCAACAAATCTTTGGTTGCTTGATGTGCCCTCGCCAAGATGCATAAGCAGGGCCGGTTGTCCTGCTTGTAAGCAGTAAGGCTTGGATTCCTTCAGAGTGAAAACAAAGATTCTGAAAACTAAACAAACAATTCAATCTGAAAAGCAGAACTTCCTGTGGCACATAAAGACGCACAAAATCTCGTTGGACTTTCCCCAAAAGGCCACATCTCTGAAGACAACCAAGTACCACTAGCCAATGGAAATCTGTTGTTAATAATGATGGTGCACCTATTGTTTTGTATTGTCTAGAAATTAAAAACTCTGAAGGCACTAGTTCCCATCTTATCTTGGAAACCAAGCAGGGTCAGGCTTCCTTAATACTTGAATGGGAGACTACCAGGAAAGACCTAAGACTGAGGACTATCTTCCAGAGGAAGACAATAGCAAACCCCTTCTGAGTATTCCTTGCCTAAGAAAACCCTGCCAAATTCATGGTACTTATAGAAATTGACCGTTTAAACAGGTATTTTATAAGGTTGGCAATTGCTAGGCAGTTCTTACAGTCAAAACAAAGCCACTACAGACACAATGAAGGCAAACATGAACATGAGTGCAAGAAGAAGAAATGCTTTTGTGTTCTGCATGCCACAGGATAGTTTCTAAGCATCATCAATGAATTAGCATCAATTTCAATCTGGGATTATGCTTTGATGAGATAATAAACTGGTACAATTAAGGGCATTCCTCCTGAGACATGAAGAACCTTAAAAAAGGACAAAGAAGGTGGTGGTACCTGCCCAGAGGGCCAAGTGAAAGATCCACTGTGCAACAGTAATATGGAGACAACTCTCGTCATTCAGTAGATTCATTGCCCGCATAAACTTGCTACGTTTCCATTCCATTCTGTTATCCTACCAGTTACGACCGTCACCCTCTCCAGGGTGCCCTCCCCGTGTTTCTGACTTGGACTCTCAGCAGCTCCAGCTCAAACAGCCGATGGTCAGGAATCCTGAGAGCTATAGTCCAAGATATCTCTGTTTGGGGGGGAAACAGAATACAGCACTTGAGTTCTCATAGTGATGAAGTGACGTACGGTAAAATCTCCCTTGTTGCAGGCATTTAAACAGGGACTGCATGTCCACACATCAGGGATCCTGTAAGGTCTTCCTTGTAAGCAAGGGGACAAATTCTTTTTGAAATATCTTCCAATTCTGTGCTTGTGTAAGACAGAACCGTTCCTATGGAAGGAGAGATTAGTCATTAACTCTGCTCAGTCTGATTAATTCATGACTACTACCCCAATCTTGGGGGTGAGCTTCAAGAAGAGAGCTGCCACGAGCCAGCGAAGCAGCTGAGGCATCATCCTTGGCTCACCTGGCAGAAACACTGCACACCAAGCCTCCGGCCACCTTCCACATAACAGACCCAAGAAAGCAAGAACTGCCTCGCAGGAGTGCATTCCGTGGCTTTTAACTAACAATCTTGGAAAGAAAAAGACATGCTTTCCTGGCAAAGTGCCTGTTCCCAAATCCAAGAAGGGAATGTATTTGTAAGTGAGAGCTTTTCAAGAAGTTGCAAGGGGTGATGGTGAGGAAGCAATCCTATATCTGCCAGATCTCCCCTACAAGCACCCCCATGCAGTCTGGGCTTACTTCCCAACAACGAAGCTTGGCTGGGGAAAAGATGTAGCAGCAACCAGAAGAGGATCTGATGAGGGAAATTAAGCAACGCCATCAGCCACAACAGGAACAATACTTGAGACACAACTCAAGGTGGGGAATCCTGCATGTGTGATGCGCTTCTCCTTCCTCACATCAGAAGCTATTCAACTTGACGGAAGTCTTAAGTCTCCCACTACTGTGCAAGGCTGGGCCCTCTCTGCCCGTCCCAGAGCAACTGAGTGGCTTGCCTTTGCCTCCATTCACGCCAGAGCTTTACAAGGAAAGCTTTCAAGTGCTAGCAGGGTACTTATGGACTCAGCATTATTGGGCTGGCTCTACTGGTTTATCCTCTCCACGTAGCCGAAGCACAGAGATCTACCGGGTGGGATTTTGCAAGAGCAGAGGGCTTCTCTGGGCACCCAGCCGTAATCACGAGGGCTGCTCCGTCTCATGTGCCCAGGAAAGGAGCGTTGCATGCCGATTTCACAACCGCTCTGGAATGGCCCATGACATCCCACGGCCGGTCAAGACACAATCTCCATTTATCCTGACCTCATTCATCTTCTCGGAGCCCAGGTCACAAGATCTGATAGTCTCAGCTGAGATGTTTTATCTCCCGAGCTGATTTAAATTCCCTTCCCTCTCAGACCTCCTTTGCAACAAAACTCAGCTAAGCGCAATCCTTGGCAGATTATCCAGCTCTGCTTGCTTGGGCAGGTAACTCCACAACAGCTTCAGTGTGTGAGTAAGGCAGTGTTGGTGCCAGCAGCATGGACTTTAGCTGTCAGCCAAAGGAACAAACAAGCACCTCCATGGTCACAAAGCCAGACGTACAAGTTCTAGTCCTGTCTATCGGGGGAGTGAATGAAGTCCCCAGGACTAATTCGGGGGGGACCCAAGCTCCCATCCACCCACCAGCAGCAAAACAAAAACAAAATGGCAAAGGAAAAACACCATTCCTGAAAGTATTCACACACAGCAAGTCTCACACTCCCTGGCAGTGAAGTGGACTCTCCTTCCTTGGAGGTCTTTAAGCAGAGGCTGGATTGCCATCTATCGGGGATGCTTTGATGGAGAGTTCCTGCATGGCAGAAGGGGGTTGGACTGGATGGCCCTTGGGGTCTCTTCCAACTCTAGGATTCTATGATTCCTTTAACCAAAGCTCCCTCCCTGGATGTCTTGTCTGACATCAAAGAGGGTGGGAGCTTGAAAGTGTAAGGGGGATCCCACTTTTATTTGGGGTGAAGCCTGAAGCTGGACCCAGAGGGAACTGGCTTCTCAACTCTGGAGCCTGTCTGACCCTTGCCTTATCCAAAAACACATGGTTAATTTCAAGGCTTGCAGGGGAAGCTTTTTGCAGTATAGGAAAGCTGGAGGGAAGTAGAAAGAGAGGAAGGCTACATGCTAGATGGATGGACTCTATTAGGGAGGCACGGGTATGAATCTGCAGGAACAAAGCAGCGGAGGAAAGGGAGTCTTGGAGACATCTCACCCACAGGGTCACCATGGGTCAAAATCAACTCAATGTCTGTTAACAACAACAACAACAAAGACAGGTAGTGATGCAGCAGGATTGTGAAGCCTCTCCCCACTCATAGTCACAGGCTAGGAGCAATCTCCACAGCAGGGATCATCACAGTCCTGCAGTTTTGTAGCAGCTGCATGCTCGCTCTTTCTCATACTCACATCCAGACCACTACCCCCCAAAAAGTCCCAACAAAACAGTCAAAGCATGACATAGTGGTTTGAATGTTGGACTAGGAATCTAGGAGACTTAGGTTTGAATCCCTTCTCAGCCATGAAAACCCATTGGGGGATCTAGGGCAAAACACAGTGCCAGACCCACAGAACAGCAGGAATAGCTGAATCTGTCTTGACCAAACAAAAAACAGGGTCACCTTAAGTCAGAGTCAGCAAGAAGGTACATAACAACAACAAGCCGCAATAAAAGAGTTTAGCTCCCTGCCAGTCAAAGAGCAACACAAATCCATTAAAGATTAAAAACTTGGGCAAACAAAAAGCTTTTAGCCTGGCTCCTAAAACTCAGCGCCAGCAAACCAGCATGTGGCCAGTCATTCTGGTTTCAAAGCCTCCTCTCCAAAAGCGGCAGCTGTAAACCCTGTCAAACATTGCTCTCCCCACATCATGAACCCTAGAGGTCTAGGGGTTCGGGGGTAGTTCCACTTTGCCCAACCCCTGCTCTAAAGTCTTAACATTTGCTCTCTTTAAAAACATTTTCCAGCAGATTGGAGAAGCTCTATGGCGGTGAAAACCATGGTACTGAATGGGATGATTTCAGAAGGATCCAGGGCGGCATGTTTCCCCAGAAATCTCCAGGGATGCTGTGTCTCCTCGCATTTTAGGCGGCACCTGTCAACACAAACACCGCTGTCACTGCTTGAGAGAGAGGGGAACACAAAACAACAAAATAAGGGCTTAGAAACCATTTTACTTTGCAACCACTTGAGATGCCTTGTTGTCAGGGATCCCCTTCTGGAGGAAAGTATGGTTTAGAAATTAGTCAAATAAACCAGTAAAATATAAATTTATATGAAAGTGAATTCACTGTGGCTGTTTTAATTTTGCAATTGGTTTTTTTTTTCCCCCAGTGGAGTCTTGGATGCCATTCACGGGATAAGACAGTGGCAACGGTGACTGTGTGTTAAAAAATCATGAGGACAGTGAACGCCAAAGAGGGTTTTACAACTTTAGAGAAAGTGTGCCATAAACAGCAGCGTGCCCTGGCCAATGGCCAAGCAAAATCTGACACAATAGTCCAACTGGCGCAAAGGACTTGGCTACCAGTCACAAGGCTGACCTAAGTTTCAAGCCATAGGAAAAGAAGATCTCAAACAATTGCCAGAGACACCCGGCTTTCAGTAAAAACACAAGGGGGGAGGCACCAAAGGGACCAGATCGTGTTTGAATTCTTTGTGAGTCCCAAATCCATCTAATTCCCATGACATCAGGTGCAGCAACTTTCAAAAGGCACAGCCTCTGCCTCCCAAGACTGGTGGCAATGCCAACAAATGAAATCTTCTTGGTTACAGGGAGGGAGGGAGTGCACAGCCAGACAACCCCCTGATTGTGTCAGAAATCTGCTCCAAAGAAACTTGTTTTAGAAGACTTAGTAAAGGTCAGCCATCTTTAGAACCAGTGACTCATAGCTACACAGAAGCCCCCTCCGCCTGCTGCCAGAGAAAGGGAGGGACGGCGGCACTGACAGCTACGGGTTTCTCCAGATCCTTTCCTGGTCAGTCTTTCAGGCCAGCCCCCCTAAAACTGGAGTCCAGTTCACCAGGAGGGTCCCTGGGGGGCCTTAAAAGTCCAGGTGGCCCATGGGATATTGGTCCAAGGAGCACTGCATCAGAGCTGCAAGGAGCTTGAGAACAGATTTTCATGTCAGCTGCTAGCTGGTACAATGCGGAAGCGGAAAGTAAGGGCAATAGGGGCAAATGCCCACTCCTCGGGCCCCAAGCCAACATGAAGAGACACAGAAGTTGTGGGCCTCCCTTTGTCTCCTTCAGGCATTTTCCTATGGCAGTAGTGACTCCCCATGGGCCAAATCAGACCTTTGGCCTCTTAAGTGCCTCCAAGGTGACTCTTATGCCTCCCTTGAGGAGGCTTATCAATCGCCTTCCTCAGCATATCCCACCTGATCTTGGAAGCCAACCAGGCTCAGTCCTGGTTAGTACTTGGATGGGAGACCACTAACGAACATGCCAGGTGCTGTAGGCTCTATTTCAAAGGAAGGAGCTGGCAAAAACCACCTCGGAAGATTCCTTGCCTAAAAAAAGCCTGTGAAATTCATAGAATCATAGAATCATAGAATCATACAGTTGGAAGAGACCACAAGGGCCATCCAGCCCAACCCCCTGCCATGCAGGAACTCCAAGTCAAAGCATCCCTGACAGATGGCCATCCAGCCTCTGCTTAAAGACCCCTAAGGAAGGAGACTCCACTACACTCCGAGGGAGTGTGTTCCACTGTCGAACAGCCCTTACTGTCAGGAAGTTCCTCCTAATGTTGAGGTGGAATCTCTTTTCCTGCAGTTTGCATCCATTGTTCCGCGTTCTAGTCTCTGCAGCAGCAGAAAACAAGCTTGCTCCCTCCTCAATATGACATCCCTTCAAATATTTAAACAGGGCTATCATGAGGTCACAAGAAGAAGAAAAAGTATTATTTGTATTTCCCACCTCTCCCTGCGGATCGAGGCGAGATTACAACAAAGATAAAAATACACAAAAGCATAAAAACATAAAAAGCCATATATTAAACCCTAACGCTCCCACCATAAGTCGGCAGGTACGTGCACTCACACACAAACACACAAGGCTGAACGAGTGCACCTTGCCCAAAATTATGGTGGGTTTCCATGGATGAGAGGAGTCCAATACTCCAACCACCACACTTGTTCCAGGCAGTTTGTGTGTAAGATTCAAGAGCCATTTGCACCTTCCCCCACAACCAGGATGCCTGTGTCTTCAGGGAACCTTCATGTACAAGCATACATGCACAGTCTGCCCAATTACCATTTCCCTTTCCAAAGGGCTACAACATAAACAATGAGGAACAAGCTGCCCACAAAGCAAGCCAATGGTGTTCTTCATTTGGACCTTTCCCACATAGTTCTTGGCAGAAGAAAGGCATTATAAGGTGTTACTTGTCCAAGAAGTGGAGCAGGAAGATTTACCTGACCTGTCAAGTAAAATGTTCATCGCCTCCTGGACACCCGATAACGGGAATGAATCATTCAAAGACACAGCCGTGTTAGTCTAAAACAGTACGCAAAAGGACCCCTTTGGACCTTTGCAACTGAGAGAAAGAAAGAAGCTGGTGGCGTAAGCTTTCATAGACTTTAGTCTACTTTCTCAGACACACGTAGACTTCAGTTTACAAAAGATTATGCTACCAATTTCTTTCTTTCTCTCAGTTGGTCTCAAACATGCTACAGGAATGAATCATGAGCATTTTAGCAGCAAGGTTTGAGCTACCCCTTAGCCCCAAGGTGGCTCCAGAGAGAGCCTTCCCCACAATGGCTATCAAGACCCTGGCCAGCTATTTTATCTCTTCTTAATAAGTTCTCTTACGGTAAGGGGGAAAAAGATGGGACAAATAGTGGGAAGACACAGAGGGGTACCTATGAAAGGTGGCAGCGTCTGGACGCCTGTGGGAGGGCTAATGTGTAACACACACTTTGCCCGGAAGCATCCAAAATCCTAGAGAGCACAGTATCTGATAAGAGCTTAGGCTTAGAGGTTAGGCTTGAGTTTATCAACCCACCTTTCAAGTTTTAATACACAACCCATTCAACAGAACTAAGCTGGACACGCTGAACATTTTCAGTCCTTTTGCCAATACCAAAGTGGTTTTTTGTAATCAGTTAAAGAGTTATTCAGAGCCCAGATAGAATAGTTAATAGCCAGATGTACTTAATGCAGCCTTCTGACTCTAAAGAGTGTCCAGGGAATCACAGAGTGAATGTGCTGGCAACAGCCCTCTGCCTCCTTTACACATCCCTCTTAAGATGCCTTCCAGCGGAGCTCCAACCCCAAACGTTTCAGGATTGTTTGAGAAACCACAAGGCTCAGGAGTGCTGCTACAGCAGGTGTCTTCCCAATAGATGTCAAAAGCGTAATTCACAAGACTCAATATTGAAAGCTAGAAGGGTAAGGAGCAAGAGGAAGAGCCAACCGCCGAGTTTACCAGGTGTAATGCTTTTGCTTAGCAAGCAAACAGACAGGCGGCAAGATGGTTAGTGATCAGAAGCCAACTGGGAGCCCGGATGAAACCAAAATTCTGCCATGATTCGGAGACAGCGCTTTCCTGGCATCCATGCCCTGTACTGACCTCCCCCGCCATGACAGCAATGCCAGAAAGCCTAGAAAAGGCCGTCTACAAACTGTCTTCACACACTTGCCATCAAAGCAACATGCTAACTCACGGGTGTGCTAGAGTCATGGGTAGCAAATGTTCCCAAACACAGACCTTCCCCACACGTCAAGTAAGACCTTCTGGGGATTCCTCTAAAGCTTCCCAAATTCTGGTCTTCCAGGTGTTTTGGACTTCAGCTCCCAGAGGCCTCATCTATCTTGCCAATGATCTGGGATTCTGGGAGCTGACATCCAAAACATCTGGAAGGCCAAAGTTTGGGAACCACTGCTCTAAAGAATAGAAGGCCCTCTCTGGATCACTACCATCAAGGAGGGTCTGTCACTCCAGATGGATGTGTTTTCCTGGTACCGGTATGGCTCCATGCAAAGGGGAGGCAGGCGGATGCCCTGCCAGACCACTTTGCTTGACAGGCAGAAGTTGTGTCAAGCAGGAAGCCACATTTATCAGCAGCAGCAGCCACCAAATGTGAAGAGTCAGCAAGAAAGAGTTTTGCTTTTTTGGCTGAATTATTGGTAGAGAAAAGTCTGAGAAGGCTGTGGGAAGGGGGTGCCCCCAAACGGTCCACGTATGGCATGCTAGCCATTTTCTGCTTCAGCTTACAAATGGGTGGGAAGAGCCACGCAATACACAACCCACTTCTCAGGCTGATGAGGCACACACTTTGTCAGGAAAAAGCTGCTCAGTCAACAACACCTTCTTAGCGTTGTGGGGGCTGCCCTCAGCATATGGCTCGCGATAAGTAGTCCTTGCACGTCCAGCCTCCAGAAGAAGGAAAGGAAGCCAGGAACTAACCACAGAGGCTGTTTCAGCAGAAACTTCCCAGAGAGTACAGCCCTCCCAAGGCAGACAGACGCAGGAAGAGCACCAACCGAGCAGACCAAAGCCTCGTCTCTCCGCCACCTTTCTTCCCAAAGGCCAGCCAGGAACCTCTGGGAAGCCCACAAAGATGTGGGAAGAACCTCATGCTCCTTTCTCAGGCTCTCCTTCCCCTTTTGCACGAATAGTACTAAGAGGCATGTAGCTTCAGTTCAGACAAGCATTATAGAGGCATCATGACCAACAGCCTAAGCATCACCAAGGAGCAACACACTGTGCAAAATGTGCTCTCACTGGGCACAGAATACTATCTTATGCACAAGGACACATACACAGCATTATCCTGAGAGAATGGGAACACTCCTCACACATCTACACCTCCCAAATTTATTCATTCATTGCACTTATTTATTGCCTCACAGCCCAGCAGTCTCTGAGGTGAGACACAAAGCCCCATAGTGCTTCCCCAGCCGCACTGCAGGCACACACCACACCGTATTTCCATTATCTATCCATCCGCACGCGCGCACACACCCCTTCTGCCTGCGCACAGCCCACCTGCTTAAGCATGCAGTCAACTCTCAGTGACAGCGCAAGGCCACCCAAAATATCTGTATGCAACAGCCTGGAAGAGCAGGGCTGTAAAGCATTTTCCCTCCTCCTCCTCCTCCTCTTCGTGCAACATCAGACTGTTCCCAGAAGAACGAGGTAAAAGGATACCGGAAACAGAAAGGAGCACAAGCAGCAAGAGATCCTGCAGGTTGCTCGCCCAGGAAAGCAAGACACGTTCCTGTCTGGCTGACTGCCGCATCCTTGCCATACTCCATAAAAGTTGCAGCCATGCGCACGGCAGCATTTGTGTTATGGCTGAAACCACATGTCCTGCTTTGTCCAGGAAAACCATGCTCCCCCACCCAGGTGCCAGAAGCACTGTGAAATTCAGCAGACAAATTTGCTGGATCGGCCAAAAGGTGCAGGACAGCAGGGATAAGCCCCACATTTTTAGTGAGCAGGTTCAAGCCCACCTTCCACTTACGACGAGATAAGGGAGCCAATACCTCAGCCTGCTGGCCTCTTCTGAGAGGGAGGTGGACCAGCCCTAAGCCAAACCAGAAACCCCAAGGGCAGAGGCCTACTGGGAGAGGGAGAAGTCTCCATTAAGGAGCCAGGGATCTGAGGTCAACAGAGACCAGTGACCCATGAAGTCACCTCTTCCACATCTTAAAATTCAACTACAGGAACAGACGCATCCATGGCAAGCAAGTGCTGGCCTATGAAAGAGTCCTCCAGAGGCCCATGCAGGTGAGGACACCTGTAAAACCTGGAGGTCAGTTGGCCATCAGGCCTGGCCGGGGGGGGGGGGGGGGCACAGCCACTTTGGCCTCCTGGCTTCTCTTTGACCTGTCCCTATTCCTGCTGGTCACTACATGAACTTGCAGACTACAAACTACCTACTTTAGGCTTTCTGATCGCTTTTTCCTTTTATGCAAGATGGTATCCCCGAGGTCTCAGGCTTGTCTTAGGACACATTTTTGTAAGTGACTCTGGGAGACATCCAATATATAGTAAAACAAGCCTCCATTGCAGTCAGATCACCTTGGTTCTCAACTACTATGAGAAATGCAACCTGCACCAAGGCCCTTGCTTGCCATGGATGCGTCTGTTCCTATGGTTGAATTTAAAGATAAGGCCCAGATGAGACTCCTGCCAGCAAACACTGAACAGCCTTTCAGAGGAGAGGTGGGGGTCAGAATTTCCCCACATCACACTTCTTCCCCATTTCAGTCCTAGTCCCTCCCTCAACCCTCCAGGCTTTCTGGTGGACTTTGTAAACAATCCTGCATTTGTTCCAAAGCTTGTTTGCAGCCAGCCAGCCAGCCATCTCTGAATCACTGCAGTGACCGCCTCCAGTCAAGACCACAGAAAAACACCAGGAGTGGAGAGACCCTGCATAAACAGGCATCTGCTGATCATGTCCTCTGCTGCTTGTCGGAGACAAAAGATGAGCTCAGAAAAACCAAGAACTCGGGAGGAAAAGGGTTCAAGAGGCACAAGGATAAACCCCGCCTGCTCTCCGTGTCTGCGCTGCTTCTTCCCCCGTCTCCCCATCCCACACATGTTTTGAGAAGAGCAGACAGATGCTTGGCCTTCAGGAATTCACTTTGAACTCTGGACTGAATAACAAAGGCAGGTCAGACTAAATATTCTCAGAATGTACCTTTCTCAGAGGCCCAATTCTCCATCCGCTCCAGGAGGGAGAAGCAATGGGTTCGAGAGGCTTTCCAGATTCACAGCCTACCTGATGCCAAGAGCCACTAATTCCTCTCTGAAACCAAGAACCACCCTGACCGTAACAGACCAGGGAGGAAGGCAAGACGGCTTTATATAAAGGCAGCTTTAGATGGCAAGAATATCTGGCTGCCACTCAGTCAAGAATCTCCCATGGCATGAACCCCTCCAAACCCCAAGGGATGCCAAGGCAGCTGAAGGGAGAACAGCTCTTCCAGGTGCAGATTTTTCCAACTGCGGCCGCGGAAAGGCTACCGTTCCCAATTCACGAACATCATGACAAGTCATTTGCCTTGCCCTGCTTTCCACAGCATCAACCATCCTCAAAGCATAACTCAGAAGGAACAGAAATACGAATTTGCCAATAATGGAGAGGCAGACCGCTGCGCTTCCTGCTCAGGGGGAAATAGCCTTCATCGGCTGAATCCGGCAAGCTCTCCAACGGGCTAGAGTAGTGACCAAGTTACTTTCTATGTGGTTGGACTGTAATGCTGGTGGCTCTGGCACAAGACGCTCTTCCTGAGGCTGCCTCTGTCCTGCTTAAACTCCCCTGGGGCTTTTTGACCCGACCCACCTCCTGCGCTGGACAGAAGCAAACTGTCCACACAAACAGAGAAGGGAATGGACCTGGCAGCTCTGCTGGACCAGCCTCAGGCACTGACCTCAGACTTCAATCAAGTTTCTGCAGAAAACACCGCATAGCTGCCTGTGGATGGAGGCAAGGGAAAAGCAAGAGTGCCAGAGAATAGAAGCAGCCTTCTCACCTGACACATTCCCAACAATGAGAGAATTCCTAGTGACGCACATGCGGCTTAGTCAGAACCACAGCCAAGCTTTTATCAACATGAGATGCTCCCGCTTCTGTTCTACATATTCCTGGTGGCTCAGAGAACATCCTCCGTCCAAACCTCCGGGAAGGAATGGCCGCTGCCCAAAGCATCCTGGGGCATGTCCAGAGACACGCAGGTCCTACTGATCTTCTTGGCGAGATTAGATTAGCTGGAGAGTGGGATAAAATGACAGATGTTCTCCTTTAATTTCCCTTGATATTGACCATGTCAGTTCAGCCTTTCTCTGCAGAATGACGTCTCTCCGTGCCTTCTCAACTCAGGGGCTTAAGGGGGCTTGGGCCAAATCAGCTTGGCCATCTCCCATCCGTCGCAAATGGACACCGGGATGCAGGACACACCTTTTCGCACACAGAAAGTCGACAGGCCACTTTAAAACTGTCACCAGGAATATTTTATTGAATGTTAACATGTACTGCTATGTATATATTTAATTATTTTTGTAGAACGTATGCCATGGACAGGTTTATTTTATCTCTCTTAATTGACTGTACGTACAGTGCTGTGTAAATTTACAGCACTATATAAATAAAGCTTAATAATAACAATAGGGAGAAGAAGGGAGCATCCTATGTTGATAAAAGCTTCTTAGGGCCAATGGTTTGAGGAAAAACATTCACAGGGCCAATGGTTTGATAGGACTCCTGCTCAGAGCCCAAGATTCACATTCGGGGAAGTGGGGAGCAAAAGACACCAGGGTCTTATAGAATCATAGAGTTGGAAGATGCCCCAAAAAGGGCCCTGATCCAGCCCAACCCCCTTATTCTGCCATGCAGGAACTCTCAATCAAAGCACCCCCGTTGACAGATGGCCATCCTGCCTCTGCTTAAAGACCTTGTTCCCTGCCCCAAGCAGTATCATGCCTAAAATGCATATTCCTGTCTTTAGCAAATCATAACCCAAAGATCCGAGGCACAACTTCAAAGACTGGACTTCTGGAGTCTCTCCCTTTCCTGGGCAGAAGACTCAGCAGATGCGGATCTGCAGCGGCTAAGGAAGGAGAAATACACCACTGCATTCCCTGGCCTGGCACCTGAGGCGGCCAATATAGGTACGCTCTAATTCCCCCAAAGGATAGGAGACAACGGCCGGGAGAACAAGGGCTCCAGATCATGGCCAAGCGACCCACAAAAACCGGCCATGCTCCAAAAGGCTGGCTTTTTAGAAAGGCCTTTTTCAAAACAGTCTTGACCTGTTTTCACCTCGTGCGTTCCCTGCCCTCGCTCTACATTGCCTTGGGAGGTCATAAATACATATATTCCAGTAAAACCATTGCCATTGAATAAATATATTCCAAATAAATATGCTCCAGCGAAACCATGACCATTGAATAAATGTATTCCAAATAAATATATTCCAGTAAAACCATTGCCCTTCCTCTTTTCCTCAGAGGGGCCTCCCATTCCACCTGATGCAAAGCCTTAAAGGTGTGAGATTTGGTTTCTAAACAAAAGTCCGAAACACACTGCAGAAATAACCCAGATTGGGACTGCTTTCACTCTCCTGGTTCACTGCTAGAGAATCCTGGGAATTGTATTTTATTGAGGCCCCAGAGCTCTCTGACAGAGAAGGCTAACACTACAGTGGGGGGGGGGGGGAGGGCAGTTAAAGCGGTGTCAAAGCAGATCATTTCTGCAGTGTGTTAAGCGCCTGGCCCTCCACAGCCAACGAATTCACCCCAACGTCCACGGCTTGAACTGTATCTCAAAAATATATCAATCCCGATAGAAAAACCTTGATGTAAGAGATGTGCTTTTTCTGCACCGATCCGTACGACGAGAGAGGGGCACCCACAGAGTTTGGTCTCCGGGGAGCGGCCCCGGAACCCAAGCCCAGCGGAGAGCAAAGCCCCCCCCCCCACATACTTTACGGAGCTGGCAGTGGTCAAGGGCCGGAGCAACGCGACGGAGAGAGATGGTCGGCTGCAAGGGGCCCTTCAGAGAGACCCCAGGCAGAGTGGCCGGCTGCTGACCCCTGACCTCTTTGAAGGGGCCACCCAAGAGGCCTCCCAGGAGGGACCCTGCGCCCTTCGACCCTTGGATCAGACCCAGGCCCACTTCCGCCTTCGGGACACTCCGGACCCCGTCTCTTGGCCTCTGTGCCAACCGCCCGAAGGGAGGGTCCTGAGGAAGAGAAGGAGAAGGGAGGGAAGGAAGGAAGGAAGGTAAAGGAAGGGAAGGAACAGGAGAAGGAGAGGGGAAAAGGGAAGGAAGAAAAGGTGAAAGGAAGGAAGGAAGGGAAGGAGGAAGAGAAGGTGAAGGGAGGGAGGGAAGGAAGGAAGGAGATAAACGTGGAGGGAGGGAGGGAGGAAAAGGAAGGGAAGAAGGAGAGGATAAAAAGGAAGGAAGGGAAGGAGGAAGAGAAAGTGAGGGGAAAGAAGGAGGGAGGGAGGGAAGGAAGGAAGGAAGGAGAGGAGAAAGAGAAGGTGAAGGGAGGGAAGGAAGGTAAAGGAAGGGAAGGAACGGGAGAAGGAGAGGGAAAAAGGGAAGGAAGAAAAGGAAGGAAGGAGGTAAAAGTGAAGGGAGGGAGGTAAAGGATGGGAAGGAGGAGAGGGTAAAAGGGAAGGAAGGGAAGGAGGAAGAGAAGGTGAAAAGAAGGAAGGAAGTAAAAGTGGAGGGAGGGAGGTAAAGGAAGGAAGGAAGGGAGTGAAGGAGGAAGTGAAGGTGAAGGGAGGGAGGAAGGGAAGGTAAAGGAAGGGAAGATGGAATGAAGGAGAGGGTAAAAAGGAAAGAAGGGAAGGAGGAAGAAAAGGTGGAAGGAAGGAAGTAAAAGTGAAGGGAGGGAGGAAGGTAAAGGAAGGGAGATGATGGAAAGAAGGGAAGGAGGAGAAGTTAGAAGGATGAAAAGAAGGTGAAGGGAGGGAAGGAGGAAGGTAAAAAAAGGAGAAGGGAAGGAGGGAGTAGAAGGCATGGAGGAAGAAAAGGTGAAGGGAGGGGAGGGAGGAAAGAAGGAAGTCAAAGTGAAGGGAAGAAGGAGAGGGTATAAGGGAAGGGGGAAGAAGAGGGGAAAGGAAGGAAGGAGGTCAAAGTGAAGGAAGGAAGGAAGGAAGGGAGGGAGGGAGAAGAAGGGAGATGGGAAGGAAGGGAAGGAGGAAGGGGTAAAAGAGAGGAAGGGAAGGAAGAGGAAAAGGTGAAGGGAGGGAGGAACTGAATGGAAAGAAGGAAGGAAGGAAGGAAGGAAGGAGGGAGGGAGGGAGGGAGGGAGGGAGGGAAGGGCGAAGGGGGGCCCTCTGCCTGGTCCCTCTCTCTCTCCGAGGCTTATCACACTGGGGGGGGGGCAAACAGGATTGAAACGAGAGCGAAACAGGAATTAAAGAGGGAATGCCTTGTGTTACGTGTGATAAACCTGGGAGTCCTTCGGGGCTCCTTCGTGGAGAGGGAAGGAGAGAGCGAGAGCCTGACCTTGGCGCGGGTGAGGAGGTGGGTGGCGAGCTTGACGACGGCGAAGTTGCCCTTCCCGATGGTCCTCTCCACCTCGTAGTGCCCGATCCTGGCCGGGACCGAAGGGGCTCTGCCGATGCTGCTGACCGAAGGGGAGGCCGCCGCCGCCGCCGGCGATGAGTTGGGCACCGCCGGAGGAGGAGGCTGAGGGGGCGGAGGAGGAGGGCTCTTCTGCCGCGGAGGAGGAGGAGGAGGAGGAGGCGGCGGCGGCGGCGGCGTCTGAGGAGGCGGAGGAGGAGCGGCGGGGCCTGGGGGGGGCGGCGGGGCCTGGCGGGGGCTCGGGGACGGAGCCGGGCCTCCTCCGGACGCAGCCGCCGCCGCAGCCGCCGCCATCTTGTTCCCTGCTCCTCTCTCAGTCCTCTGCTTCCGCCCGGAGGCCCCGCCCCTCCTTCCTGACGACGCTGCGGCAGCTCCGCCTGACGTCACCCAGCCGGCGCCATGGCAACCGCAACAGGAGGAGGAGGAGACCCGGAGACGCGCGACGACGCCTCGTGACGTCATCGCTCCTCGACGGCGCCATTGGCCCCCCAGGAGGAGGAGGAGGAGGAGGAGGGAGGACAGCGCGCGCGGAGGGACAAGAAACCTCTCCGGCGCGAAGCGGAAGCGGGACGCCTCTTGTAACCTTGGCAACGGGAAGAGGGAGGGCAGTGTCCTCCTGAGGAGGCTGAGAGAGTGTGACCCAGCATCAGCATCGTCCTCCAACACTCAAAGCACTCTACCACACTGCCCTCCCATACACATTTGTGTGGCTGTGGGTATATGTATATGTATATATACATATATATATATACACATATACACACATACATATATAATATATATATCTATATAATATATATCATATATATATAAAAATATATATAATAAAAATAATAAAATGTATTTATACCCTGCCCCTTTGAGATCAATATATATTCATTTGAGTGTACACACACACATATATATATATATTTATATACATATACACACATACATATTTATATATATATATCATATATATATATATATATATATATAATAAAAATAATAAAATTTATGTATACCCTGCCCCTTTGAGATCAATATATATGCATTTGTGTTTTTATATATATATATATATATATAATTTATTTATATACCGCCTTTCCAAAAAAGATCAAAGCGGTTTACAAAAGTGGATAAACAAATACACAAAATACATAAATGAGCAAATAAATTAAATTTCTAAATAATAAGGAGGGAGGCTTGTTTCCCTCAGGCAAGCCCCGATGGAGCTGGGCCTGCCTCTTCTCTCCCTCAAAAGCCGGAGGATGGCAGTTGGCATGGAGGGAGGGCTCTCTTCCTTCAGGCAAGCCCTGTGTGAGTGTGTGTGTATTTATTTATAATAAAATCATAGCATCCTTGAGTTGGAAGAGACCCAAGAAGCAGGGCCCTGATCCAGCCCAACCCCTTTCTTCTGCCATGCAGGAACTCTCCATCAAAGCATCCCCATTGAGACAGATATGGCCCTTATCCAGCCTCTGCTTAAAGACCTATATTTATTCCTATCCCGCTCTTTTCCCAGGAGTGGGACTCGGGGCGGCTTCACAGCATTAAAAACAGTACAATGAAAACATGAACAAATGGTCCAACATCCCTGCCTGTCCTCACAACAATTCCTTAAGGTAGGTTCTACTAAAACAATAATCGTAAGCCGCTCTGATAGCCTTTAGGGCCGAAGAGCGGGGTATAAATAAATAATAATAATTATTATTATTAACCTGTTGGCGGAAGGCCATGAAGGAGGGAGCCCTTCTGACCCATTCCTGGGAGGTCAGGGAGTCCCAAACTCCAGGGCCAGCCATCAAGAAGGCCCTCTTCTCTCACGTTCCCTCCAACCATATTTGTGAGGATTTTGGGATGGAGAGAAGGGCTTCTCCAGAGGATCTCGGACTCCAAGCCGGTTCATACCAGGAGAAACGGTCTGCCAAATAGTGTGGACCTGAGCCATGTAGGGCTTTATAGGTGACAACTAGCACCTTGAATTGTGCCTGGAAACAAACTGGCAGCCAATGAAGCTGTTTCAAGAGGGGCGTTGTATGGCCTCTGTATTCTGCCCCAGTTCACAGCCTGAAAGCAGCTCTTTGAACCAGCTGAATTTTCCAAACACTCTTCATAGGCAGACCCATGTAGAGCCCATTACAGTAGTCCAAACGGGATGTAACCAAGGCATGTACCACCGTGGCCAGATCTGGCTTCTCAAGGAACGGGCGCAGCTTTAAATGTGCGAAAGCACTCCTGGTCACAGAAAAGACCTGGGCCTCCAAGTTCAAGGCTGAGTCCAAGAGTCCTCCCAAACTGCGAACCTGTGTCTTCAGGGGGAGTGTGGCCCCATCTAACATAGGATGGACCCCTATTCCCCGATCCGCCTTCCGACTGACCAGGAGCACCTCTGTCTTGTCTGGATTAAGTTTCAATTTGTTTGCCTTCATCCAGTCCATTACTGAAGACAGACACTGGTTTAGGACCAGGACAGCCTCCGTGGATTGAGGTGGGAAGGAGTAGTAGAGTTGGGTGTCTTCTGCATATTGAGGACACCGCACCCCAAAACTCCAGACAACCTCCCCCAGCGGTTTCATGCATATGTTAAAAAGCATAAGGGACAACACAGAATCCTGAGGGACCCCACAAGTCAATGGCCAGCGGGTCGAATAGGGGTCCTCCAGTACCAACTTCTGGGTTCACCCCTCCAAAAAGGAACGGAGCCACTTTAGAAGGGTGCCTCCAAACCCCATCCCATAGAGGCGCTCCAGAAGGATACTATGTTTGATGGTATCAAAAGCCACTGAGAGGTCCAGGAGAACCAACAGGGACACTTTTCCCCTGTCCAGTTCCTCCATAGTCATCCACGTGTGTGTGTATATATGTGTGTGTGTGTGTGTATGTATATATATATATATTTGTTTGTATATATATGTGTGTGTGTCTGTGTGTGTGTTTTGGATCCGGGCTCCAAAAATTGAGATCTGCTAATGAAATCTGACCCGGTTTGATGCCATTCCTTTCCTCACCTAAGATCTGCCAAGGATGTATAATGTTTTTAATTTGTTAGTGTTTTTAATGCATTGTTGATTTAATTTATTTTTAAGGGGCGGGTGGTTGGAAATGGGTTGTGATGTATTTTTAATAACTTCATATGTTTTAATCTTGTTGTACCCCGCTCCGATTGTGTCCTACTGAGGAGCAGGTTAGAAATAAAGATGAAGAAGTAGATGATGATGATGATATATGTGTGTGTGTAAGCTCTGCTCCACTCTGGACCCACAACAAACTCCAACCCCCAAAATGCCATAGCCTTGAGCCAAACAAATTAAAGCGGTGCCAAACCGGGTTATTTCCCCAGTGTGGATGCAGCCCAAGTCTTATGGTGACCCCATGAACCCTTTTTCTCCCCCCTTTTGCCTCTTAAAATAAATAACCCAGAGGTCCCTGACCCAGAAGCAACAGCGACCTCAGCTGGTTATGCCCAATTGACATAAGTAAAGCCTTAGTTTACTCATATACTACGCAAAATGCAAAGGAGTCACACAGCATCGGGTTTTTGTACAGACCACTTCTGGGGTGATGGACAGAAGAAGGGTCCCTGTTGCAAGTCCCCATTGCGACAGAGATTGCTCACACTGGGGTGGGACTACTGCGAAGACGAAGGCTTTCACGGCCGGCATCCATAGTTTTCTGCTGCATTTTGGCAGAATTTATTCCCGACGTTTCGTCTGCGTCTGTGGCTGGCATCCTCAGAGAACCTCCATGCCACCATTCTCTGAAGATGCCACCCACAGATGCAGGCGAAACGTCAGGAATAAATTGTCCCAAAACGAGGCTGTGTAGCCCAGAAAACCCACAGAAAACTGTAGGGGAGGGACTGTCAGGAATCCAGTGTCACTATTAAGAACTTTTAGTACAACCAGCTTCAGGTCCACCCAACAGTTTATTTATACCTCACCTTTTTTTTTTTCCAAAGAAGGGCTCAAGGTGCTTCGGGTAGAACAGATTACAAAAACAAAGGGTTAAAAACCTACAGAAAGTTGCGACTGAAACAGTATTAAACAACAAAATTAAAACCAATTTTAAAAATGTGTCTATTCGGCCTCTCAAGTGGACAGAATGGACACTGGAGCTTCATCTCCCCTGAAAGCAAGAGACAGGAGGGTTATCTCTTGCTAAGAGAACTGAAGTGACAAAAAGTCTGCCCAAAATCCATCTCTACACTATAATTAAAGAGTTGGAAGAGACCCCAAAAAGGGCCCTGATCCAGTCCAACCCCCTTCTTCTGCCATGCAGGAACTTTCAATCAAAGCATCCCTGACAAATGGCCATCCAGCCTCTGCTTAAAGACTCCAAGGAAGGAGACTCAAAGGCAGATTATTCCACTGTCGAACAGCCCTTACTCTCAGGAAGTTCCTCCTAATGTTGAGGTGGAATCTCTTTTCCTGGAGCTTGCATCCATTGTTCCGAGTCCTAGTCTCTGTATTAGCAGAAAACAAGCTTGCTCCCTCCTCAATATGACATCTCTTCAAATATTTAAACAGGGCTATCATATCACCTCTTAACCTTCTCTTCTCCAGGCTAAACATCCCCAGCTCCCTAAGGCGTTCTTCATAGGGCATGGTTTCCAGACCCTTCACCATCTTAGTTGCCCTCCTTTGGACCCGCTCCAGTTTCTCCACCTCCTTTTTGAATTGTGGTGCCCAGAACTGGACACAGTATTATTCCAGGTGGGGCCTGACCAAAGCAGAATAGAGTGGCACTATTACTTCCTTTGATCTAGACGCTACACTTCTATTGATGCAGCCTAGGATCGCATTGGCCTCCATTTTGAGCATGGCTGGGAAGCATGGGTTGAATCATAGAATCGTAGAGTTGGAAGAGACCACAAGGGCCGTCCAGTCCAACCCAAGAGTTTTCAGCTTTTTATTTGGGCAATGTCCTACATTTTCCCCTTTAATGCCCTACACTGAACGCCCTATGTTTCAATGTCCTACATTTTCTCCTCAATGTCCTACATTTTAACGCCCTACATATGTTCCCTGAATGCCCTACAGTTTAATGTCCTACATTTCCTCCTCAATGCCCTACATTGTAATGTCCTACATGTCCCCTGAATGTCCTACATTTCAATGTCCTACATTTTCTCCTGAATGCCCTACATTTCCCTCTGAATGCCCTACGTTTCAATGTCCTACATTTTCTCCTGAGTGTCCTACATTTCAATGTCCTACATGTTCCCTGAATGCCCTACATTTTAATGTCCTACATATGTTCCTTGAATGCCCTACATTTTAATGTCCTACATGTTCCCTGAATGTCCTACATTTCAATGGTCCTACATTTTCCCCTGAATGCCCTACATTTCCCCCTGAATGCCCTACATTTCCCCCTGAATGTCCTACATTTGAATGTCCTACATTTTCTCCTGAATGCCCTACATATGTTCCTTGAACGTCCCTGAACGTCCTACATTTCAATGTCCTACATTTTCTCCTGAATGCCCTACATTTCCCCCCTGAATGCCCTACATTTGAAAGCCCTACATATCTTCCCCTTTTTTCCCCTTTTCCTTTGTGAAAATCCGAGAGAGAGGAGCTCTTCAGCCTCAATCAAAAAAATGGACTCCAAAAAAAAAATGGCTGCCCCTTTGGCTCCTCCTCCAAAGGAAAAAACCCACGTCGCGCTGCTTTGACGTCACCGCGCGGCGCCACCGGGTGACGTCACCGCCGCGCTCCTCCTCTCCTTCCATCCAAGATGGCGAGAAAAAAAAGCGCGGAGCGGCGCCCTCTAGAGGAAGCGCCTGGGAATGCAGCCCCGCCGAAACCCTGTGTGGGCGGGACTTCCGCCGAAGGGCGAAGCCGATTGGTTAGCGCGGGGTGGATTGAAGGAGAAGGGGGTTTTGGCGCATGCGCAGTGCGGGGAAGGGGGCCGGAGGACTGAAAGACTGAGAGCGCGATGGAGGCGCGGGGTCAGCCCCAGTCGCCCTCGGCGTGAGTCCCGGGAAGGGAGGGGACCCTCAAACACACAGAAAACCCGCTCTTTTCAGCCTCACTGGCTCAAGGCAATGGAATTCTGGGAGTTGGAGTTTGTTGTGGGGCCTTAAGGCCCCACAACAAACTCCAACTCCCAGAATTCCAAAGCAAGGGAGTCAGACAACGAGCTCTGGGCCCCACAACAGACTCCCAACTCCCAGAATTCCATAGAAGTTGAGCCTCTGGGCCTCAGAATAGACCCCAACTCCCAGAATTCCATAGCAGTTGAGCCTCTGGGCCCCACAGTAAACTCCAACTCCCAGAATTCCATAGCAGTTGAGCCTCTGGACCCCACAACAGACTCCAACTCCCAGAATTCCATCGCATTTGAGCCTCAGAATAGACTCCAACTCCCAGAATTCCACAGCCTCCAGCCAGGAAACGGTGCCAAACCGGGTTCTTTCCCCAGCCTCTGACAAAGGAGGCTATGAACGCCTTATAAAACCACCCTTCCCAGGATTCCCTAGCAGCGCCGAGCCAGTCTCAGACTGGGTTGTTGTTATTATTATTATTACTATTATTTCTGCGGCAATCTTTGGTGTCTCTGTGATAATTTAATACAATAGACATAACATGCCGAAATTTGTTTTTCCTCAGGGACAGGATGAGCCAAGGGGACTCGAACCCGGCGGTGGTGCCCCACGCGGCAGAAGACGTCCAGGGAGACGACCGGTGGATGTCACAGGTGAGACACAGAGAGATGCCCCAAACGCCCCTCAGGGATATTAGACAGCCCACACGGCCGGCCCTGAATATTCGCCAGGGTCAGGGGCACAAGACCCCCACCGTGAATATGGGCAAACCGCAAATCACAAAAACCACCATGTTTTTACCTGAGAGGATGCCTCTCTAGGGATCTCTAGGTCCTCCAGTGCAACTCTGTGGTCAACGTCCGACAGATACTGACCCTAAGAACTGCTCTGGAGGAGCCACAAAGGCCTAGTAGAGTGTCTTCTCTAGGAATCTCTAGGTCCTCCAGGGCAACCCTATGGTCAACGTCTGACAGACAATGGTCATAGAACTGCACCGGAGGAGCTACAAAATGCCTAGAAGAGTATCCTCTCTAGGAATCTCTAGGTCCTCCAGGGCAACTCTGTGATCAACGTCCGACAGACACTGACCATAGAGTTGTACTGGAGGAGCTAAAAATGCCTAGCAGAGTGTTCTCTCTAGGAATCTCTAGGTCCTCCAGGGCAACTCTGTGGTCAATATCTTTGACCATAGAACTGTGCTGGAGGAGCTACAAAGGCCCAGCAGAGTATCCTCTCCAGGAATCTCTAGGTCTTTCAGTGCAACTTTGAGTTAAAGTTCACCATAGAGTTTCACTGGAGGACCTAGATATTCCTAGAGAGAACATATTAATCAAAGCCTCAAATCCAGAGGGATGAGTGTACACACGTCTGTGTCGCTGAGAGGATGCCAGCCACCATCTTTGGTCTGCCTACGGCTACGTGGACATTGCCAGGCATGGCTCTGCTCTCCTCCATTTTCCAATGGAAGAACTGCTCTCATGGTCCGGAAAGCACTTCAGTTGTTGTAAAGGGAGGAAGAGACTCCTCCAAAAATAAGACAGTGTCTTATATTTATTTTTCCTCAAGAAGACACACTATGGCTTATTTTCGGGGATGTCTTATTTTTAATTAAGCATGGTACAGCAATCTACGCTTATTCAAATATAGCTAAATCGTCTTCTTCTGGAACATCTCTCCAAACCTGGCATTCCATCCTGAATTTCTTGTGGCTCCATTTCCTTTAGAAACATTGGTCCCATTCTTTCCACTCCCTTCTGTTCCGCGCCAGACCTATCTCTATGTCTTATTTTCCGGGTATGGCTTATATTGCACAAATGCTTAGAAATCCTGTTACGGCTTATTTTATGGGTATGTCTTATTTTCGGAAAAACAGGGTACTACCGTGTTTCCCCGAAAATAAGACAGTGTCTTATATTATTTTTTGCTCCCAAAGATGTGCAAGGTCTTATTTCCAGGGGATCTTATTTTTCCATGAAGAAAAATTCACATTTATTGTTGAACAAAAACAATTAACATTTATTATATATATTATATGTGTGTATATATATATATATATATATATACACAAAAAAAAAACATTGCTAGGTCTTACTTTTGGGGGAGGCCTTATATTTAGCAATTCAGCAAAACCACTACTAGGTCTTATTTTCTGAAGATGTCTTATTTTCAGGGAAACAGGGTACAGTGGTCCCCCGGGATACGAATCCCCCGGGCTACGAAAATCCCGGGATACGAAAGAGCCGGGGCCGGAAAAATGGCCCCGGCTTACGATCGTATCCCCGGGATACGAAAAAAGGCCGGCGGCCTCGGAGAGGAAGGGACGGCCCCGCGATGGCCGTCCCTTCTCCTCCGCCGGCGGCCTCGTCACCCGCGGAGGCCCAGGCTGGCTGGGGAACGTTCGCTTCCCCAGCCAGCCAGGCTTGAGTCCCTTCTCCTCCGAGGCCAGGCTTCGGAGGAGAAGGGGCGGCCTTGGATCCCTTCTCCTCCGAGGCCAGGCTTCGGAGGACAAGGGGCGGCCTTGGATCCCTTCTCCTCCGAGGCCAGGCTTCGGAGGAGAAGGGGCGGCCTTGGGTCCCTTCTCCTCCGAGGCCAGGCTTCGGAGGAGAAGGGGCGGCCTTGGGTCCCTTCTCCTCCGAGGCCAGGCTTCGGAGGACAAGGGGCGGCCTTGGGTCCCTTCTCCTCCGAGGCCAGGCTTCGGAGGACAAGGGGCGGCCTTGGGTCCCTTCTCCTCCGAGGCCAGGCTTCGGAGGACAAGGGGCGGCCTTGGATCCCTTCTCCTCCGAGGCCAGGCTTCGGAGGACAAGGGGCTGCCTTGGATCCCTTCTCCTCCGAGGCCAGGCTTCGGAGGACAAGGGGCGGCCTTGGATCCCTTCTCCTCCGAGGCCAGGCTTCGGAGGAGAAGGGGCGGCCTTGGGTCCCTTCTCCTCCGAGGCCAGGCTTCGGAGGAGAAGGGGCGGCCTTGGGTCCCTTCTCCTCCGAGGCCAGGCTTCGGAGGACAAGGGGCGGCCTTGGGTCCCTTCTCCTCCGAGGCCAGGCTTCGGAGGACAAGGGGCGGCCTTGGGTCCCTTCTCCTCCGAGGCCAGGCTTCGGAGGACAAGGGGCGGCCTTGGATCCCTTCTCCTCCGAGGCCAGGCTTCGGAGGACAAGGGGCTGCCTTGGATCCCTTCTCCTCCGAGGCCAGGCTTCGGAGGACAAGGGGCGGCCTTGGATCCCTTCTCCTCCGAGGCCAGGCTTCGGAGGAGAAGGGGCGGCCTTGGATCCCTTCTCCTCCGAGGCCAGGCTTCGGAGGACAAGGGGCGGCCTTGGATCCCTTCTCCTCCGAGGCCAGGCTTCGGAGGAGAAGGGGCGGCCTTGGGTCCCTTCTCCTCCGAGGCCAGGCTTCGGAGGACAAGGGGCGGCCTTGGATCCCTTCTCCTCCGAGGCCAGGCTTCGGAGGACAAGGGGCGGCCTTGGATCCCTTCTCCTCCGAGGCCAGGCTTCGGAGGACAAGGGGCGGCCTTGGGTCCCTTCTCCTCCGAGGCCAGGCTTCGGAGGACAAGGGGCGGCCTTGGGTCCCTTCTCCTCCGAGGCCAGGCTTCGGAGGACAAGGGGCGGCCTTGGATCCCTTCTCCTCCGAGGCCAGGCTTCGGAGGAGAAGGGGCGGCCTTGGGTCCCTTCTCCTCCGAGGCCAGGCTTCCGGCGGCCTCGGAGAAGAAGGGACGGCCATCGCGGGGCCATCCCTTCTTCTCCAAGGCCAAGCAAGGCACGATCCGATCGGATCGTGCCTTGCTTTCGTTAGGCGCCCAGGGCCAGCCTTGGCCGACTGGGGAACGAAGGTTCCCCAGTCAGCCAAGCCTGGCCCTGGGAGCCTAACGAAAGCAAGGCACGATCCGATCGGATCGTGCCTTGCTTTCGCTTCGGGGCGGAGGCCCAGGCCTGACTGGCTGGGGAACGTCCCCAGCCAGCCAAGCCTCTGGGCCTCCGCCCCGAAGAGAAAGCAAGGAACTGCCTTGCTTTCCATTCGGGGCGGAGGCCCAGAGGCTTGGCTGGCTGGGGACCTTCCCCAGCCTGTCAAGCCTAGGCCTCCGCCCCGAAGAGAAAGCAAGGCACGATCCGATCGGATCGTGCCTTGCTTTCGTTAGGCTTGGGGGGCAAGCCCGGCTAGAGAAGGGAAGCTTCCCTTCTCTAGCCGGGCTTGCCCCCCAAGCACGGCTAGAGAAGGGAGGATTCCCTTCTCTAGCCGGGCTTGGGGGGCAAGCCTAACGAAAGGAAGCCACGATCCATGGGATCGTGCCTTCCTTTCGATAGGCGCGGAGGCCCAGGCCTGGCTGGCTGGGGAAGCGAACGTTCCGCAGCCAGCCTGGGCCGCCCCTTCTCCTCCGAAGCCTGGCCTCGGAGGAGAAGGGACCCAAGGCCGCCCCTTGTCCTCCGAAGCCTGGCCTCGGAGGAGAAGGGATCCAAGGCCGCCCCTTGTCCTCCGAAGCCTGGCCTCGGAGGAGAAGGGACCCAAGGCCGCCCCTTGTCCTCCGAAGCCTGGCCTCGGAGGAGAAGGGACCCAAGGCCGCCCCTTGTCCTCCGAAGCCTGGCCTCGGAGGAGAAGGGACCCAAGGCCGCCCCTTGTCCTCCGAAGCCTGGCCTCGGAGGAGAAGGGATCCAAGGCCGCCCCTTGTCCTCCGAAGCCTGGCCTCGGAGGAGAAGGGATCCAAGGCCGCCCCTTGTCCTCCGAAGCCTGGCCTCGGAGGAGAAGGGATCCAAGGCCGCCCCTTGTCCTCCGAAGCCTGGCCTCGGAGGAGAAGGGACCCAAGGCCGCCCCTTCTCCTCCGAAGCCTGGCCTCGGAGGAGAAGGGACTCAAGCCTGGCTGGCTGGGGAAGCGAACGTTCCCCAGCCAGCCTGGGCCTCCGCGGGTGACGAATGGAAGGCCCGATCCACCGGATCGGACCTTCCTTTCCTCAGCCAGGAGGCCCCCGCCAGGCCAGGCTTCGGAGGGGAAGGGATTTCCCTTCCCCTCCGGCCGGCCGGAACGGATTACCTATTTCCTATTGGAAATAGGCCCCGGGTTACGAAATTTTCGGCTTACGAAAAAGGGGCCGGAACGAATTAATTTCGTAACCCGGGGGACCACTGTACTAGCCTCCATAACAACAGCAACAACAGCCCTACACAAGGATTAGACGGGATTATGCTTGTGTATGTTATCAAGGACTAGGAGTTTAAGGATGCAAGACTGAGTCGAACTTGAGTCTTTGGACTACAACTCTGGAGACCAGGGTTCCAGCCCCCCATTCGGCCGTGAAAACCCACTGGGTGACTTTGGGCAAATCTCGCTCTCTCAGCCCAAGAGGAAATATAGCAATAGTAAATACACTTCTATACCGCTTATCAGTGCACTTAACCACTCCCTTTGTGGTTTACAAAGTACCATATGTACCTTTGCGGTTTACAAAGTACCGTATGTACTTGACTATAAGTCGCCCTCATGAATGAATCAAGGACAAGTTTTGGGGCCAAATTTGCGGATTTTTATATGACCCGTGGATAAGTCAAAGATAAAATCTAGGGGCATGTAACAAAGGATCTAAAGGATGATGCAAAGGAAAACGATGCCAAAGAACTTATAAAATTCTAGCAGGCATAATTTTTGCACAATGCATAATGCACAAAATAAAAGCTGGAGGTATGAAAAATGGGGGAGGATCAGTGATTCCAGGGCAGATTAAATTTTTGCCTTTCACCAGGGGATAGTTCCTTTTTTAAAATAAGTGTTAACGTATAGTATCTGTATTGACCCGTGGATAAGTCAACTCAGGTTTTTTGGGTAAATTTTTTGACTAAAATTTCTAGACTTATACTTGATTATATATAGTAAGCTAATTGCCCCCAACAATTTGGTTACTTTCTCTGAAGATGCCAGCCACAGATGCTGGCGAAATGTCAGGAATAAACCCTTCTAGAACATGGCCACATAGCCCCCAAAAAAACCCACGAAAAGCTATGGAGACAGGCCATGAAAGCCTTTGACATCACAAAAAATCTGGGTACTCATCAACCTCAGAAGGATGCAAGACTGAGCCAAGCTTGAGTCCTTGGCTGGGATTGATTGTGAGTGAGTGGCTGCAGTATAGGCATTTAACCATTGCCTCACCAGGGCTCCTCCAAGCCATTGCTAAAGCTCCTGGGAATAAGTCTTGCCAAGAACACCCCTTGATAGGTTCATATTAGTGTTGCCAGAAGTCAGAAAGGACTTGAATACAAACAGCAGCAGCAGCAAAGCATGCTCAGCATCCCATGCAAAGTAACTGTCAAGGTGATGCAGGAAAAAGAAACTGCTCTTGCAGTGTAACTGCACGTGCATTGAAACTGTTAGACTGATAGGTGCATGGTTGGCTTGTATTAGGGTTGCCAGAAGTCATAAATGTCATGAAGGCACATAAAAACAACAGCAGTGTCCTCCATTTTGAACATGACCTAGTGCTCAGCATTGCAAGCAGAGTAACTGCTTCACAGCCCTGCGTTTCTTTCAAGGCGACACAGGAAAAGGAATAGCTTGTTCAGGGATGTCTGTAAGTGTTAGACCGATTCTTAACATCCGGCCAGCCTGGACAGCGCCAGAGGGAAGTACTGATGCTTAGGGAGGAATGGCTTTAATCTTCTCGCTTCTCTCACTTCCCAGCATAACCGATTTGTCTTGGACTGCAAGGACAAGGAGCCTGACGTGCTGTTTGTGGGGGACTCCATGGTGCAGTTGCTACAGCAGTATGAGGTACTGAGAGGCCAGTTGTGTCGGCCCGTTCGCTTCACTCTTTGGATATACAGTGGTCCCCCGGATTATGAAAGTAATCCGTTCCAGGATCCCTTTCGTAACCCGAAAACCTTCGTAACCCGGGGGACCGCTGTAAGGTATAGGAAAGCACTTGGCGCGATTTGAATTTCGTGCCGCTTTCCTTTCTTAACCCGGGGGTTTTTTCGTAACCCGGGGCCGTTTTTCCGGCCCCGGCTCTTTCGTACCCCGGGGTTTTCGTACCCCGGGGGATTCGTAACCCGGGGGACCACTGTAATTGCAAGGATTCTATTTTAGCTGACATTGATAAACGGTTTCGTATGCCTATTTTTAACTGTTTTAAATTGGTTATTTTAATATTTTAATAAAGTCTGTAAATTTTAATATCTAGGGATAGCCATGTTGGCCATATAGCAAATCCAATAACATCCAATAAGGATATCTTTATAGGGCGAACCAAAATGCACAATTACATATTGCAAGCTTTCAAAGCCAGTGTGACTTTGAAAGCTTGCAACATGTAATTGTGCATTTTGATTGCCCTTTTTTCTCAGCAGATACTTTACTGGCCTGTTTAAAATGTTATTACATGAGCTGTTCCCCAGTAAAAGTTTATACCTGCATCCCATCTTTTTTCTCAGGACTGGGAACTCAACGTGGTTGCAACTAAAAACATGCAAAAAGGAATATTTAATATAAAATAAAACTATCAGTAGGATTAAGAAGAGTATAAGGTATATACTCTGCTTTTGTTTGGTTGGTTTGGTTCAACACGTTGTTTTCCCTCTACAGATATGGCGAGAACTCTTTTCACCTTTACACGCACTGAATTTTGGAATTGGAGGGGACACAACGGGGCACGTTTTGTGGAGACTGAAAAATGGTGAACTGGAGAATATTAAGCCCAAGGTAAAACCGCTGTGTGTGAAAGAGAGAGGAGGGAGGGAGGGGAGAGTCCCCTCTGTTCATGAGAACAGTTTGCTGAATATTGTTCCAACCCAAATATTGCTGCACTCTGGTTTCTTTGCTTGTTTTTCTTGTCTGTCTGTGATCCGTGTTACATTCGTAGCCTGTGATCTATGCTTACTAAATAGAAGTGTTGGGCTGCCCTTTGCTTTGAACAATATCCCCACCAATCCCTAATGCCCCATTATTTTCTTTTCCTTTGAAGCGATGTCATCCAGGAGTCACCCTGATTTCTTTCTCTCTTTCCTTTTCCCACTTTGCAGGTCATTGTTGTCTGGGTGGGAACAAATAACCACGGTAACACAGCAGAAGAAGTGACTGGTGGAGTAGAGGCCATTGTCAGGCTGATCAATACGCTGCAGCCCCAGGCCAAGATCATTGTGCTGGTATGCCTAGCTGTGGTCAGAAAGCCCTGGTGCTGTTACAATGGTCTACAGGAAAATTGGTTTTAAAAGGACATGAGAGTAAAGCAGGGGTTTTTAAACTTCAACTGTTTTTTCTTTGCACGGGAAGACCAAAAGTGTCCAATGTTTTCTCTCTGCTGCTGGAGAAAACAAAAGTAACATATTTCTGGAAACACTGGTTTTTGTGGATTTTTAAATATATATATATATGTGTGTGTGTGCAAGAAAAAATCTTGTGTATTTCTACACAGAATATTTTCCCCCCAAAATTGCAGGATGAGCAGAGTTCTTGCTTCTGTATTCTGCTTCCCAAATGGGTTTTCTGAAGCGTCAGGAAGCCCATTTTTCAGCTGTTAAATGAATAATGGTAAATAGTCCTTCCATCCCTCGAGAAGGACCTGCAGAATTCTCCCAGGGGAACTCACTGGGTGCTCCGAAGAGCAGATGGAGAACAAAAAAGGTCCAGTCCATCTTAAAAATGAGGAGGGAGGACAGCAGGTCCTTACTTGCAGTGGAGGAAGTGGGTGGCTTTCTGTGCAAAAACATCAAGTGATAGTGATGATGATGATGAAGAGTGGCTTCCTTCACTGCGGGTGGTTTCAGGACCCAAAGAGATGCCAAGGTGGGCTTCCGGGGGGCCTGCCAGAACCAGAGCTAACGTGCTTTTATTTTCTTTCTCATTTAAGGGTCTGCTGCCACGCGGTGAGAAGCCAAACCCCCTGCGGCAGAAGAATGCCAAGGTGAACCAGCTCCTGAAGACCTCGCTGCCCAAACTCGCCAACGTCCAGCTTCTGGATGTGGACGCGGGCTTCGTTCACTCGGATGGCACCATCTCCTGCCACGACATGTTTGATTTCCTGCACCTAACGGGGCCTGGCTATGCCAAGATCTGCAAACCCCTCCATGAACTGATCATGCAGCTGCTGGAGGAGACCCCTGAAGAAAAGCAGGCAACCCTGGCCTGACCCCCGCGGTGTTGGCGGCACCCAGCTCCATCAGCACAATCCTCCTTCCCCAGGCACTACAGAATCCTCCGTACTCCAAGCGCTTTCCATTCTCGAATGTTACTGGATCTTGTGTTTAGCACTGGCGAGGGGAGGGGAGGGGGCTGGCAGGGCAGAAGTTGGGGCAGCCAGTCAGAGAGAGCCGCCTGGGTCTTAGGTGGTCTTAGCTGCAGGAAAAGGATGTTGTTGTTGTCGTTTTTTACTTTTAAAGTTATTTTTCTTGTTTACAGCCCAAACGCACCTGCCCTCCTCCCTCGCTCCTGTCCAGCTGTCCCTCTGCTGCTTCTCCCTCGTTCATTCTCCCGGCTGCACTCACATTCCACTCCCTGAACTGAAATATTTTTTTCTTTCAAAAATGGAATTGTTTGGAGAGGTTTTTATACTTAATTGGGGTTGAGGTTTTTTTGTTTTTTTGTTTTAAGTGATACTAGCTGCTTTCTGGCTTTTGGCAGAAACACACACACACACACACACCTAGATACACACATACCAGGATGCAGCTACATTGCAACTAGTTCCGATCTGTGAAAAAATTACATCTTAAGCAAGGGAAGTCATTGAACACTGCCTGCTTTTTGTCTCTCTAGCCTCATGAATGCCGCTACCTTGCTGGGATGTGGGAGGGGAGGGGGCTGTCCACTGAAGCATCCTGGTAGACTCTGCCTCCCCCCCACTACCTCCATGGTTGCGTGGCCAGCTTTTCAGTCTACAGCGAGCCATTCCCACCAGCATAAAACTGACACCTCTGCTCACTGTACTGTTTGGAGCTGCTTGTGTACTTTTTATTTTAGAAGAAGCAAAGGACTGTTACTCTCTCCTTCCTCCTCCCTCCCCAAAAAAACCCCATTCACATTCATCTCTCTTCCTACAAGGCCTGAAGCAGGCTGAAGCTTTATGAATTCCAAGGTGTATATTTTCTATGTTGCGTCTGTCATGTACAAGCATTTTATTAAAGCGGGCAAGGCCTCTGGCAGTGAAGCTAAGGTCCAGGCTGTTCCCTCTGCTGAGTGTCTTCTCTGTCTCTCACAGAGGGACCCCTTGAGGAGTGTGGCCTGTTTGCAGGGACCGGGATGACTAGAGCTTTTTATAAAGGGACCAGGGATACAAAGCCTTAATTCATGCCTAGGTGGATTTGAGAGAAGTTTTTCCCTCTGAAAGGAAAGAACTCTTTCAGATCTTTGTGGCAGCAGCGGGAGGGTCCCCACTCTCCAAAACAAGCTTTTGCAAGCGATGGTGCCTCCTCGGTAGCTTACTTTTCATAGAGCAGGCATATCCAGCCAAGTCGCCTACCTAAAAACTTGGCCGATTTCAGTCATCGCACAAATGTGTGCTGTTCCACACACACGTGTGGTGGTTTGTCTATGGGGCGATTCTTTTTTTTTTTTTTTTTCCCTTGCCCTGGGGCTTCTTTATCATAGTACCTGAGGGTTATTCAGAGCAAATAGACTCCCTGGTCAACCCCGCCTGATATTTTCATAGTCAGTTGTTGGTGAGCATTCTCCTTTTTCCTCTGGTGTAACCTTATTCTTGTGGATTTTCTCCAGGAAAGAAAGGCCGGGCAATCCAAAAAAGTACAAGGCTGCTTCTTCCCAATCAGCTCCCTAGAGAGGAGCTGTACTTTCAAGAAGCAGAGCCTGGTGCGAATCCTGGCATGCTGGCTGGGGCCTGGGAACCACAGCTGAGCTGGCCAGCCCCTCAGGCAGCCTTGTCGGGGACAGCTGTGTCGCTCGCCTGGCATGACCAGCTTTGGTGGGAGAGGTAACACTGACTTAATGCTTATTTAAATACCTCTGTGGTGTTTCTTCTGCACTAGGGAAAGAGTCACACTTGTGGAAACCAGCGCTGTGTTGGTTCCAGAAGCGCTCTCCCTCCCCAGAGCCAACGGCTGTGGAGATTGCAGCTGGGACAGACAGGAGCATTCACCAGAGGGCCCTGTGGTTTCTTGCTTCATGAACAGGCAGTGAGTTTGCTGTTTCTCTTGGCATCTTGGCACTTGCCTTTGGCCATTCCCCTTGCAGGAATATGGTTCCTCCCTAAAGGAAGACGGGCATTTCCCTGCCTTGGGTCATGGGGAGAAACTCTTGGTGTCCACATGGCTGGAAAAGGCCAGAGCGTTCTCCCCCTGCGCACCCCTCCATGTTGACCACTTCCACCACTTCTGGTCTTTCCTTCAAAAGCCATCCCATTTGCCCCTGCAAGTGCCAGCGCCTGCCCTCCGGCTCCTTAGCGTACCCAAACAGCAGTCCTGGTCCTGGGAGGCGCTGAGAACTTTTCCTTGGTCAGCTCTCGCCCTTCCAGGAGCGCTGCCTGTTTATATATAAAACCGGCTTCCTCTTGGGCTTTTTACTTGGAATCTCTTATCTAATCTCATTGCTGTTTACAGTTGTGTGCTGCAACCCAGAATCTTTTTGTCTGTCCTGTGGTGTATGAGCATTGCCAATTTTATATTTATTGCAGCAAAAGGAGAAGAAAAAGAAGTGTGAAAGCAAAGGTTAAGGAATGTTGTCTCTCTTGTAAATGTGTGTGTGGCAGTAATGGGGGGGGGAGGGATCCTGGGGCTGGGGAGAGAGGATTTGGGGGGGCTTTGGAGTGGCCAGTTTCTGCCTGGCCCCCCTTCTGCCCTATTTGGGCACCTGTCCACTCCACCGCCCACCAAAAACGGATGGTTCTGCTTTGGCAAAATGGAATCAATGAGTGGTAGAGCTCACTGTTTAGTGCATATTTCAATATAAATGTATATGTTTCACCAACTGCTTCTTGTGAATGTCTCTCATGTGGGGGGGGGGGGGTGCTTGGACCTTCATTATAAGGCATTTCCTGAACTGTATCTCCAGCTGCATATTTGGGGAGCCCAGAGCTGGGCATGAGGGGATATCCCTGGCACAGAGAGGGAGGTCAGGCCATTGGGTGTGTATTGTTAGCAAGGCCCTGGAAGTGGGTGGATTGTATGTGGGGGTGGGTTTTGTTCCATCATTTTAGGTGGGAAATCACTTGGCAATTTTTTTTCCAGATTTCCTTCAGCTCTTTTAAATGGGGCGTTTTCGCTCCCCTTGCGCAGCACCATTAGAGTACAGAGGACTGCTTCACGGAGGATGTAAAAATGTCCCCATTTGCAAGGTTTGTCATCAGCCCCAGGAAACATGCTAAGGGGGCATCTGTGCGCTTTCCTAGATGTGGCTTGGCAGGCTGACCTTGCCCATCTTGCCCTCTATGTGGCAAGGGAGGTCAAGTGGCCTGAGTGACCCTCTGGGGATGGACCAGGGAGGGAGGGAATCTACCCGCTTCTGCTGCAGCCAAGGGGCAGAAATGACGTGTGCCACCAGCTGCAAAGGGGGAAAGGTAAGGTTTGCCTCCTGGCACTGGAATATTTCAGTGGCGCGTCTGGTACTGGCTGCCCAAAAGCCACGGCAATGTGCTGAATATACCTTTATCACGCCCAGCTCTGGACGATCCTTGTAGTGTGGTGGTTTGGGCCTTGCATCACAACTCTGGAGACTTGGGCTGCGTTCACACTGGAGAAATAAACCGGTTTAAGTGCCATGGCTCAATGCTGTGAAATTCTGGGAATTGTAGTTTGTTGTGGGGCCCAGAGCAGAGCAGAGCTGCGCTCTGGGCCCCACAACAAACTACAATTCCCAGAATTTCACAGCATTGACCCATGGCACTTAAACCGGTTTATTTCTCCAGTGTGAACGCAGCCTTGGGTTAGATTCCCAGCTCAGCCACAAAACCCACAGGGTGCCCTTGGGCAATAAGGTACACTCTCTCATCCTCAGGGGAAGGCAATGGCAAAACCTGCCAAGAAAAACCCAGGATAGGTTTGCCACTTGAGGGCACACAATGCACACATATCCCTAGCTCTTGAATTTTCAATTTTTGGGGTCATGCTGGGTCTCTCCAAAATGTACAGAGATCTTGCAGCGCCTTTGAGACTCACTGAAAGACATTGGCAGCATGAGCTTTCATACACTTACGCCTACTTCCTCAGATGCATCTGGTGAATTCTGAGAGATGGCCATCCAACGAAGGAGATTCCATCACCCTCTGGACCTGGAGCAATGGGTTCAAATCAGTGGGGGAGAGATTCCACCTCGAAATTAGGAAGAACATCCTGACAGTAATATTAAATAAAATTGAAGAGCCCTGGTGGCGCAGTGGTTCAATGCCTGTCCTGCAGCCACTCACTCAAAACCATAAGGTTGCGAGTTCAAGACCAGCAAAAGGAAGGGCTCAAGCTCGACTCAGGCTTGCATCCTTCTGAGGAGGTCGCTAAAATGAGGACCCAGATTGTGGGGACAAGTAGTTTACAATTTTAAACCGCTTAGACACTCCTTATGTGGTATGAAGCGGTATATAAATGAAGCTGTAAATAGTTTTTTTGTGTGGGATTTTTGGTCTATGTGTCCATGTTCTAGAAGAGCTTATTGCTGATGTTTTGCTGGCATCTTCAGAGAATGCTGGCATGGAAGTGAGTTGGGTATGTATGTACGTATGTATAATGTGACTCTAGTTTGGGAGGAGTGATTTCCATGTTAATCTGTGTATGGACAATGAACCACTAATTAAGCAGACACAGATCATAGAATCATAGAGTTGGAAGAGACCCCAAACAGGGCCATCCAGTCCAACCCCATTCTGCCATGCAGGAACTCCCAATCAAAGCATTCCTGACAGATAACCATCCAGCCTCTGCTTAAAGACCTCCAAGGAAGGAGACTCCACCACAATCTCCGAGGAAGGAGTGTGCTCCACTGTCAAACAGCCCTTACTGTCAAGAAGTTCTTCCTAATGTTGAGGTGGAATCTTTTTTCCTGCAGTTTGCATCCATTGTTCCGCGTTCTAGTCTCTGCAGCAGCAGAAAACAAGCTTGCTCCCTCCTCAATATGACATCCCTTTATTTAAACAGGGCTCTCATATCACCTCTTAACCTTCTCTTCTGCAGGCTAAACATCCCCAGCTCCCTAAGGCGTTCCTCATAGGACACAGTTTCCAGACCCTTCACCATTTTAGTTGCCTTCATTTGGACACATTCCCAGTTTCTCCACCTCCTTTTTGAATTGTGGTGCCCAGAACTGTATTATTCCAGATGGGGCCTGGCCAAAGCAGAATAGAGTGGCACTATAATTTCCCTTGATCTAGAAACTATACTTCTATTGATGCAGCCTAGAATCGCATTGGCCTTTTTAGCTGCAGCATCGCACTGTTGGCTCATGTTCAACTTGTGGCCCAAAACTTTGTGAGCCAAAGCGTTAAAGCGGTGCCAAAGCGAGCTAATTCCCCAGTGTGGAGGCAGGCTCTTTCCCCTGGAGGCCTGCGAGGGAGCGGGCCCTCCTTCTAACCTTCCCTCAGTTTGTGCGCCTTTAACGGGGCGCGGCCTAGTCGTCGTCGTCGTCGTAGGCCTGACTCTGACTCTGCCTCTGAGGGAGGGCTTGGGAAGGAAGGAGGCGCGGCCTAGTCGCCGCCGAGGAGCCTCGGTCTCTCGTAGTGGGGCCATGCCGGCTTGGGCGGCGGTCCTCCTGGGCCTCCTGGCCCTGGGTGTCCGGGCCTGGAGCCCCGGCTCGGAGGAGAAGCGGGTGGTGCAGCGGGAGGCCGACTTCGACCGTCTCTACTCGGACTCGGTCCAGGCCCAGGCCCTGGACATCTACGCCTTCAACCACACCGTCACCAGGAACAGGGTCAGTCCTCCTCAGGGACACACAACAACAACGACAACCACAACGCCTCCTCCTTTTCCCGGACGCGTCCTACATTATTTCCAAGACAATGCCCTCCCCCTTCAAGGGGAACAGGCACGTCCTCCTTTTCCAGGACAGCCCCCCCCCCCATTCCCTTCCCTTCAGGGGAACCATTCATGTCCTCCTTTCCCAGGACGCGTCCTACATCCCAGTCTTACTGCCCAGCAAGGAAGGGACCTCCTCCCTTCAGGCAGGTCCTCCTTTTCCAGGACAGGTCCCCCATTCCCAAAAGGTCCTCCTTCCTTTCAAGGACCAGGCATGTCTTCCTTTCCCAGGAGGCGTCCTACATTTCAGCCCCACTGCCCAGGAGGGAGTCCCCCAAGGCCCTCCTTCCTTCAAGGGAACCAGGCACGTCCTCCTTTTCCAGGACGCGTCCTACATCCTAGCCTTACTGCCCAGCAGAGACCCTAAAAGACCCTCCTCCCTTCAGGCATGTCCTCCTTTTCCAAGCAGCGTCCTACATCTCAGCCTTACTGTCCATGAGCAGGAGTTTAATATATTTGCTATTATTATTTTATGTTATTGGTGCGTTTAGCTTCTGTTTGGGAATGCCTGGCATTTCTGTTGACAGTCCTCCATGTTGTCCTCCTCCTCCTCGGTGGTCATCTTCGGACATCATCTGGCCCCTCTGTCCTCCTTGCCCTGGACCTGCCCTACATTTTGGCCTTACTGCCCAGGAGGGCCCCCTTCTCCCTAAAAATACCCTCCATTTGGAGCAGGACTAAGAAGCAGGACTTTGACACTGGTATTATTAGTGTTTTTAGCTTTTTTGTGTGCAATGTCCTCCGCTTTGCGGTGCCTTGTCCTCCTTTGCGGTGAGGACCTGTGGTCACCCTGCAGCCCTCCACAATGGTGGACCCCTGACCCTCCACTCCTCTCTTCCCTCCTTTCCTTCCTTCCTTCCTTCCATCCATCCATCCATCCTTTCTTCTTTCCTTCCTTTCCTTCTGGCCCCAGCCCTTCAGTCCACCTCAGGGACTTTTGGGGGGCAGCCCCAGGCAACCCAAGCTGACCTTACCTGGACCCAAGTCCAACAAATGCCCCCCAGGTCTTCCCTCTGGAACCAGCCAGCTGTGTTTGCCCAAGGTGGCCCCAGCCCAATAATTAATAATTAGTCCTAATGGCATGAAAGTCCCCTCTGGAGAGGTTGGCAGGAGCTCTAGGCGGAGGCACCCTCCAAATAGTACCCCTATGGCACCCCTTCCAAGCTGGGACACACAGAAAGTGACCCCTCACCCCTCAATTCCCAGGTCCTTGGGTCCCAGGAATGGTGCAGGACCCCCACCGGGAACATTTGGGATGCCCCACAGCTGCCCCGCATCAGAGGAGTATTTGGGCAGCCTGTAACTTTCACGTTCATGTTCCTAGACCTCAAAAGTTGGGGAAATTTCCAGTTCCTTTCCTCCCTTCTCTTTCCCAAGTGCTCTTTCTCAACCACCCCCCCCACCCCGGTCCTCCTGCCTTTTTTAAAAATTGTGGCAAAGGTTGGGCGCCTGGAGATCCTGGCAGACCTTTGGCCTCCCAGGTGGAACTCCTTCTGCGTGGCTTTTTGGGAGGATCCCTTCGTGGGACGTGGCAGGGACACCTGGCAGGACGGGGGAGGAAAGGGCCTCCCTGCGCAAACTGTGCAGCTGCCACACTTTGCACAAGAAGCAAATGAGCCACTGAGGAGGAGGAGAAGGAAGAAGGAGGCTGAGAAAGAGATGGAGGAGGCGCAGCTGGCACAGTCTTGGCCTCTGGGCAGGTGAGGCTCCACCTGGAGCACTGCTCCAGCCACCTGTCACAGGAGAGGCCTCTCACCTCCTCTTGGAGGGAGATATTTTTGCTTTTTGAATTGTGGCAAACCATCTTTAGTAAACAGTTGCTGGTCAGGGCTACTCGATCCCTGGGCTACTTTCCCTCTTCTCTTCCCAACTCCACACTCCTGAGACAAGACCCTCCCTTGTTGCCTTGTGGAACATGAAATCACAGATGGCATTTTCTGCATCTTGGTGGACCAAAAGGTCTCCTGCCCTATACATCTGATGCCAGCCTGGGGGCAGGCAAGGGGCAAACAGGGAACTAAAGCAAAGTGGCCAAGGATGTAGCATGCTTGGCTCTACCTTGCTGGCCACCCCAGCCTATTTGCCTACCCTGTGGGTCCTGGTCCCCTAACCTGCAACCCCCTTCCCCTTGCTCTTGTCCCTCCACAGACAGAAGGGGTCCGTGTGTCGGTGAACGTCCTCTCAGAGCAGAAGGAGACGCCCGTCCTCTTTGTGGTGAGGCAGAAGGAGGCGGTGGTGTCGTTCCAGGTGCCGCTCATCCTCAGGGGCCTGTGAGTATCCATTCCTCTTGGAGGACAAAACAGGACAGGCCTTGGGGGTCCCTTTCTCTTCTGCTTTGGGGGCAGCAACTGCTGGCCGTAGGACTCCCCTGCCCCCTAAGTAGCAACCTCTGAAACCTGTGGGCCACTTTGACTCATCCGCCTGTCCATTTTCCCAAAGTCACCTGCCTAAGCTGATGTTGTCGTGATGAAGAAAGACGCACAGGCAGGAATGAGTTTGATGGGAAGGCACCCCTTCTGCCCAGCTTTTGGGGATGTTCCCTTTTATTGGTATCCACAGTTATTGATTAAAGTTTACTTGTAACAGTGTGGTTAAACAATGCTCATGATTAACCATGTAGATTGTTCATGAGATCCTGTTGCAAACAGTGTAATCTTGCCTACGTGCTGGATCTCCTGTCTAAGCATTGAGGGTCTATGTGCTGATGTTTGCATCCTTCAGCGTGGCTTGCCAGCCACTGAGAGGACTACCATCTCCACAGGGATCATTGTGCTGACGTTTGCTTCCTCAGCGTGGTTTGCCAGCCACTGAGAAAGCAACCATCCCCACAAGCTGCAGCACTAGGAAGTCATCTTCGGCCCCCCAGTTCCCTCTTTGAGGGGAATCCAAGGGCCATATTAGTCCATCACCACCACTAAGGTATCCCTGAGAGGTGGCTATGCAACCTCTGCTTAACAACCTCCAACGAAGGAATGTCCACCATCTCCCTTCCATTGCAGGACACCTCGGCCCATCAGGAGGGTCTTTCTAACATTGAGTCAAAATCTCTTTTCTTGTCATTTGAATTTGATGATTCATGTCCTACCCTCTGAGTAGCCGAAAACAAGACCTTCAGATATTTGAAGATGGCTACCGTACTTGTGTCAGGGGTGGGGATTCAGTATCCTCCATTTTGGGTGAGGAGTGCTGAGTCCAATACCTAGGGGTCTGGACAGGGACTTTGGCTAGAATGGTCTGGGCACAGAGCCCTCTGGCCCAATGGGCACCAGCCCCCCATGTGGTGCCAACTCTCTTCTGCTTCCTTCATCCCTCAGGTACCAGCGGAAGTACCTGTACCAGGATGTCAGCCGCACCCTCTGCCAACCTCAGACCAAGAAGGAGGTGGACACGCAGTTCTTCTATGTGGATGTTTCCACCCTCTCAAAGGAGAATGCCTCCTACCAGCTGCGGGTCTCGCGGGTGGAGAATTTCGTTCTCAGGTGAGTGTGCCCTGACCTTGATGCTCCTTCGTCTTCCGCCATTAGTACCCAGTCTGTTGCTGGAAGACCCATCTGGACTGGGGAGGTTGTGGCCTCAGAGGCAGCCATGCCCTGTGCTGAGGGTTGAAAAAAGATAAATGCAGAAGCAGAGAAGGAGGAGGAAGGAATAGAAAACCTAGGCTAAGCCAGCTCAGTTCCAGCTGGTTGGAACCTCCTCACTGCTTCGGCCATGTCTTCCATCTCACCCTCCTCCCTTTCCTCCCTCACAGGACGGGGGAGCATTTCAGCTTCAATGCCACGGCAGCTCAGCCACAGGTGAGTCCCTGGCAAGAGTTTCTCCATAAAGCATAAAACCATGGCAGCTAAAAGAGTGTCAAACTGCATTATTCCTGCAGTGCAGATCCAGCCTTATACATGGGGCACCTTACAGGTATGAATGATTACAGAATAGTTGAAAATATATGAAAGGCCAAACTGAAGCCACCAAGAAGGCCTTATTTCTCATCCCCAACAGTGGTACCTGTGGACCTGAAAAGGAGGCTGTTTCTTTGGCTCTTGGGGCCTAGGCAATCTCATAAGGGATGAGACGGTATTTAAGATGGTCTGGACCTAAGCCTTATCCCTTACAATGTTATCTTTTTTACATGGGGGACCGGCCAGCTGGCTGGAAGTGCTTACCTTTATCTTTCTGTGGGATTATCATTATCATTCTTCCTCCTCTCTGCAGTATTTCAAGTACGAGTTCCCAGAGGGTGTGGACTCGGCCATCGTGAAGGTGACCTCTGCCATGGCCTTCCCTTGCTCTGTTATCTCCATCCAGGACGTTCTGGTAAGTGGAATGAGAGGGTGGTCGGTGAGGTAGGCCCATTGGCCCTCCCTGCCCCTTCCCCTTTCAGGATTCTGGTATTGCCCCATCCTTCCTTCCTTCCTTCTCAGAAACTCAGAACCAACTGGTGGCCTTTACATTGGGAACTTCTGAATCTGTCCCAGCTTTAGTCCCAGGCTATTCAGAGTGCTGAACACTCTGCTGAACACTGTCCCCAGAATAGACCCTGCTCCTTCCACAGCTCCTTGAAAATCCATGCCTTCTTTCCTCCCTTCTTGCCCAGTGCCCCGTCTACGACCTGGATAACAACGTGGCTTTCATCGGCATGTACCAGACCATGACCAAGAAGGCAGCCATCACGGTTCAGGTAAGGAGCAGAGCTGGGGACAATCAGAGCCCTGCAAAGCTAGCCGGCACGGCTTCCTACCTTGTCTCTGGTGTCAGGTGGTGTCAGGTGGCATCAATTAGCTGGTGCTGGCAGTGCTATTGATGCTATCGATGCCCTCGGCCACTGTTGAAGCTGATCCTTCAACTGATTTCTGTAGTTGGCATTCAGGGCCTCTGGCTCAACAGTTGGCAACTGGACGGCTCACGTTCCCAGCTGTTTGGTGCCCTCAATGTCTGTTGTGGCCATCTCAGGGGAGTAAAAAAAAAGAGGCTGTTTCTCAAATTCAGTTGCCTGGTTTTTCAGTCATTTAAGTATCTGAGATATTTTCCCCAGAGACCAGCATGGTGTAGTGGTTTAAGCGTTGGACTAGGACTGTGGGAGACCAGGGTTGGAATACCCGCTCAGCCATGGAAACCCAGTTTTCACAGATGCATGGACTCCCTTTTCCTGGCCACCTCACTGATTGTCACTCATGGCTGGGGAGTTCTCACTTCCTTTCTCCTGAAAAGATCCAGAAAAGATTTCTGAGCCCACGTCTTGCCTCATCTTGCCCTTCTTTTTCGTTTCAGAAGAAGGATTTTCCGAGCCACAGTTTCTATGTCGTAGTGGTGGTGAAGACAGAAGATGAAGCCTGCGGGGGAGCCCTCCATTACTACCCCTTCTCCAAAGGTATGGAGGCAGCTCTTGTAGGGAAGGAAGGAAGGAAGGAAGGATGAGCTTTACATCAGTCTCCATATCGGTGCTGTTTCTTTGTTTATTACACCTTCCTCAAGATGGTGCCCAAGACAGATTCCCAGCAAAGCAGAGAAGTCCAGTGTGGGCTGGTGTGATGAGGATCTCTGAATTTCCTATACTGATGACTGGGACTAAATGGCTTTTGTTCTGGGATATGATGTTCAACCCTAGCCATTACTGCGAGGGATTATAGGAGTTAGAATCCAGAAGTGATTTGAGAGCTTTAATATCCAGTACAATTAAAGCGGTAGAATACATCCCTTTAAAATTTGTAAAAATCTTCAGTTTTCAAAAGCCTCTCAAAATCTATATTAAAAAAAATCTTCCCCTGTTGACAGAATGACAGCAAGGAAAAGCTCCACAGTCTAGGGGCAGCCACCATGGAGACCGTACTTGCATCCCCTCCAGCTGTGACTGTGAAGGGTTTGGGGCACTGGGAAAAGCTTCTCTTGAGGATCTCAGGGACCAGACAGGCTTCTTTGGGGCAAGAGCTGTTTGCAGCTCAGAAGGAGCAGGAGAAATCTGAATGTGATTTCAAGAGCTCCCATGTTGCTCCAGGACATGGATTGCGGGCAGGGTTGCTTTCCCTATGGACTAACCCTGGGCTAAACTTTTTGCCCATTCAGATGAGCCGGTGGACCAAGGCAACCGCCAGAAAACTCTGGATGTGGTCGTATCGCCAGCAGTCACCTGTAAGTAACCCTGGGTGGCATCTGCACCTATTTGGACGGGTGTGGAAGGAGGGAAGAATCTGGCAAGGCTGGGATCAATCTTGTGTGTGCACTACACTAGAGCAGCTGCATGTTTTCCATTGATTTGAGAGAGCGTGAGCAGTCAAATAAGAAGCCCATTTGTTCAGGCACAACCTGCTTTCCCTTAGGGCTGCTGCGCTGACAGCCTCCCACCATTTTTACACCAGTGTGATGTACCTTCCCAGAAAATGAAGCTGCAGCCTGGCACTGCTGCAATTCCTCTTCCCAAATATTCCCTATGTTGCTGCAATGTAGTTTCAAGTAGCATCCTGTATTCAAAGCATTACAAACTAGGCAGGGATTTTCCATTGGTAGAAGTGCTGATACCTCTTGCACTTTATAATGCAAGACCACCTCATGAGTGGGATGCCTTACCAGCATCCTCTTATCATGAGAAATGGGCAAGCTTGTAGGACGTAAACGGAAAGAAAGGGAAACTGAAGCCACAGAGAGGAAGCGGCGTCACTTGGAGAAGCTGAGTGGGTCTCAACAGGCAATGAGGATTTTTCAAAGGTTTGGCTGGAGGTGTAAAATCTCTGGAAGTTTTGGAGGTTGCATGGGAGAGGAAAAATCAGTTTCTCCCATGCTGTTTTTATTTTTAAGGGGTTAAAAACAGAATTCTCAGAAAAATTGGCGGAAAGGTGCTGTTTGCATCCTTTTCAGACTGAAAATCAGTTTGTTGCTTTAGGAACATAAAATCTATTATATACATACTATGATAAAATTATGCAGTTTTATTGGGCATAACATTGTCATATTTGATATATTAAAAAGTACAGTTCATGCAAACTAATTAAAAATGTTAAATAGGGAAACAAAAGTTACAATCTGAATTCCCTTTTTAACTTTTTTATTTTTTGTTGCAATTGGAATTACAAAGGAGTTTATCACATGAGAGAAATTTCTTTCAATTTCGAAAGAAATGGAAATGAGGCCAGTTCGGAATTGATTTCCCCCCACTTTTCCACCTCTGGGTGCAACAGTGTTGATGTTAGGGAGGGCTGGATCCATTTGGGTCCTGTTGGCTATTGATCCTTAGCGTCATCTCCAGCTCCACAAGGTCTCCCTCTCTCCCCTCTACCTTCCCTTTCCCTGCAGCGCAGGCCTATGTCAGTGGGATGCTCTTCTGCCTGGGCGTCTTCCTCTCCTTCTACGTGCTGACAGTGCTCATCGCCTGCTGGGAGAACTGGAGGTGAGTGAGGCCCAGTAGCATCCAAACTGGCTGGGAAGTGGGTGGACAGGGTCCCTCCAGGTCCTTCCAACAGCTGACTAAATATCCCAGTGCCCTGGACACACGGAAAAATCACCAGCAATGCCTATGGGTTTGCCAGAGTGTAGTATACTTTTAATGGCTGTGTAGGAGATAGACTCTCAGCAGGTGTTGCTTGTGACCTAGTTACAGGAGCTCACTCCAGTTTTCAAACTGGCAATCCTGGAGTGGCAGCGATGGTGGCAACATGGTTGCCCCATCCATTTTAGATGGCCCTTGTGACCTTCTCCACTGTCTGGAGGCTTACGGGATCTCAGCGTTGTGGCTCACTTGCTAGAGTCACCTGAAGTCACTTGTTCAGCCTTTGGGGTTGTGTCCTTGTGACCCAAAGTGGCAGAGCTTGTTAAGCAGCCCCCTTGATGGCATGGTTGCCATGTAACTACACACAGATGTGGGTCTCCCCAAGCCCCTTTTTGGAGACAACAATATCAACAAAACAGCTGCCTTACTAGAGGGACAAAAGACGACAGGTGAGGCACCCTGGCCACCCTTTTCCTCCTCTGGGTTTTTTTTTCGGCAGTGGGATAGAGCATGTGCACTTTCTTTGCCGCCCCCCCCCCCTTCTAGGGATGCATGACTGTAGCCTAAATCCAGGGGTGAGAATCATGATATTATTGAACTGTTGAACCCCTAGATATTGTTGGACTGCATCTTCTAGCAGCCCTTGGGGTGCTAGAAGTGCAAGGGCATGCTGGGCATTGCAACTCAGCCACTGTCATTCCCATCCCTGTGTCTGTCCCAACTGGAGTCAGACCTGCTGAATTGGTGGGAACTGAGCAAGCCAACCCTCATAGAATTTCCTTTGATTCAGTAGGTCTATTCTAGTTGTGACTACCAAGTAGATTTAGGCCTGAGACTGTGACTTGTCTTTCCTTTTTTTTGCAACAAAAAACAGGCAACAGAAGAAAAGGCGGCTGGGTCTCTTGCCTGCCATCGACACACCCAGTACCGAAACAGGTATTCATGATGACAAGAGGAATGGGGGCATGGAGGGGATGGAGAAGGAGCTGGGCTTCATGCCACTGGAACTTGGTGGGGTTTGTTGTCAGAGGCGTGTGGCTGGGTGGCTCTCACCCCCTTCCAAAGCACTATAATCCCCATGCATGGCACATAGGGAATAACCCCTGGGCCCTGGATGTCCCATTTTATACTAGTGAGCTTAAAACCAACCTTCTCCACAGCCCTCTGTAGCCAGCTCACTTTCCTTTATCAGGACATGGAAGAGAGTGGGGAGGATTCTGACATCCTAACCCCACAGATGGCAGCATGTCTCAGCCATGCACATGCCCCAAATGTTTAACCTGGCAGGGTTGGGTTGGCACAACCATGAAACTCCTTCCTTCCTTTCTTGGCTGGTTATTTTATCATACTGGGGAATATGTTGTTGTGAGGATGGTAATCTTACAGTAGGTCCACACCACACAATTACAGCAGCCTGATACTGTCCTACAGGGTCCTGGGATATGCAGTTTGGTGGAGTTACATGGAAGTCTCTGCCAGAGAACTCTTGTCCTAATTCCTTCATTCCATCACTAGATCTCTCTGGCAGAGAATTCTCAGCCCTTCACCAAACTACAAATCCCAGGATTCCACAGGAATGGAAGTGGTATTAGACTGTTATGATTTTGCAGTGTGGATACAACCCTGATTGTTAGAAGAGGAACTTTAGGTTCAGGTGTTTGGTCCATGTTGCATTAATCCTCACAGACCCCTTTTCCCCCCAAAATGCAAGACCTTTCACAGAGGGAGGCTGGACAGGTGTTGATAATTTTAATTATTAAATGAGCTACCATATTAAAACATAAGCATTTTAAAACAATATTAAATAATGTAAATAAGTTTTGACAAGAATAATACAAATGCATCATGTGCACCCCATTAATGAACTTTCCACGTAGTCACTTAGTCATGAAATAAAAAGTTCTTTGCCTGCTGGAGGAAGGAGAACAGGGAAAGGCCCAGCCCGGTCTCCTGTAGCAGAGAGTTCCACAACCTGAGATATCCTTGGCATCCCAGACCTTCCATTTTGGCGCAAGGTGGGAGATTCCCACAGGCAGGTGTGCATGCGTGTGTGTGTGTGTGTGCCTTCTCTGTCTTGTTTCAGTATTTGCTTGCAAGCCAGTGGCTGCTGGGGTCTTGCCAAGGGCATGGCGGTGACATGCCAGGTCCAGTGGCAGCAGCCTGGCACTCTAGCAGTGAAGCCTGGGCTTGTATTGATAAAACCGATCTCTCTCTCTCTCTTTCTCTCTCTCTCTTTCTCTCCTTTTTCTTCTTCCTTTTCTGGGGCAACCTCCCTTCAGCTTCTCTTCTTGGTAAGCATCAAGCCACTTCTTTTTTCTCAGCTTCCTAACAAAGAATGCTCTGCTTTTCTTCATGTCTTATAGGGGTGGGAAGGATCTGGGGTACCAGCTGTGGATCCCGGCCTGGGACTGGAGTGTGCTTCTCTCTCCAGAGCCCAGCAGGGATGGCAGTAGGGGCATTTGCTCCCCCAGCTGTCCTCTGACCCTGGCCAGCCCTTTTGCCCGCAGTCACTCTCTGCTGACGGTTGTGTGGTGGTTTGTTGCAGGCCCTCCCCACATCACCCCAGACTCCTTCCTGGGACGCCCGCCTTACAATAGCTACAGTTATGGCTCCTTTGGTGAGTCTCAGGCTCAGGGTCAGCCCTGGCTGTGTCTCGCCCTGACCCTGGGGATTGCCCTGTAGAAGTTGCCCTGGCTCCCTCTTTTGCCAGCCTGGACTTTTGGAGGGTGGGGTGGGGTGGGGTGGAGTGGGGATCAGGTTCCTTTGAGCCCAGGCTTTGCTCAGAAAACTTGGCAATGGAATTAGCAGGGGGGTACCAGTGGAGGGAAACCATCTCCTCTTCCTCCACTTGTGTTTCTCTGACCTCCCTGGGTTGTCTTGTGCTGCCTCCACAACTTTTGTGCCCCACTATTGCAGACAATGGCTCCACCGCCAGTACAGAAAACGTGACGGACAGCCTGCTCTCCACAGAAGCCTCATACAGTTACACAGGTGAGGTGTGAAGCTGGCCTTGCCAGCATCTCTAGGATGCTGCTTCTGGGTCCCCTCTCTACAGTTCCCCCAAAGCTTGCCTGCTTTTCCCAGGAGGCCAGAGAACATGAGCCGATCTGGAAACAGGTCTTGCTGGAAGGGAAGCTCCTGCTGGGCTGCAGCAGTGGTGATGGGGGCTGCTTTTGTGTAACTCTCTGCTTTTCTTTCAAGGGCAGGATCCGTGCCAGCACCGCCAGAGACACTGGGCCATTCCTATGGGTAGATGCTGGCAGAGAGACGGAGGGGTGGGATCCAATCACTATAATCAGGGACATCCCATTCCTGGTGCCAATCTCCCTTCCTTCTTGGATCTTTCGCTTGGCCAGGAAGGGTGGGGAAGGCAGGTGGAAGGGAAGAGGGCAGCTTTGGCAAGGCCAATGTGTCTTCTGTGTCATGGGGTGGCACCAGGAATCTGATGCCAATACACCCTTACCCCCTGCTCCCTCTTGAGCAAGCTGTAGCTTTCTGGGGGGGGGGGGATTAATGCATGATCCAGTCAGGCTAAGATTGTGGGGTGCAAGTAAGAGAAAGTGTGGTGTTGTGTCTCCCACAGAGATGCTCCAGAGGGTGCCATGAATCTGGTCTTTTCTTTTGAGGCTGGACCATTAATATGGACTATCCTTGCTTCTCCTAGTGCCCCCCACCTCAGAAAGCTAACAGAGGAGGCAGTAATCTGCATGGTGCCTCTCCCTGTCCTTAATTGCCAGACAATTGCACTCTTACCAGTCTGCCAAAGCGGGATAATCGCTGCTTTCTTGGAGGGTGAAGGAGGGAAGGGAAGGAAGGGGAAGCAAGGGAAGGAGTGGGTGGGTTTTGCCACTGGGCAGATGGGGGGGGGGGTCTTTTCTCCCATCAGCAGGCTTGGACCCAACCAGGAGGCAGCCCTTGGCTTTGTGCTCTCTGGGTCACAATCTGCCCCCAGTTGTAGATTTACTTCTATGTCAGCTCACCCTTCAACATCTGTATGGACCTATATGTGTTGGGACTAACCCATGAGATTCAGGTTTAGGTGTCCAAAGACCCTCTTCCCCAAGGGATGGGAATCCATCAGCCCTCCAGAACTTGCTGGACTCCAGCACTTATCATCCCTCACCATTGGCTGCACTGTCAAGGGTTGATGAGACTTGCAGTGCAAAAACAACATATGTGTCGGGCAATGTGATACTCATCACTGAGCAACATGTAGCTCTGAGACCTGCAGAAAAGGGCCAACCATCTGGTTGGTAATTTGACGAGAAGCAGTGTGTCCACACTTCACAGGTGGAGGAGCTTGACCCCACTCTAACTGCTATTGCTCCATCTTACAGAAGGAATCCTAGGGTTTGTAGTTTTAGGAGGGTGAAATGCAGTAGTTGAGGAGAGTGAACTTATTGAAAAACAACAATCTCAGTATCCCATGCATGGAGCCATGGCAGTTAAACTGGGATCAAATGGCTGTAATTTTGCAGTGTGGATATACCCAAGACAATCTAAGCTGACCTCTCCTGGCCTTTGCATTGGCTGTTGACAGAGGAGAAAGGAGAATGCCTCCAGTTATTTCCACCTGGGGTATTTGTGGGGCCAGCTGGCCATGTTGGAGGGGTAAGGGAAAAGAAAGACTCACACATACACACAGAGCACATGATGACGGTCGCCCCTTCCCTGCCCACAGATCGCTCCCTGGAGAACATGGCAGGGCGGCCACGGCTGGACTCGCTCAGCTCTGTGGAGGAGGACGACTACGACACCTTGGCCGACATCGACTCAGATAAGAATGTCATTCGCACCAAGGTGCTCCTGTGTGGAAGGAAAGGCTGGGCAGTTAGTTAGACCAGAATTGGCAGGGCTGGGCCTGGCAGAGCTGTGGCAGCTGGAGTCCCATCCGTCTCCTGGGGCCATGTGGTGGCCAGGAAGGCCATAGCTCTAAGCAGTAGCTGTCCAAGGATACTTTGCCCATCATGCCATACTCTGGGATAGAGAATGCGCTGAAGGGGCGGTGGGATTGCAATATGGGAGGGAGACCTTGGGTGACAGTTACAGAAGATGCCTGGAGGTTACAGAGGTTCCTGGAGGTGGGGAGGATGGTGCCAGTGTTTCTGCTTGGCCAAATGTGCCTTGGCTCATCTGCTTGAGCCTTACAGAAAAACCTCTGGGCACACCTTGGCTGTGGTGCCCTTTTCCTTTGGTGCACCTGGATAAAGGTGGATGGGTCTTAGGAGCAGCAAAGGAAGAAATAGTCTAGAGCCCAGATCGGAGAGTCGTTGGGCGCAAGAAATCAGACCTGGCTAGTCTGCCTGGAGGGGCACTGGATTTAGAGGGGATGGAGGGTCCTGACCTCCCTCCCGGCTCTTTTCCCACATGAGTCTTTCTGGGCTAGAAGGGAGAACCGACGTTCACACACTTCCCTCCTGCATCTCCATGCAGCAATACCTGTACGTGGCGGATCTGGCCCGCAAAGACAAACGGGTGCTGCGGAAGAAATATCAGATCTACTTCTGGTGAGAAAGGGTGGGGAAGGGGTATTTGTGGGAAGGGGAGGCAGGATTGTTTCCCCCAAAGGAAAAGGGCTCTGCTGTGAGCAACATTCGGAAGCTGCCTTCACCGTCCTTTAATTACATCCCTTGCAGGAACATCGCCACCATTGCTGTTTTCTATGCCCTGCCGGTCATCCAGCTGGTCATCACCTACCAGACGGTAATGGAAGACCAACCCTAGCCCCTCCCCAGTCCCTGGGCACTGCTCATGCCACACAAAAGACATCTGGGTGCCATTCTGGAGCCTGGTAGTGCTGGGTGCCATCCTTGTAGAGTGGAGGAGTGAGTAGGGCATTTGGTTTTCCCAAAACCATCAGACAAGGCCATCTCAGCTATCCCCTTGGTCAGTGTGACCTTGTTTTCCTGGTTGTGACCTCTGCTTCCAACCACTGGCAGCCCAAGATGGTACTGCAGGATGAGGGGAGGGAGTCAAAGGAGCGAGTTGAGGTTGCCCTGCCAGTCCAGTTCTGTGCACTGATTACATTTGCCCTTCCTTTCTGCCTTGCAGGTGGTGAATGTTACCGGGAACCAAGACATTTGCTACTACAACTTCCTGTGTGCCCATCCGCTGGGTAACCTCAGGTATGAAGGATCAAGGGCTGGCTGTGGGGGCCACAGTCTCTGTGCCAGCCCCTGGGGTATGGGCAAGGCCTGGACAGGTGGGCACTTCTGCTCTGCACACTGTCCAAGATGGTGTCCAGAGGCATGCCTACCTCCTCTTCCTCTGTCCAGCGCCTTCAACAACATCCTCAGCAACCTGGGCTACATTCTGCTAGGTCTCCTCTTCCTGCTCATCATCCTCCAGCGTGAGATTAACTACAACCGGGCACTGATGCGCAATGACCTGCAGGCAGTGGTGAGTCACCCACAGGGAGGGGAAAGCCTTGTTTGTCCCCCTGCAACACTGCCCATACTTTGTGCCCCTACACACACACACCGGTGCTTCTCTGGTCTCGTAGAGCCATTCTTGCTCCTTGTCTCGACCCCAACACAATCCATTTGGCAGTGGTGCCAATCAAAAGCAGAAGCCAAGGAGGAGGGTATTGCTGGCCCAGGGCTGGTCTCCATGGAGGGTGCCATTTCATGGGAAGGAGGGCTCTCACTATGTACTTGGGAGGGTTTGTGTAAAATCCATTGGGCCCCCAAAGCTATTGTGAACAATCAAGTTTTCACTTGGTGCCAACATAACAGCAATGTTGGCATCAACTGGGCCTGCAAGGGACGGTACCCATTCCTGGGGTGCCACAGTAGCAAAGGCCCTTTTCCCACAACCTCCCATTATGTATCGACCTGAGTGATGGGACACAAATGAGGGCTCCTGCAGTGGCCGTTGAGCCTCAGGCATCAATAAGAATGGACAGACGGTTCACTGCCAGGGATGCTCAAGGAAACCGGAAAGGAAAGGAAGAGGCTTCAGTCTCTCCCTCGTTCTTTCCCCCCCAGGAATGTGGCATCCCAAAGCACTTTGGCCTCTTCTATGCCATGGGCACGGCCCTCATGATGGAGGGGCTCCTCAGCGCCTGCTACCATGTCTGCCCCAACTACACCAATTTCCAGTTTGGTGAGTGTTAATCCTAATAAAAATAACATTAATTCTATTGTTAATTGTGGCTGCTAACTGTTGTTAATTTTTTGTAGCCGCTCCAAAATGTGCAGGCTCCCCTTCCACCATACTTCCAGGACATTTCCTCCCAGTAGGGCAAAATAGAGTCTGTTGTGTTCCTCCCTGTGAGGATGACATTCAAAAAAGTTGTGAGCTTAAATGTTGTGCCTCCTGTGTGTTCCATAGACACCTCCTTCATGTACATGATTGCTGGGCTCTGCATGCTGAAGCTCTACCAAAAGCGGCACCCGGACATCAATGCCAGTGCCTACAGTGCCTATGCCTGCCTGGCCATCGTCATCTTCTTCTCCGTCCTTGGGGTGGTGAGTGGCATGAAGCCTCACTCAGGAATGGACGGGGGGGCTCACCCTCTGGGGAAGCATTAGGAAGGCAAAGGGCAGGGGCTCTCGGATGATGGTGGTGCAGTTGGAAGCAGAGCTTTAATCTATTTGTTGAATTAATGTAATTCAAGGAAGGAAGAGATTGCGCAATGTGTTGGTTAGAGCATTGCCCACCCAACCCTGTTTGGCATGCTTCCTTCCACGGACTGCTGAAGGCGTGTTCCTTCTCTCCCAGGTCTTTGGCAAGGGCAACATGGCCTTCTGGATTGTCTTCTCAGTCATCCACATCCTCGCCACGCTGCTGCTGAGCACCCAGCTCTACTACATGGGCCGCTGGAAACTGGGTGAGACTGGCCTGCCCCCTCCACTCTCCCTTTGATTGTAAAAGTTTAATGTGGGGGGGAGGTACAGTTTTGTCTCTGGCTGTCTCTAACCAGGCCATAAGATGAGCTCTAAGGAAGGGGGTTTGTGGGACAGATGCCCTGGCCCACTGAGGAACTGGAAAAGAGAAGGAAGTATTTCTGCAAGGAAAGTCCCGATGGAATCCAGCAATATCCCAGGGCATTGCTAAAGAGGAAGGAGTCAAATCATTGGGTGATAGCAGCGAGTTCTTCAGATAAAAAGGTGGTCTCAAGGGGTCCCATCAGCTCAGGCAAAAGCAGGAGTGGGACCCAGAGAACCTTTACACACCCCTACACACACACACACACACACACACCACCACCACCACCACCACCACCACCAGCACTCAGGCTGTTGCTCTTTTAGATGGCCTAATACAGACTCCCCTTCTGTTCACTTTTGAGGACTGAGGGTGAGCAAGGGATGGAGGCCAACTGAGCCACAGAGTGATGATTCCCAAAAGCTACTGGGGTGGAGAGCAACCTGATCCCAAGGACCACGATCCTCCCTCTTTGGTCCAGACATCTTTACCATGCTAGGGTCTCTCTCTCTCTCTCTCTGCTGCAGACTCTGGAATCCTGCGTAGGATTTTGCATGTCCTTTACACAGACTGCATCCGCCAGTGCAGTGGGCCCATGTATGTGGTGAGTAGATTCTCTCTCTCTCTCTCTCTCTCTCCCTGTCCACTTCTGGGACTGACCACAGGGATGGAGGTGAACGAATTGCCTGTGAGTAGGAGACAGGTTCCCTCCCAGTTCTTCCTAGCAGTGGGTTGTGGTTGCTCCATTGTCCTCTCCTGCAAGCAACCAGCCAAAGAGTCTCCTTCTCCTTTTGTCCGCAGGATCGGATGGTGCTCTTGGTGATGGGCAACATCATCAACTGGTCCCTGTGAGTAAGACTTTGTTTATTGGAGGGGAAATAACAACTGCACCACTGACAAGGATGCATGAAGGTTGTCTGGAGCCCTGGCTCCAGCCTTGCAAGGTCCCACGTATGATCCCCTGCCTTCCTGACTCTAGCCATCTCCCCGCAGGGCTGCTTACGGCCTCATCATGCGGCCCAACGACTTTGCCTCGTACTTGCTGGCCATCGGCATCTGCAATCTGCTCCTCTACTTTGCCTTCTACATTATCATGAAGGTGCCATAGCCGTTCTGGGAGGTGGGAGTAGGGGGAAAGGGGGGGAGCCAGCCCTTCCTGCTGGACAGCTTCCTCATATAACCTAGGTGGGGAGGAATGGGGATCCTTTCATTGTAGCTGGTTAGCAGTTTTCCTCCCTGCCTCCCTCCCCCCTTCCCTCTCTTTTTCCTTTCCTCCTTCCTTTCTGATTTCTTCCCTCTCTCCTTCCTGCCTTCCCTCCCCATTTTCTTTCCTCCCCCTGAACTCTCTCCTTGCCTACAGCTCCGGAGTGGAGAACGGCTAAAGCTGATCTCCCTGCTCTGTATCGTCTGCACTTCGGTCGTATGGGGTTTTGCCCTCTACTTCTTCTTCCAAGGCCTCAGCACCTGGCAGGTGAGCCTCTGCTCCTCACCCCCTTCAGGCCCAAGGTCTGGGATGGGTAGCAGAACTGGGCAAAGGCTGGCCAACACTTCCTGGCAACCCCTGCAGTGCCACTTATGTTCTGTGTGCCTGGGGGACCCTTGGATAAGGTAGAGGTGATGGAGGTGAAGCTGTGCTTATAAACCACACCTGGGCCGTTGGAGGAGCCCCTTGGAGGCTTTTCAGCCCTGCTGTCCATGGCCCAGTGTCCACACTTGCGTTGGCAGTGTTAGAATCATAGAATCATAGAGTTGGAAGAGACCACAAGGGCCATCCAGTCCAACCCCCTGCCATGCAAGAACTCCCAGTCAAAGCATCCCCATTGACAGATGGCCATCCAGCCTCTGCTTAAAGACCTCCAAGGAAGGAGACTCCACTACACTCTGAGGGAGTGTGTTCCACTGTTGAACAGCCCTTAATGTCAGGTGTTGGGGAGACTGAGGCCACCTGCTGTCTCTGCCAAGTGCCCAAGTGGCCTCTTTGCTGCTGGTCTCCACAGAAAACACCAGCTGAGTCCCGTGAGCACAACCGGGAGTGTATCCTCCTTGACTTCTTTGATGACCATGACGTCTGGCACTTCCTCTCGTCCATCGCCATGTTTGGCTCCTTCCTGGTAAGGGTAACCTCTCCCTCTCCCTGCTCCCAAAAACTGCCCTGGGTGCTCATAACACCTAGTTAGTAATCCAGCAGATATACCCAGCACTCACCAGAGTTCGCAGTTGGTAAGGGGTGCTCCTCACATGGCCCATAACCTGGAGGCCACTTCCCAATGTTTGGCTCCCAGAGGATGGGTTGGAACCAACAGGTGCCTAGCAGACACACAGACTTTTGATTGATTAATCATTTAATTTTTATCTCTCCTTTTTCTAAATATGGGACCAAGACAGCTCACAAAACGCAGAGTACTGCTTAGAACCTGATGATAAAAAATGTTTTTAAAAAGCAAATACGCTATCTTATTAAGACACTGCAGTTTAAACAATATAAAAGGCTTCTCCTGAGGTTGGATTATATGGGTTAGTAGCCTAGAACCTGACAATATGGGGTGTTAGAGGTCATAAAAAGCACAACGGACTGAGTCCATAAACGAATTGGCAGATGTGGAAGCTGTTTAAAGAAGGGTGTTGGAATCTCAGAATCACTGTTACAGTTTGTTTATTGCATGTATATCCCACCTTTCCCCAAAATGGGATATGTCTCCCATATCCAGGCTTCCTCCTTTCTTTCGTTACAGGTTTTGCTGACTCTGGATGATGACCTGGATTGTGTTCAGCGTGACAAGATCTACGTCTTCTAGATGGCCAGATGCCCGTTGGGTGCTTGGTGCCTCAAAGGCCTCAGAGTGCCTGGGGGTTGAGGTGGGCCCTGCTGCCTGCTTCCACGATCATCTGGTTGCAGCCACATCTGCTTTAGCCATGGATGGCTTCCCTGCTAGTTTGATCCATCTTGAAGATGCTGCCTTGGGGGAGGCTTACCTGTGGAAGTGGGGCAAGGGGAAGGGGACTGGCAAGGGCACCTCTTCTCTCAGAGTTGAGGCTTTCACCCGTGCCCACATGCTCCGTTTTGGGGCATTGGCAGCTTTGTGGGTAGAGCACCTCTTGAGATTTATTGACCTCCAACTTGGCTGTGGGTCCCTTGGATCTTGCTGATGAATGACGTGTCAAACCTTTCCCAGGGGGTTTTGGCCATCGATATGGGGGGATTGGAGTTGTGTGACACTAGCGTGTCCATCTCCTTTGCCCCCCGGAAGAAACTGACTGGGGAAATCCTGAGAAGAGGATGAGGGACGATCGGTCCATTCTTCTGCCGCCTCGTACAGTGAGGACCTGGGGTCTTGACTGACAAGGTGGGTTGGTGGCAGCTTTTTAAAACAAAGGGCAGACTGGAGCCATGATAGTCCATCCCAAGCTGGTGGTAGCCCTGCCAGCCTTGTGTCCGTCTGTAGCCCAGTTCGTCCCTCTCACGCACACATTTGTTGCCAATGAGAAGCACATCTCTTGAGCCTCTGGGGCAAGTCTGCCCCCGCAAACCCCCATGCACAAGGCCTACTTGCCTGCCAGCCACATGTGGCCTTCCTGCGGCCAAGCCAGAGGACGCCTGAGCCCATTTGCCAACCAGAGGGACCCTTGTTCTGGGCAGCAGCCATGCCCAGGCTGAGTGGGTCGCCAAGGGGACCTCTGATATCTAGAATTAGGGGCACGGGCAGTCTTTATGGGTTCTTCAAGCACATGCCTGCGCCATGTGGGGCTCTCTTCAGTGCCTAACTCGGGGAGACAGATTGGGACCTCTCAGCTTTCTCCTCCCTCGTCTCTTGCCTTTGACCCTGGACCCGACAGAGAGGTCTAGGGAAACTCCTCTCTCCCTCCTCTTTTGGGGGGCTGATGCCACCTGCTCCCCCACCGTGGCCCATGGCAGCCAGCCATGGCCACCGACGGTTTGCATTGTACTTCCCAAAACGACAGCTGTTTTCTGCTCAGAGCAAGGACCTGATCCAGGCCTCTGGGGCGCCTCCGTTTCCTTGTACAAACTGCACAAACAGCAGCCAAGGGTTGTTGGTGCTGGTTGGCCGGTTCCTGTCCTGGCTGCAAGCCCAAGAAGGCTGCTGTATCAGTAGCCCAGGGCTACTCCGTTGTGGAATGGTCTACCAACTGCTCTTTTAGGGAACAAAGAGGGGCTTCCTCGCCTTCCCTTCCGCCCCCAGCCTCAAGTGGGAAGAGGTCCCTTCTCTTGTCCAGCCATTCCTGGTTCTTCAGTTGTGTTTTAAACGGTTTTGGGTTGCTTTTTTTAAAATCGTTCTTTGTCTACAACGTTGCAGAACAAGAAAATACACTTCTTATTTCTACAAATTCTGCTGCCAAATGCAAAGAAATAAAGATGATGATGATGATGATGATAAAAAAAGCACAGTTCATCCTCTTTCTTCTTCCCCCTTTTATTATGGCATTTCCTCCTCTTCTTTGTTTGTTTACTGAATTTCTACCTGGCCTTTCCCCCCAAGATGCAGTCCAAGGCGGCTTATAGAAATTGAATTACTAATACAAATATTTAAAAATAAAATGCGCCACTTCACACACGTTGGTCTTGGATAGCATCAACACCAGAATCCAAGTCGGAGCGGATCTGAGTGATTTTATCCGTAACGCGCCGTGCAAATTCTTCACAGTGGGCTGCCGAGTGGTTTACATACTTCTCTTGTGGGAAAGAATGCAAAAGGCCCCTGACCACTCAAGAGAGATGCAACAATTGTGGCAGAGAAGGAGGCTTTCTCTGCCGTTGCACAGGCTTTCCAGTGAGCTTCAACCCACGTCCAGTCAGACTTGCTCCAAGTCTTCCACCATCATCCCTCTGGCTTCATCCACACTGCAGACATAATGTGGTTTGACACCAGCTCTACTCTGGTGCCATAACAAACTACCTTTTGCAGAATTCTGTACCACGGAACAATGATGGTTAAAGTGGTGTCAAAGGGATTATTTCTTCAGCCTGCATCTCACTTGTTTTGTCTCCGCCAACTACCTAGGGAACCAGAGAGCCCAAAATGCCTCAATCCAAAGGTCTTTGCTCTTGGTGGAAGGAACTTTAGAGGAGAAGGAAGCACTTAGCCTTCTGTAGGAAGGGGTTCCACACATCTGAGGGACACCAGACGGAGAGCGATTGGGTATTACTTTGGGTGCTTGAACATGAATGAAGGTGAGGGACATGGCAGACTCCCTGGATATTTTATTTTGATGCTTTGACATTTTCCTGAGTGCCACTGGCTTGATGAGCCCTGGCAAAGGGTGGGCATAACGGGTGGCGGACTTTGCTCCCTTTCCTTAAAAAATTGTTGTTAAGGGTCTTTCTCCAAGGCGTACTTCACGCTAGTCAAAATGGAGCCATTGTCCCAATATCTAACCAGCAGAGCCTACGAATGTCTCTTTGGGCCAACTGGCCATTGCATTGGCTGAGTAGCCCTTCCTCTGTGCTACTGAGGAGGAAGGTTAGTTCAAAAGGATCAAGAAAGCAAATTCCAGTATGATGGGACCAGTTGGGTTTATTTGCTGGCTGTCGAGATCTCATCAGATCTCATGCCAGAAGAACAACATGGGCTCCATTTTCACTTGGCAGTTGGTTGCAGATTTTATTTAATGCGATTCAAGACAGTGACCAATTCGCAATCAATGCAAATTAACCCCTTCATTTCCATTTACAAAAACTAAGGTATTATCCGCAACAAGTATACCCCTGTTTGTTGTCCATTGTTCTTAATTCGCATCAACTTGTCCCGCATTATGCATTCCCTCATTTCCACTTATGCCCCAAAACCGGGTTTTTTCCTTTTAAATTGGGTAGTTCCGGTTTGTCAACAGGAAAGAGGAAACCCTGAGAGTAAACAAGGTTTGGCTCCCAGTCCTGAAGGACAGCAAGGTCAAAACTCAACCGATGCAAATAAGAAACAGCCTAAGGCCAGGGGATTCCCAGCAGACAAAGAGCACCAGTTAGCAGACATTAATCCTTATTGGATATCCTCCCACCCTGAGGACTGCCATTAGCAACAGAACAAGACATTTGCAAATTACTCCTCCCTTCCCAGGGTCACACAGGATATATATCTCCAGTCCTTTTCCAGGCTATCATTCTCCGAAGATGCCAGCCACAGATGCTGGCGAAACGTCAGAAAGGAACTCTTTTAGAACATGGCCACATAGCCTGAAAGCTCCACAAAAAACTATGTACTTGGTGGTGCCAGGGTGTTCAAGAGGTGTCTTCTGCCCCTGCAATTCTCCATAGAATTCACCTCTGGAGACCCCGTGCCCACGTCGATGCGAAACTGAAAGAGATTTCGCATTCTGGGAACATGGCTCCAAAGGAGGTGCCCAAGATGATGCCCTGGAGAACACAGGAGATAGGTTTGATGTTTGGGTACATTGCTGACTGCCCCAGGTTTGCTGGGGTGGTCATGCAGTCCGTGCCCAAGCGGAACATTGTGTTCTTCAGGGCTGTGGCCAAGAGGCTCCAGGAAGAGGGCCATTACAGGAGGAGGACTGGGAAGCAGGTCCGCTCGAAATTCAAATGTCTTAAGTCAGACTTTTTAAAGGCATTTAGAAGGTGCAATGGCCCTCCACCCCCTGAACAGCAGCCACCCCACTACCGGTTGTGGGAGCTTGCCGGCAGGCCTGGCTACAGGGATAGATACCCTGCAGGTAAGAGAACCATTTTCCTATGGTGAATAAACAACACACAGCAGAACCTTTTGTTTTATTTGTTGTTTATAAGCAGAACCTTTTATAGTGCTTAATACTGTAATTGTGGTGCACCCAATGCATATTGATAGATTTTCATACAATCTTATATTTGACCTTTCCATTGCACGCAGAAAACAAAGCTGATGGAGAGCATCTCTTCCCAGAAGGTTTGGCTACACAAAACACACACACACACAAAGAAGTCTAGGCCCTCTGGCACAAGGGCACCTCTCTCCTTTGCTCAGGGCATCCCAAAAAATGCCCTGCAAGATACCCTCCTGTCTCTTCCATGCAGAGGAAGAGGGTTTCATGGTGTGCTCCTTGGGGTCAATGTTGAGCCAGATCCGCCGCTGCCTCCCTGCCTGCCTCCCTCCTCCCGTGGTGCCAATGCCAGGAGGCCACGCACTGCTCCCAAGAGTTCCGGTATCTCTTCCTCTCTCGCCAGGCTATGCTGCCCGTTTTTGACCAGCAAGACCCTGACGTTGCTGCTCTCCAGCCGCTCTGCCACCTCCAGCGCCCGCTGCCAGGGCACCACTTCGTCTTGCATCCCGTGCAGCAGCCAGACGGGGCAGGCCACAGGGATGGTGGGGCGCTCCAGCAAGCCGTGGCGCTCAGCCTCCTCAAAGAAGCCCCATTGCATGAGCAGATGCTGGCCATTGGGCCTCGGGAAGGCATAGATGCCGCTCTGCCGTGCTTGGCTCTTCACCTGGGCACAAGAGGGCAAAAGGGCAGTGAGGCTGGGTGGTCAAGGCCTGTTCCCCCGATGCCCTTTCCTGAGGCATAGGAACCTCTGCCACGCTGGCCACTAAAGCTGTCCTGTGTGTTGGCAGGAGGGTCACCCACAAGCCTCCATAATGGTAGGGAAGGCCACCTGGGTGGGCAACCAAAGAGATCTTGCCAGCTGCCTCTTCGGCCCCATTTCTCCCACCCTGGGAGAAAGGTAGGGTATTAATTCAATTACCCAATTAATTTGCTGGCTGGTTGCCTGCTGCCACTCACCTCCTCAGGGAGCCCTCTGGCGTAGAAGATGAAGCCATCGACGCCAATCCCTGTGGCCGCCAGGCCTACCACCCTCTCTGGGCGCTCCAGGGCCACCAGCAATGCCAGCCAGCCCCCCATGCTGGCTCCCACCAGGATCTGAAAGCAGAGAGAAGACACAGCTCCCTTCGTTTCTTGGGCTGCTCCCATGCCACCTGCTTCCCTTGCCAGTTGGGCATTCTGCCTGCCTTCCAAAGCAGCCACTGCCTCCTGGTCATCCGTGTCCTCTCCAGACAGTGGTCAGCTGAGAGCCCACCTCTCCTGTCCCAAAGGAGGAAGAGGAAGAAGTGCTTTCCCAACCAACTGCAGCCCTAAACTCCCCGGCAAGCATGCCAAGGAAAGTGGCCAATATGGGGCCAGCCAGTTCCATGCTCCCAAGGGGCAATCAGACTGGTAGCCGAGGAAGGCTTGGTGTGCCAAGGGGGCATGATGGCCTACCTGGGGCCCATGGGTGAGTTCATCGAGGACAGCCAAGGCATCTTCCTTCCAGTCCCCGAGGCGGCTGTCTTCAAAGCAGCCTTCTGACTCCCCACAGCCTCGGTAGTCAAAGCTGGGAGAAAGAGGGATAGACCTGAGCAGAGCTGGTAGACCACCCCATTAGCCACACACCACTGCCACTACTGACCTCTCCTAGGACCAAGAGGGTTTGCTCTGCCCCATGCCCGGCCAATGCCCACCTGACGAACGCCTGTCCTGTTTCCCGACAGAATTCCTCCATAGCTTGGCACTTGGGGTTGGCCCTGGTGTCATCGTATCCCAGCAGGAAGACAATGCCTGGTTCACGGCCGGGCAGCCGCTTGTAGGCCAGGCGGGGCAGGGATCCGCTTGAGAGCAGCAGGGATGCCATGGAGTGAGAGGCGATGCCAGTGTCGCTGCGGGCGATGGCAGAAAAGAGGTCACACCTCAAGGATGCTTCATGCTGGGGGGGGGGGGACAAAATGCCTCTTTGGAAGGGGCACTGCCCTAATTTTTCTCTTCACCCCCCAGCTCTGCCCCTGGAGAGAGGACCACTGCCAGCCCCAGCTGTCCATTGATTCCTTGGTATCCTCACAGCCAGGCCAAGGAGAGCTAGTCAGGCTCAGGGGAACATCATCATAATCATCATCATTATCATCATCATCATCATTATTATTTCTATTCCGCCCCTCTGAACAAGCAATCGGGCGGAGTACATCCCACACAGGTTGGCGTCTTGTTGTGTTGTGTGCCTCCAAGTCATTTCTGACGTGTGGCAACCCTAAGGCAAACTTATTATGGGGTTTTCTTGGCAAGGCTTGTCCAGAGGAGGTTTGTCATTGCCATCTCCTGCAGCTGGGAGAAGTGCGACTTGCCCGAGGTCACCCGCTGGGTTTCATGGCCAAGCAGGGAATCGAACCCTGGTCTCCAAAGTTAAAATGCAACACTCAAACCACTGCTCCACACTGGCTGGCATAAATCCACCCATAGAAATGTTATGCAAACCTGGTGTTTTGAGCTGGATGTGTGCGTGTTCCTTTTTGGCAATGCGTCGGTGCCCGCTGTTAAGGGCAGGAGAGGCGGCAGGTGGTCTCTTGCCCCCAACCCGCAGCTTTGCCTGCTTTGCTGTCACCTAAGGACACCCCGCTGATCTTTGTCTCCCAAACACTGGTTTCCTGGTCGTCTGCCAGGTGGATTTTGGCCTCCCTGTTGGAGGGTGGCATGGGCTGCTCTGCTCCCTGAAGGGAGGCCCAGGGGACATGGCCAGCAGCCCCACTGGAACCCATTGATGGGAATGGGGAGGTCTTGGGCAGCCTGCTCCTTCCTTTGCAGGCCTCTAATTCCTGCCAGAAAGGCTGGGCAGGTCAAAGCCCCAGGCAGGTGAGGGGGCAGAGATGGGGGGGGGGGGTCTGGAGGAAGAAGCCAGGCCCACACCCCACTTGTTTAGGGCTGTAAAATGTCTTATCGTCCCATCTCCTTGTTCCTGACCCTTCGGGTGCTATGCACAGTGGCAGTGCCCCCAACCCATCCCTGTGGTTTGACTCCTTTGCACCCACCTTTGCAGCAGCAGCAGCACCCAAAAGAGAGCAACTCCAGAAAAAACAGAGAGAGAAAGAGCGGCAAGTGCAAGCTGACCGGTTGTCGCCCTTCTCCGTGCAGAGTCAGACCAGAATGAAGTTGGCGACTTCTCCACCGGTTGGTAGTCAGCTGTTTCAACGGGGTGAACAGTCACGAGAGAATGAGGGCAAACTCCAAGCCTGGGTGGTATGGAAGCAGGGCAGCAGGCAGGAGCTGATGTGGCCCAGGATGGGTTACTCTCTCCTTCCTTCCTTCCTTCCCTCTGTCACACATGCCCACATTAACACACACCTATATCTCAAGTCTTTGGTTCCAGGCGAGGACGGCACAAGACTGAGTGGTTATGCGGTGCTGTGGGAAATCACTCTGTACGCATTCCTCTTTGCTTCACATGGTCTGATAACCAAACCACTCAGACAGCCCACCTGAAGGAGGGAGAGGCAGGCCAGCTGGAGTGGTTTTGGCTTTGCCGGCCACAACGGTGGCCAAGCGTGGCAATGTTTCCTGCAGGGCAGCGGAGGGAAGGGCAGCTCTGGGGCAGGAGGGAGGTTTGAATCCCAGCTAAGCTTCAGCCAGGACAGGATCCAAAGCTAAGCCACCAACGTCCACTGATAGGGGACTGGGAGAGCCAGCAGACTGGATTCGAACACACAACGCCATGTGGAACGCCTTGTTTGTGCCTCTCAAAGTAGTGGACAGCTGCTGTGCAAAAACCTGGATTGCATGCGGCAGAGAAAGAGTCAGCCCTGCTCAATGGAGGAAAACGTTACCTCGAGGGGTAATTTAAAAGGCACTTAAAAGCACCTTCATTAGTTATAATGTGTAGCATATTTTTTATATGTCGCAAAGGTTCAAAGCAGCATGTGTGTGCATGCACACTCAATGTTTGCAAGAACCTTTCTCTCTCAAAACAGTAACCAGGGGATTACGTCGCAAACACTTTTATGTGGAAAATTGTTTTACCTTCCCTGTGTCCTTTATTATTTCATAGTTAATGGGAGGTTTAAAAACACATACAGAGATGTAAAGGAATCCAGTATCGCCTTTGTGGGTGACTGGGAAGAAGAAATGTCTAACACAACATTTCGTAGACCAGATCTCATGTTAGACATTTCTTGTTCCCCTCTGGATTCTTTTGTCTCTTTTTATGCCATGGTCATCTCTTTGAACATATACACAGAGACACAGAGTGTTGGATCTGAATTCAAATCCCACCCCAGCCATGAATTTGCTGAGTGGCCTTGGGACAACCGACTTGCCCTCTGCCTTCCCGTCTCAAGCCATACAAGCCCATGTGCTATAGTGGTTTGAGCACTGGACTATGACTCTGGAGACCAGGGTTCGAGTCTTTACTCGGTCATGGAAACCCACTGGGTGACTTTGGGCAAGCCACGTACTTTCAGCCTCGGAGGAAGGCAAGGGCAAACCCCTCTGAAGAAATCTTGCCGTGAAAGCCTCATGATAGGTTTGCTTTAGGGTTGCCATAAGTTGTAAACTACTTGACGGCACACAACAACAACCACAGGCCTCATGCCCTGTGCTGACAACTCCTCTGCCAGAAAAAGTGGAAGGCACTTTGGGATGGGACGGAGAAAGGGTTCATCATTGTTTGGAGGGAGCTCTGACTGTTTGTGGCACCAAAACGCAAGCCTTATCTTGGAGAGATGAGTGTGCTTTGGCCGTTGCCCAACCTGAGGCTTATTTCAGGATGTTGTTGGAGGGACCTACAACCAGCCCAGTTGTAGGAAGTTTTCAGGTCACATTAAGAGAAACTTAGAGGTCCTGGGTCTCCCGGAGCAGAGGAAGGTGGGATCGAAGGACGCTCCCAAGCCCATCTGGAGAAACAGGAGCGTGGTTGCAAAGGTGGCACAAGGCGAGGGGACTAAAGGGGGCCCTGCCTCCCACCCGAAAGGCCTTTGCCTTTTGAGCGGCGAGGATGAAGTCAGGGCTGAAGCCTCCTTGCTCAACATCTGGCCCAGTCCTGCCTAAAAAAGGACCGGCTCCCCTGGGCCCAAGCCACCGGGGATGACTCAGGCATGTGGGGAATGTCTCAGGAAGGCTCCTCCGTCACTCTCTTTTGGAGTCTTTCCCCAAATATGGTGCCTGAGCCGGGAGTGGGGGGTGGGAGGGCTGGGGGTGGCTTGGCAGGGAAGGGCCCGGTGATGTCAGCCAGGGCCAGGGGGGGCCACAGCCTTTTAGCCCAAGCCCCAGCCTCCCCCGGCTGCAGTCGGTCGGTCTCTGGGGCTGAGCATCGAGCATCGTCTGGGGAGGGAGAGTGCCAAGGCTGAGCAGAGAGAACTTGTGAGTCTGTCTGGGACACTTTCTGCATCGGGGAGAGGGCTGTTGGGGTCGCAGGGCCTGCCTGCAACAACATCGGCTGGGATGCGCTCTCTGTATTTAGGCGCATGGGTGTTTTGCCAGGGGGGCACCTATAGCAGGGCCTGATATGGGTGCTTGTTTAATGATGCCCAGTTGGCTAAATTAGAGGGGCAGCTGGCATTCAGCAGGTGAAGTCCCAATATTTACAAGCCAGATGGTTCTGGAGCTACCTCTTTTAGGACCATATGTAAAGAAAGCCCAAGACTGTTTCAAGGGTTTTTCTGGGGTGGGTGGGAAGGATTATAATTCCAAACACCCCTCCTGATGGTGATGCTGCCATGAAACCTCGGTTTTCTCACATCGGTCATAAGCCACTAAAGGATAGCGGTTGCCTTTGGATGGGAGACCCTTTGACACCAAGTCACTCCCTGCACATGTGAGCTCTCCAAAAACATTTGTGCAAAGCAGGCAGCTGGACCTGATTCGGCCACAGGGTCTTCTTGGTGTTCACCCCAAACGACAGAAAGAGGGACAAGCATCCAGAGCACTTTGATCAAGTCGGGGGACCTTGACACTTGCATGGAGTGTGTATGTGCGAGTTGGTTCAGAGGGATGAATGGGGCGTGTGTGTGCCGGTGGAGACCCCCTTGGCACAGATTGCGGAGGGGAAAGGGGCTCACTGATGCCCCCAAACTAATTTCTCCAGCAGTGATAAGACCAAAGGGAAAGCGTTGCAAGCTGGAGGGGGGACAGCGGGACTTGAAGTGGGGCTGGGGGACAAGGTCAGCCACTGACTAATTTGGGGGGCGGGAGGCTGGGGGGTGGATGGGATGGGATCCCAGTGACCCCCTCCACCAGCCTCTTTTGGGCAGCTTTCCCTAGTGGATCTTCCCTCCTAGCCCTGCAGTGCTTGGCAGCCTTCTCTGCCAGAGGTCCTGGAAGGGTCTACAAGAAGGGCCTTTGGGGGTGGACTTGTGCTGCTTCCCACGGCCCAAAGGGTCCCAGGGGCTCGGCGGGGTCAGAGGGCACTCGGATGGAGGAGGAGGAGGAGGAGAAAGCCCCTGCAGAAGCCCAAAGCCAAGAAACCAGGGCAATGGGAAGAGAAATCAGCAGAAGGCTCTCAGGAATTGCAGGAGAGCCAGCCTCCAGGAAGCACAGCAGTTGAGCTAACATTGAGCTGCGATGCCAACTAGCAAGGATTCCCAAGCCCACCCGCCTGTTGGCAGAGGCCCATCTCACTGTAGGGCACCCCAAAGCCTGGATGGGGTTGTATATACATACACATACTACAGATTTGGGCTCATTCAGGCGGAGCGGATGGGATCGAAGGAAAGGCTCAGGAACTGTTACTCCACAGGTGGAAAAAGGGCAGCTCTTTGACATGCCTCTTTTCAGCCCCTTCCTAGATCTGGGTGTCAAAGTCACGAAAAGCAAGCCGCTCACTGGCCAAACTCTCCATCTTCCTTGTGGTTTGGGATATTGGGGGCCGGCCTTGCAGCCACTCCTTCTGGTACCTGTGGCTTATTTGGTCATAATGGAGAGTCGTGCGGCTTCTCCAAAGGTGGTTGTGGACTGTGATACCCAGCATTCCTGACCGCTGGCTATGCTGGCTGGAGAGCTGAGTTTGCATGATCCCCATTCCTGCATAAAAGGCCAACTGGTTTGTGTGTGTCTGTGGGCAAGGAGTCCTCACCAGCCCATTTTAAAATGGTAAGAGAGTCCGCCTGGTTTGGGTGAAACGTACTCAGGACAGACTTGTGCAAGGCCTTAGCCCCTCCAGACCTCACATCTCTGTCTTTGGGGCTCGAAGGTTTCAGTCTCCCCACTGCAGTCAGCTTCTGACTTACCTGAGCCTGGACCATGTCAGTCTTTGGGGGAAATGAAATGCTGGATAACTGTATCAGTAGCACCGACAGACTTTCCGTTCTGCAGGGAAATGGTCATTTCAGAGGCTCTTCAGTACGCACCTTGTTTTCATCAGAGGTTGCTTTGCTGGACTGAAGCGCCTCGAATCCTCTAGAGAACATTGTTGTGGGCATTCAGGTAGTTATAGCAAACTCTATCATGGGTTTTCTTGCCGAGATTTCTGCAGAAAGGATTTGCCTTTGCCTTTCTCTGAGGCTGAGAGTGTGTGCCTTGCTGAAAGTCGTGCAATGGGGTTTCCATGGCTGAGAGGATTTGAACAATGGTCTCCAGAGCCTTAGTCCAGTGTTCTAACCACTACACCACGTCGCCTCTCTCTGGGAATTACAGCCCCTCAAATATTATTTTTCCAAGCTCTGGCTTCACACTAAAAGTCTTTGCACTGCTTTTTTTCCTCCACTAAAGCTCAGGCTGCGTTCACACTGGAGAAATAAACCGGTTTAAGTGCCATGGCTCAATGCTGTGAAATTCTGGGAATTGTAGTTTGTTGTGGGGCCCAGAGCGGAGCGGAGCTTAAGGAAGGAAGGCCCCACAACAAACTACAATTCCCAGAATTTCACAGCATTGACCCATGGCACTTAAACCGGTTTATTTCTCCAGTGTGAACGCAGCCTCTGTGGCCTCAAGAGTCTAGACAACAACCTCCGTGGTCTTCCTGGCTGCAAACAAACACGGACTTTGAAAGCCTGGTTTCTGCTGGCTCTTCTTGGCTATTGAATTGTTGTTCATTGTCGTCAAATTGACTTTGACTTATGTCAACCCCACGAATGGAGTTTATCATACGACAGGATTTGGGGGTATAATGCAATGGCAATCCGGACGCAATCATGGGGTTTCACATTCTTGCAAATGAGTGTATCTCACGCAATTTCGGACAAAATGGAAGTCATTCCGAATGCAATCATGGGGTTTCACGTAATTGTGTTTTAGAGTATCTCATGCAATTTCAGGCAATGGGGGAGTCATTTTCGGGAAATGGGAAGTCATTCTGAACGCATTCCAAACGCAATCAGATTTCACGTAAATTCGCTAAACTAGCAAGTCACGTAATTGCGAATTGGCTCCATTCGCAATTGAGAGAAATTCCTCCCACGTGATAAACTTCAATGACAGACCTCCTTGTCATTAGCCACCATGCCCAGGTCTTGCAGACTCAAAACCAAGGCTTCCTTGACGGAGTCCATCTGTCTGGAATAGGGTCTTCTTCTTTTCCTGCTGCCCAAGCATCGCTGTTTTTTCTGGGGAGTTGCATCATCTCATGATGTCTCCAGAGTATCACAACCACAGTTTAGTCATTTTCCATTTCTTATTTCTTGTTCAACAGCACAAAGAATTGGGGCTCAAAGCTCTCCTGGCGGGCTGCTCAAACCAAATATTTCAATTCGTAGAGAGCAAAGTGTGTGGCTTTGGGTTTTATTGAGGTCTGGGAGTGGGAGGCACCGTGCCCAGCTACTTTCTGCACCCCTTGGGCTCTTTCACATGGGATCGGATGGACAGGATGATAGGAAAGGTCCTTCTGGCATGTATAGGGGGAGAGAAAAGCCAGCTATCCCCGTGTCTGCACATGTGTTTATGTGTGTGTGATCTTCTTGTTTTGTTCTCTGGGGGAAAGAGAGGTCCTGGCAAGACGGAGGACTATCCTTTCCTTCTCAATGCCAGTCCCCAAAAATCCCCACCGCATCCCCAGCAGTGCCAAGGCGGTAGGTCAAACCAAGCCTCCCCCTTCCTTCTCTGCTCTGCAGGTTTTCCTCCTCTTCCGCTTCCTCCTCCGGTGACCATGGCCAACAAAGGACCTTCCTTCGGCCTGAGCAGAGACGTCCAAGCCAAGATCGAGAAGAAATACGACGATGAGCTTGAGGAGCGCCTGGTGGAGTGGGTGGTGGCCCAGTGCGGGGCAGAAGTGGGTCGCCCCGAACGCGGCCGGCTGGGCTTCCAGGTCTGGCTGAAGAACGGCATTGTAAGCAGCTACGGATCTCCACCTCTTTCCTTGCACCCGGGTTCAAGCCCAGCCCCACTGCAGTGCTCCATGGGATGGGGGGGCATGTACAGAGGTTGCTCCATGGGTTCCCCTTTTGCAAAGACACCAGTCGTATTAATTGGTTTAAAATGACCGACGGGTGAAGTATAGCCCTCCAGATGGTTCAACTGGCAACATCCTATGGAGTCCTGGGATTTGAAGTTTAGGAGGGGACTTAGCATTCTCTGCTAGAGACCTTTAGTGCCTTATCAACCTCCCTATATTCTGCCATGTGGAAGGGAAGGTAAAGTTACTTGTAAAGGGCATGTTTGATGGCACTCTCTTAACAAACCCCAAGACTACATTTTTAAAAATACAAACACACACACACACACACACACACACACACACGAGTAATAAGAAATGCAAAGACTTACTTTTTAAAATGTAGTAGCAAGAAATGACCACCCATTACTCTTTAAAGCACCGTTAACAGGTCAAGGGAACAAATTCCTTTGTTTTAGAAAAGGAACTTTCTAAGTACTGGGACCATGTAGACTATTCAAGTAACATTATTATTCTCTCCCCCCCCCCCCATACCAAATATAGATGTGGGACAGATGCCAAGCAGGTTTGGGCCCTTGTGTGTTGTTGTGTGCCTTCGAGTTGTTTGGACTTCTGGTGACCCTAAAGTGAACATATCACAGGGTTTTCTTGGCAAGATTTATTCAGAGGAGGTTTGCTATTGCCTTCCTCCGAGGCTGAAAGAAGAGTGGAACTTTCCCAAGATCACTCAGTGTCCTTCCACGGCTGGGAGAGGACTTGAACCTTGGTCTCTAGAGTTCTAGTCCAGTGCTCAAACCACTTTAACACACTGGCTCTCTGCTTTCATACGTATTTATTTTTTGGCCCTTTTTGGAGCCCGCAACCCCAGCTTGCTCCCTTGTTCGGAAATGCAAACCAGAGTAGCCGCTAATCGATCGATGAGCTGACTGATTGATCAGCCTCTCAATCAGAAAGTGGGGATTGCCGTGCTTTCTGCTCAGAGATGCTGGCGCAGTCTGGAGTTGGGGGCACCCACGTCTGCCTTTGGGGTGGCTCCTGGGGCAACCCATCCGTGCCCCTGGGATGCCGTGACCCTGCTTTCCTGAGCACTGAGGGCTCCTTCTTTTCTGCTCCTTCTGACCTGGTAGATCCTGGGCAAGCTAGTCAACAGCCTTTACCCCAGTGGCTCTAAGCCGGTGAAGATCCCCGACTCGCCTCCCAGCATGGTCTTCAAGCAAATGGAGCAGATCGCCCAGTTCCTGAAGGCAGCCGAGGACTACGGGGTGGTGAAGACGGACATCTTCCAGACAGTCGACCTGTTTGAAGGTGGGGCAGTGCGTGCGGGTTGGAGGCCCAGCCGTCCTTCCTCCCAAGAACTGGGGTACCAGTGGGTTTGCAATATCCCCCAGGCCTCTTCCCGAGGCTTGGTGTGGGACATTTGCCCCTTTGCAGTTGTGCTCCTTGTGTGACACAGAACACTGGCATCCTGAGGGGATGGAGGACGTATGGTCCTCACAGGTGATGTCAAATCCCACCAAACCTCACGGTTGGTTATCGAAAGCCAGTGGCAGTTGCTGTCCAACGTGTTTCAGATGTCACACCTTCCCCACCCGATCCACCTAAAGCTGTGCAAAACCAGGTGAGACTTGAACCCAGCTCCTTATTTCCTGGCCCATACAGTCCTGCCAGCTCTGCTGGTGCTGGTGGCACTGACTGCCCATCCCCTTTTGCTACTCTCTTGTAAATCCCACCCCGTTGAATCCTTGCAATTCATTTGGAGGGTAAGTGTTGGCTTTTAGGTCTCAGCGTCCCCTCTGTGGCAATGAGCAACGTCCTGTTAGTGACATTATGTGCACACAAGCATGGCCTATATATGCATGCATCGTTTTTGTATGGGAGCTCTTCTCTGGCCCTTTGCACTTTCTTTCCCATTGGAATTGCCTCCTTCCTCCCTTCACACAGAACTGTGCAGGTGAAGCATCATTGAAGCAGGATCCAAGAGCAGAAAGGAGGATGGAGAGCAGCCATGGGGTGCGATGTGGGGAGAGACTGCCTCGAAGGGAGCAGCCTTTGGGGTTCATTGTTTACCTAACAAATATAGGAATTAAACTTTGGGACAATCAGACGTTTGGTCTCTGCCGTTCAGGCTTGCATCTTACATGAGCAGATCTCAGTCTCTGACTGTCCAGACTTCTTGGACTTCAACTGCCTGAACCCCCAAGCTGAAGTCCAAACTATCTGGGACTGTCAAAAGCTGAGAACTATCGCTCTGTCCTCTCTGGAGGCTGGTGACTGTACATAGGAAGGATTGTGAAACCACTCTGAACTTTTAAGGAGGCGCTGAACTTTATCCCCAAAGGCACAAAAAGCTCAGCACGCCTCAAGGCCTTCCCCTCTTTGGCTAAGGAGATGAACAGCTTCCCTTCTGCCTCTTGTGAAAGCAAGTGGAGGAGCCATGGCTGTTGAGAACTTGGAGCACGCATGGCTCTAGTCCCTGTTGAGAATCTCTCTTGTCTTCCTCCTCTCGCAGCCAAGGACATGGCAGCCGTTCAGAGGACACTGGTGGCCCTGGGCAGCCTGGCTGTGACCAAGGACGATGGGCAGTATCGCGGAGACCCTTCCTGGTTCATGAAGTAAGTGGCCCTACGGAGCCTCATTGGGAAGGGGCAACTGGCAGGTGTGCTCTCAGACCTGGGCAACAGGGAGTCCTAAAGGTTGTTTGGGCACCAAAGCGTGGCTCATCCAGAAACTGTAGGTCCCAGGGAAGCCATGCATGCTGCAAACTGCAACAAGGAAACTCTAATGTGGAGTCAAAGGCTTTCATGGCCAGCATCCATAGTTTTTTGTGGAGCTTTCGGGCTCTGTGGCCATGTTCTAGAAGAGTTCCTTTCTGACGTTTCGCCAGCCTCTGTGGCATCTGGCATCTCTGAAGATTCTCTGAAGATGCCAGATGCCACAGATGCTGGCGAAACGTCAGAAAGGAACTCTTCTAGAACATGGCCAGAGAGCCCAAAAGCTCCATAAAAAACTAAGGAAACCCTAAGCTTGCAATTCCCTGCCGTACATGAAATCCATAGCTATAGCATCTTTTAAATATGGCTATCTAACCGCCATGTTGTCTGCCACCTGCTGAGAGAGACTATTCTAAACAATTCTTACAAAAGTATCTCAGCTGTTCCTTGTCAAGCTTCTGGTTTGCCTTTTTATCATTCTGGTTGCCCCAGTCAAATCACTCGAGTCCCTTCTGCTTGAGCCAAGGAGGGTATAGAGCTTTTTGGAGGGAGGTTTGGCAAGGTGGGTCTGAACTCCTGGCCACCGCTTCTGCGGCTCATCTCTAAATCCAGCTTTAAAGGGTTTGAAGCCGAAGGCTATCAAGGCCAGCATCCATAGTTTTTTGGGAATTTTCAGGCTATGTGACCGTGTTCTGGAAGAATTTATTCCTGATGTTTCACCAGCCACAGATGCTGGCAAAACGTCAGGAATAAACTCTTCAGGACCACGGCCACGTAGCCCGAAAAACCCACAAAAACTCTAAAGGGGTTGTTTTCTCTCCCCTACAATTGCAGGAAAGCCCAGGAGAATAAGCGGGACTTCTCGGACAAGCAGCTGAAGGAGGGCAAGAACATCATTGGCCTACAAATGGGGTCCAACCAAGGCGCCTCTCAGGCGGGCATGACGGGCTATGGCCGGCCCCGTCAGATCATCAGCTAAGCAGGGAGATGGCACCACCAGCGCCCCAGAGGATTGGCCCTTGGCACCCGCACGAGCAGCCCAAATGCCACCTGCTGACCAGTCTTCCCTCTTCTCCTCCTCTTCCTCCTGCTAGGGCAACGTTGGCTGCCAAGTGGGTATTTCCTGGACAACCTTCCAACCACCTTTGAGTCGTGCCCCAGAGGTGAGACCGCCAAGGGTCTGGACTCTAGCCAAACCCCCGCGGGTGCCCGCTGCATGCCCCCTGCTTCACCGGCTACCTTCCACCCCCTTCCGCAGCCGTGGCACTGGCTCTTTTGCAATGCCTGGGGAAGGGGGCTTCATTATATGGGTCCCCCCAGCCCCCCCTAATAAAAGTGCCAACGGAAATCCTGTCCTCCTGGCAGAGCTGAACTAGATTGGAGCAAAATGTGCACAAGAGAGAAGCAACTTTTTCTACAGACCCTTCCCATGAGAGAGTGGGGGGTTCAATTACATCCCTCCTCTGATTTTGTACTTTGTTGTTGTTGTTGTCCATCAATTAAAAAGAAAAAAACTACCATTTTTTAAAGCTTTCTTGGCTATTTATTTGATGGTCCTCCATTCTGTTGCTCCTAGGAAAAACCTGAGCACAACTCCAGAAAGCGGAAGGGGGCAAGCTGAAGAAAAAAGACACACACACACACACACCTCCATCATGTCCCTACTGTTTGGCCACTCCTGACCCATGGCAACAACCTCCAGAACCTGGGTCAAGCCCTTCAAAAGGGAAGGCGGACTCACATAGGGAAACCATCTGCCCAATGCAGAGGCAAAGGCTGCACAGAGGTAGCTACCTTGTGCCAATTGTGGCTGTCCCCAAGGAGCAGCTGCGGGGGGCACAACCCTTGCCAGGGAAGCACAGAAAAAGTGTCCCTGGTCCTATGCAGTCCTCCTCAAGGTCCCAGGACATGCAAACAGAGCCCAGTGCTTTGCTGGCAGAGCCCACCCTGGCTCTCCAACGGCCATCCCAACTGCCCCACTTTGGGAAAGGGAGCACACTCAGCTACGCACCGCACAAGGGTAGAGCCCAAGGCACCTTTGGTTTGGATGGGTTTATTTTGGAAAGCTGCAAAGAAAAAGGTTCTGCTGTTAATTTTTTTTTAATTATCTTAAAAAATGCAAATTAAAAAAATAATAATCCCCAAGCTTGATGACAGTGGCTTTGGGAGGGAGGGCGAAGGGCCCACCGTCTCTTCAGCCTCACAGATAATGAAAAAACAAAATCCATCTCCTTCAGCAAAGCAAAAAGGAGAGGCTCATTCAGCAACACATCCTCAGGGCCCAGCGCTGTCTTGGTTGCTGAGGGGACCCTCAGATTGTGAACTCCCCCCCCCCCCGCCCCAGTCCTCCTGCTTCAGACATCAGTACAGAAAGGCAGGCCTGTGGATGCCCACCTGGACTTTGGCCATGCCATCCTGCCTGTGCCAGCTCTCTCCCCATCCGCTGGCCACTGCGGGACCAGCAAGCAAGCAACTCAAGGGAGGAGAGAAGGTGCGTTGGGACACCAAGCGCAAATAAAAGGCAGCAACCAGAACCAGAGCTCCAGGGAGGAGGAGAGGAGCTGCCCGCAAGGCCTCATGGTGGGCAGCCCAGGATCCGCAGCTCCCTTTGAGTGCAAGGATTCCCAGCAGGCAGCAGGATAAGGCAGCGGGACTGGCCAGAGTGAGGGGCTCCTCTCGCTAGCTCCCCAATGTCAGTGTATGAATGTGCGTGCGCTTGTGCGGGTGCAAACAAGGGCTCCGGAGAGCCACGCTTCCACCATGTCGTCTTCCCAACCCACCTCTTGGGGCAGACCAACCCCAGGATCAGGGCCATGGCTACTCCCTTGTTCCGGCTGTGCAAGGTTCTCTCCCTGTTCCCTCCCTCCAGGGGCCAAATGGTGACTCCCCTCCAGAGAGTCCCCCTCAGGTGCGTCCTGGCAGCTGTGCCAAGCCAGAGAGAGATCTGGATGTTGGAGGCTAGGGAGAGCACGTGGTCAACAGCCTCTCACCCTTGCAAAGCGGGCAATGGCCTGAGAGAAGGCCATGGCATTACCCCAGAGACGCTGGATTTGGTTGTATCCTTCCTTCCAGTTCCAAGCCGTGGACACAAAGGAGAGGCACACAATGCTGGTCCATCAGCAGGCCTGGAGTTCTTTGTCAGCTGTCAGTAAGCCACGGGTGAGGTAGACTGCTCCTGCTCCAGAAGGGTCAGTGAACTGCTCCTGAGCAAGACCCTCGGTGCCCCCAGTGCTCAGGGGGTCTTTGTCCTCCTCCTCTTCCTCAGGCCCATCCTGGCATGGCAGGAGTTTCTGTGTCTCCGTCTCCACCTCCGTTCTGCCATACAAGGGGAGGGTCTCCTCCATCTCTATCCCGTCCTCCAGGCTGGTGGCCGTCCTTCCTTCTGCGTACCAGTGGCAGGGAGGGGACCCTCTGCAAGCCCCCAGGTCCAAGGCCCCGCTGTGGTGGCGAGTCAGGAAGACCTCAAGCATGTAGTAGAAGGTCCAGAAGACGGCAAAGCAGCCCAGCAACATCAGGGTCTGAGGGGAGAAACCAGGACGGCAAGACTTGAAACAGGCAGGCAAGGCAAGGAGAAGCTGCTGTCACGGTATCGGCCTCATGGATGTCCAATTCTGGAGTCTCTTCCCTATCTAGACCACTCAAGAAAACCCAGGGCACCAAAACCCTGAAGCACCAAAATCCCACTGTCCCCTTCATTAGCACAACAACAACAAGAGACCCCCCCCACCAAATTTTCAAGAGACCACCCCACCCCATTAAATTTCTAGTAGTCATCACCTTGAGGGTGTTGGTGGTGATGGTGTAGACCTCTTCTTCAGGGATACGAAGGCCAGGCGGACAAGGCAAGGAGAAGCTGTTGTCCAAGTATCGGCCACTCATGGCCTCCTCCAGTAGCCTGCAACGGGTGGAGGGGGGTTGGAAAAGATTCGTGTCAGTGCTTTCAATTCAGCCAAGCAAGAAAGAGAGAAGGTAGAGATTTCCCTTCCTTCCTTCCATCTCCCTGGCCAAGTTTTTGAAGCAGGTTACTTAGCTCCCCCCACTCTCCCATCCATGGCCTGACCAAAAAGATGGATGTGGGGCAAATAAAATTGTCCCTTTTGGCCACAGCTAGTCAACCAACAGTGAGGCATATTCATCTCTGCTATTAGTGGCCATACATTTGAAACCCACCAGCCTATGTAGCACAGATTATTTTGGGGGACTACAACGCCCAAGCCAGTATAGTGAGTTGTAGTTCCTCCAAAGTCATCTTTCCCCAAGCTCTGCATGAGACAGATGCTTTCTGCTTCCAAACTCCACCAGCTCTCTTCCTTCCCCAATTCAACTGGAGATGCCACTGAGGACTAAACTGGTTTTTGGGGAGAGGGCTGAACTCCCCCTGAGCAGGATGAGGAATCTACAACTGTAAGCCTCAGGACCAGGCTGCCCTCTTGCAGGGGTGAGGGCAAGGTGAGCAATTTCAGAAATGGCAAAAAGCCACTTGTTTTCCACCCGATGCTGGTGCTTGCGCTCCTCTCTCTCACCTTACCTCTGCCGCTCCTTGATCTCGCTGGGGGCCCAGGCGGATCCATAGAGCGTCAGCTGCCACTGTTTGAGCACACCAGCTCTCAGGACCTCATCCCCTGGAAAGCAGAGGAAGGGAGGTTGCATTGTTCCTGTTGCTGCTGTTGTTGTCAGTATTAGATAGAATCCTGTCACCACAATTCAAAAAGGATGTGGAGAATTGAATTGGGCACCACAATTCAAAAAGGATGTGGAGAAACTGGGCACCACAATTCAAAAAGGATGTGGAGAAACTTGGGCACCACAATTCAAAAAGGATGTGGAGAAACTTGGGCACCACAATTCAAAAAGGATGTGGAGAAACTGGAGCGGGTCCAAAGGAGGGCGACTAAAATGGTGAAGGGTCTGGAGACCTTGCCCTATGAAGAACGCCTTAGGGAGCTGGGAATGTTTAGCCTGGAGAAGAGAAGGTTAAGAGGTGATATGATCGCCCTGTTTAAATACTTGAAGGGATGTCACATTGAGGAGGGAGCAAGCTTGTTTTCTGCTGCTCCAGAGAACAGAACTCGGAACAATGGATGCAAACTGCAGGAAAAAAGATTCCACCTCAACATTAGGAGGAACTTCCTGACAGTAAGAGCTGTTCGACAGTGGAACACACTCCCTCGGAGGGTGGTGGAGTCTCCTTCCTTGGAGGTTTTTAAGCAGAGGCTGGATGGCCATCTGTCGGGTATGCTTTGATTGGGAGTTCCTGCACGGCAGAGGGTTGGGCTGGATGGCCCTTGTGGTCTCTTCCAACTCTAAATTTCTATGATTCTATGATTCTGTCGGTTACCTCCAGCTAGAAAAGCCCCAGCTAACCAACTGCTGAAGGATGAGTCAACACGCAGGTAAATCCCATGGACTCAATGGCCCCACTCTAGTCGGAACTAGCAGCAGAATATATAGAAAGAGAGGCCATTATGCTCCCAAAACTGGCATTCAGAATATAAAATGTAAAAAGGCCCACAAAATGGAATTATAGAAACAATAACATTAAGTATGTTGTTGTTGTGTGCCTTCATGTCATTTCTGACTTACAGCGACCCTAAGGCAAAGCTATCATGGGTTGTTTTTTTTTGGCAAGATTTGTTCAGAAGAGGTCTGCCTTTGCAGGACAGGCAGGGCCAGGGCTTCTTCCTCCCCTGGCCCAGAGGGTCCCAAACCAACAGCAGTGCCCCCCAAGATGGTGTTGCGGCACTCACCCACATCACGGATCCAGAGCCGGTAGGTGCCTTGGGCTTCCTCACCCCAGCAACGCACAGTGGAGAAGGTCCAGTCCACAAAGCCACCAGGGTCTCTGCCAAATGGAGGGAGAAGGAGCATGGAACAACTGTGAGGCTCTGGCCCTCTGCTCCCCTGGAGTCCCAAGCCCCTTCCCTGTGCCACCACTCACGAGTCCATGCTGCGGGGGGTGCCAATTAGGGACTTCATGCCACTGGGGCAGACCAGGCGGACATCGAGGTTCCCCCGGCGAGGGTGGGTGATGGTGACCGTCACAGCCACATGCTCCAGGGTCCTCATCCCAGATAGGTCCAAGTCTGCTTCTGTGACTGAGAAGGGAGGAAAGGGGACAAGGTGCACTCCACACCATGCCCCACAACTGCCATCCTGGCACCAAGCTGCCCATATGGACAGTACGGGGTATTCGCCATGAAAAAAATGCTGCCTCCCCCCACCCTATCTACAAACAAGAAAAATACCAGGAGAGAACCTAGGCCAGGCCAACACCTTGGTTGACATCTGGAGGGGATACTTGGCCACTTGGCCTTTGTTTGTGTGATGCTCAGGACTGGAAGATGGGACCCACTGGAACAGCAGAGGAGGGTGGCGGGGAGGCACTAGGCTTGCCCATCTTGCCAGTCAAGACAGCTTCAGCCTTCCTGAGCAGTCCTTCCTTCCTTCCTTCCCTCCCACTGGGCACTCCTCCAAACCAAGCCCCTTCCCCCAGTTACTGCTGCCCCCTGGGTCACTCCTGCTATAGGGAAGCAAGGGAAGCCCCCCATCTCTAGGGGAGATGTCAGTTTGGCTCGGGGTGTGTGGTACCCATGCGTTATCTTGTCGGAAGCAGCGCCTGCCTTTGAAGCCAGGAGAGAAAATGTTGAGTCTAGTTGACTATTAGCCAATGGCCTTCTCGTGGTTGCCTCTAGCTAATGGGAAATGCCTAGCTCTGGACATTCCTCCCAGAGTCTGTTGGACCCAGGTGTGTTTATGGGGAGGGAGAGCTTTCCTCTCCCTCATTACGCTCCCCCTCCCCAGGGCTTCTGATGCTCTTCCACCAACTTAAGTTCCCAACATGACCTGGTGCTGGACCCACAAGTGGGCATGAAAGGGCTAAATTCAGGGAACCCCCCCCCCATTTCCCTTTGCCCCTCCAAGTCTTCCTCCCCATGCTCCTTGCAACCAAGCCAACCCTTCCTCAGAGCAGAGCCTGACCCTCGCATTCCTCCCTGGGGTTTGGCATTTCCCAGCCTCCTGTTTTATGGCTGCCTTTCATTTTCGGCTGGGGGGCAGAAAGAGAAAGATAATTCCTTTTAGGGAAAAGAGGCACAGAAGAGCAGCCATCCTGGCCAGAAACTCCTTCCCTTCCTTCCTTCCTCCCTCCCTCTCAGGAAGGCCGTGGGGGGGATCTCTGCTCCCTCCTCTCCATCCAAGAGCTTGCTGCTCAGATCTTGTTGTGTCTTGCCGGAGGAGCACGTCTGGGACTCAGCGGCCTCTCGGAAAAGGAAGGAGGGCGGGAGGGTGGCAGTACTGTTCTTGGACTGTAACTCCCACCCTTTAGCTCTAGGATGGCTACATGGGGCTGCTGGGAGATGCAACCCAGGAGGTGGCAGGATTCAAAGGCCCTGGCACAAGGGAGCTTGTGTAAAACACTCTTCAATGGGACTGGATTGTACATCAAGTGGGCTCCTTCCAATATGGGGCAGGCTATAATCATGATAAGACAACGACAACGACGACAATGATGAAGACACACATTCGTATAAAGGTGAAGGCTGCCCCCTCAATGCTCCCGGCTGGAGAGGAAGTCCTGTCCCCACACCTTCTCAGGCCTCCCTTTTTCTATTAAGGCCACTCAAGGATTCCACAGTATGTGTGGAAGTGCAACACAAATGGCCTGACTGATCTCAAGGAACCCAGATTCAACCAGGACTCTGGCTCACTCTGAAGTTGCCAACATACCCCTCTTCTCCTCAGGTGCCAGCCTATGAGGCTCAAAGGGGGATCTGCCCCTCCACTCGTGGACCACTCCTCTCCCCCTCTGCCCCACAGAATGGAAGGAAATCTCCATAACTGCACAACGATGGCAAAACACAACCCAGGCTCCTAGAAAAGGGCAGAAGAAAGAGCCGTGCGGGCTTGGGATTTTTTTTGGGGGGGGGGGAGGGGAGAAACCCATTTCTGAGAGATGCTCCTCCTTCGCATCAGTAGCTGGGGCTAGGGAGGGAGTTAGGGGGCAGAAGGAGAACCTCTGCGTGTATGTGGCTGTGCAGATGCTGTGTTTATGCAGGCAAAAGGGTGGCCAAGACAGGAGCCATGGCATTGCCTAAAATGGGCTGAGGGAGCTGCAGGGCTGGGCCTCTGCCAGCACCTCCCCCCCCCCCCCCACGGCACACATCCTGTTGGGGCTGAGCAAGGTCCCACTGGCAGCCCGGCTTCAGCGCCAGCTCCTTCCCAAGTCCAACCAACCCCACACGCATGCAGCCATACATGTACTGAATTCTGAGTGTGTATATTAAGGTGGCAATTCCTTTCCTCCCATTCATTAACAGGGAGCCCAACCCACCCGAAAGCTCTTAACCATCTCATTCCCTGCTTTTGCACACTTTCCTTTCAATTCCAAGGGCCTCGTTCGGACACGTGGACATGTCGGCTTGTATGACCCTCTCCTTTCTCTACATTTTTGCCACATTTTGGATCTTGGTTCAGGGGGAGGGCATCCCATTCTTCTGGTCAGTTCCCAAGGAATCCTGGGGACTGGCAATTTCCCTCTTTCCCGGCCCTGCCACTCCCAGGATCTCTTGGGATGGAGGGTCTTGGCAGCGGGACCAGCTCCTGCAGGGGAGCTCTCCTTAGCAATGCCTTCTTCGTTCCTCCCTTCTGCCCCTCCTCACCCAACCCAGCCCCATCACAAACCGTTCCAGGTGACCTCCAGCTGCTTGGGGGACAGGGGGATGGCCCGGCCCTCCTTCAGGATGGGGCTGACGTAGGAAGCCAGGTAAGGGACTGACTCCCAGATCTGTGGGGAGGGGGCAGAAAGGGCAGGTTAAGCACTGCACAACAGCTGGAGACTGCCCCACACCCTCCTATATTGTGGGAGGGGGGGGGGAATGACATTGCCAGCCTGGTACTTCCTGGACACCCCCCCCCAACCATACACACCTCTGGCTTAAGGGCTACTATGTCCCTGGTAAGGGCTACTATCAAGGTGTAGCTGTGTGTGAAAGAACATTTTCCCCACCACCATAAGAATTCTATCCTCCCAAGGAAATATCCCTTCATTCCCCAAATTTCTAGCATAGCCATAACTTAAAACTTTAGGCATCCAAAGCAAAGGAGGGGCAGGCCAAATCAAAGGGGCAGCTGACCATTTAGGCATCCAAAGCAAAGGAGACAGCAGGCCAAAGCAAAGGGGTAACTGACCATCTAGGCATCCAAAGCAAAGGGGGCAGCAGGCCAAGAGACCCAGGGAGTGAGAACACAGCAAATGGAGGAGATCTAGGTATGAGCAACAGTCAACATCGCATCCTTTGCAATGTTAGGAATTTTGGAGACTGGAGGAACATTTCATTTAGGGGGCAGAATTCTTATTTGGGGGGAAATGAGGGTAGCGGACATTCCCCCACTATCATTACACCCCTGGCTCTTGTTGAGATACGTTAACCCCCACATTCCCTTCTAGAGGGGTGGAGGGTAAAAAGTCCCATGGAGCAAAGGAGACCTGGGAGGGTACCCCCCATCCACCCCGATGCAATCATCAGCCCCAGCCATGTGGGCTTCCTGCTGACACTACCTTGGCTGCATTGACCAATCTCCAGGCGTTCAGCAAGCCAAATCCATGCTGGTGACTGTGGCTGAGTCCAGCGTTGTTGGTGTCCCAGCTGGCGCGATGGTCTTCGTACTGCAAAGGAAGGAGGGCAAGGAAGGAGGGAGAGCAAACCATGGGAAAGCCATGGATCAAGAAGTGGGACTCCTCACTCATCTTCAAAGCTGCAAAAAGTGACCTTGGATGGGACAGTGGATTCCCGTCCCCCATCTTCCAGAATCCCAGCTCTCCCTTATGGTCCATTCACACTACACAATGACAGTGCAACAATTCTACTTTAGATGCCATGGCTGCATCCTAGGGACTGCAGTTTAGTGAAAGGAGAGCAGAGAGGGAGACAGCAAAGTCTGCTGTGGAAGGGAGTTCCACTGACTGGGGGTAGCCACTAAGAAGGCACTATAGCATCCTTCTACTAAATACCAGTGCTGTGCAATCTGACTGGCATCTGACAAAGTGGCATCTGGCATCTGGTTCCCTTACACCAATGAAAGAAGTGGATGCTTACGAAAAGTTATGCATCTGCAAAGAAGGTGCAAGTACATGTGAAACAGTTACACTTGTGGAACGCTGTTTACGCACCTGTGAAATGGACATGGATGTTACACCATGGCCAAAGGAAGCACAACTGTGTGCAAAAGGGAACTTGCATGTGCATAAACACCAGCCAGTGTTCTTAAGGATTGCTTCTTTAATTCTGTTTTAAACTTGAAGTTTAAAAAGTATAGATATTTTTAAAATCACGTTTTGTTTTAGTCTATACTGTGAGCCTCCTTGTTGAGAGAAAGGCGGATATAATCATATAAATAAATAGGTTTCCGCATCTTACAGACCTATTTTAAAGTTCAAACTAAAACCCAGAGCAGAACCCCAGTCTTTAGATACACAGCTGGTTTGAGTATTCAAGGACTGATAAGGGGTTTTTGCCATAGAAGAGCTCTGGGCATCACAGGGAGGAAGAGGAAGGTGAGAGAAAGAGGAGGGGTGTCCCAGCTTCCCGTCTCACCTTGGTGGCTGTGAAGACGATGAGGTGCTGGACATCTCGCCAGGTGAGGCAGGGCCGCACTTGAAGCATGAGAGCAATCATGCCAGCGGCTAACGGGGCAGCAGCTGAGGTCCCCGTGTGCCCCTCGGTGCATCCAGTGCCCCTCTGCAAATCCCAGTCTGTGGTGGCCTGGGAGAAGGCAAAACAGGGAAGAAGAAACAGGATTAAGTCAGATTGGGAAGGCTTTCCAGGAAAGGTCCTAGGTTTGGGGGGAATGAACCAGAGCAAATGGACGCATCCTGCAAAAAAGCAGAGGAGAAGGGAACAGCTGCACAAAAATGAGGAGACTGGCTAAAAAGGACATCCAGAGACACAGGTTAGGGTTTCTTCCAGTCAATGGCTGGGACTCTTCCAAGGCCTGGTTGCACATGGGATCTCAAGCAAGGGCAAACTCGAACCAGATTCACACAGTTCTGCTTCAAGCATCCCTAACCACAGAACATTCTGCTTAAAAAATCTGCTTGCCTGTGCATGTTGCATTCCAGCTATATTTCTGACTTTTGCTTTGACTGCTCTCCCATACTGAACAACATATCCAATTTTTGGAAACTAAGCATGGTTAAGATGTGGGTTATTAGAACAGGGGAAGACTCGGTTGCCCTTTGCTTGGGTGAGATCAAAAAGTGCATTGGAAGTGCACTCTGGTCCTACAGAGACTGTGACTGCTAACAACAAAAGGAGAAGGCGGACACTGCCATGCCCTCTGTGCTAGTTTCAAGAAGTATCTGACCCTTCTCTCTAGCCTAGATGGAACTTCTCCTCTCATCCAATGAGGTGGTTCTTTCATGACCCCATGAACTAAAACTTGCTTTTCTAAAATATCGGAGCCCCATTCAAGGTTCCAGGTCCCTCTTTGTGCCAGCTGGCTGGCTACTGTGGGATCTGAGCCTGCCTCCGCCCACCTTGCCAAAAACAAGATTCGCCCAATTGACTTTTTATGCCGAGTGTGGAACCATTTTGTCAGCTGTTAACAGCTGTGATTTGCACTTGGATGCAGGATGTTCCCTTTTCAAACAAGGGCTTGCTTTGGCCAGGAAACACCAACGAGAGCGCCAAGAAGCTGGGTTAAAATTCTTCCCGTTAAGGAAGCAGCAGAACATCAATGTTACCAAAGAGAAAAAAAGAAAAGAAAAACTCACAAAAACACCAGCATGGAATGGCCAGCAGGAGAATTAACCCCAGCCTTTCCAAAAGGCAACTCAAACACACTGTAAATGAAAACATGCCAGGGAAAAGGCACGCTAGACGGGCCAGCCCTCTCTCAACCCTTGCAGAAAAGCCAGAGACGCTTGCAAGAAGTTTTTTTTATTTTATTGGAGTATTAGTTACTTTGAGTTTGAGTTTATGATCGTTTCTGTTTATCATACTTAATGCTCTCTGAGCTTGTTTTCTATCCTCGGCTGTAATATTGACTGAGGAATGGTGGGGGTTGCTCTCTCTGGTGGCGTCTTCTTCAAGTCTGTTTTCCCTGCCTATTCGGAGCAATGAGACTGAATCAACTGTTGAAGCACCCCTCGCAAGCTCTGTCAAGCAAGGCAGAAGCTCCTTTTCTCACATCCATTACCAGAAAAGAAAACAGCTCTGCTCGGAGCAGAGCCAGGAAGGCTGCCTCCTGGCTCCTGTTTGCCCTTCGCTGGAGAGAACAAAAAAACAGTCATTGTTTCCAAGGACCCTACAACTTTTAGACCAGAAGCGGGTGGGTGGAGGTGGGCCCAAAGCAACCTGTGTACTGCATGGAGACCCCCCCAGAGCTGTTTCTGTGGCCCGCGGGCATGCCCCAAACATGTGTTCAAAATTCTCCCCCAAGAGGGTATTTGGGGAGATTTTTCTGTGTGGAGGGACATGCCCTGCAAGGTCTCCCGAGGGACTAGTGTAGCCCCTTCGGTCTGACACCTGCCCACCCCCATCCTTGACCAAGGGAGGGGTCCAACAGCTGCAGCAGTCAATATTGGGTCCCTCTTAGTCACAGTTACAAGCACAAGCCCTGGTCCCGAGTGATCCTCCACAAAGTTTAAAAGGAGATTTGCCCAAACCCAGCAACATTGCCAGACAAGGTCTGCAGGTGAGGAAGGCAGCTCGGGGGGCCACGTGCCACCAAGCCCAACTGCCCACAAGGGCCACATGGAGTGTATGGCCCCGCACCATCTCCTACTCACAATGCTCCTCATGAGCTTGTCGCCACCGCTGAACGTCACGGCCAGCATGGAGGCACACTCCTCGGCATAGAAAGGCATGTAGCCCATCTCATCCACGGCACCTGCAGAGAGGAAAATAGGAGACCCCAGTGAGGGACTGGATGGGTCCGAGGCATGGTTGGCATGTCTCAAGTTGGACCAGGAGTGGGGTGGCTTCTGCAGGGAAGAGGCGTCTTGATCCCCAACACCCCAATACTAAGGCTGGCACCTTGGAAGGAAACAAGAAAAGGGCAACTTACTTCTGCCTCATAATTTGGAATGAGCTGGGGGGCTCCATGAGCTGGGGGGCAGGCTAGCTAGCTGTGCATTCTCTGCTCTGGCAGGAGACTGGACTATTATTTTATTTCTGTCCCACTTTTCTCCCAATATGGGACGCAAGGCAGTGGACACGATGAAGTTAAAACAGCGAGCAATAAAAACTTCTTTTTTAAAAAGTTAAATAGACAATACTATTAAAACTTGATTTTAAAAATTAATTTAAAAGTGTTTAAAACCATGTTTAAAACATAAATCTCAAAGCCCAGCATGCTAGACGAACTTCGGGATCCCTTCCAGCTCTGCAGTTCTTCGATGATGGTGATGATGAAGATGTTGACAATGATGATATCCTGCCTTTCTCCAATAAGGGACTCAAGGAAGCTCACAAACTGGTGTGATGTGTTTCACTTATTCATAGAATCATAGCATTAGAAGGGACTAATCTATTATTGTTGCTGCTGCTTTGCTGATATTGTTGCTGTTTCACACCCCATCCCAATTATATTGTAACTATGTTCTAACTGTTTTTGTTTTTAACCATGTTTTTAATAACACTGTTATTTAATTCTCTTTTCATTTCTGTAATCAATGTTTTAGCTGTTATTTTTTAAATTATTGCAAATTGCCTTTATCCCATTTTGAGAGAAAGGCAGGATGCAAGTGCAATAAAGAAAGAAAGAAAGGCTGATCACCCATAATAATCAGCTTTGTAAGCAGCAGATTCCTAAGGCAGGAACTGCAGCCCAAAAAGTGCAATGTTTCCCAGTTTTGCTGCCCCAGAGAATCTTCCACAATGCCAAATGCAGCTGAAGCCAAATGGCCCAGGCCCTGATTCCACCCCATTTGGCCACCCCATTTGTTACCTATGGTGACAGTGTAGATGGAGTTGGCATAGCCATCATAGTTGCAGTTATCATTGTGGTGCCCTCCGTTGCCACTGGCCACCACAAAAATGCTGCCAAAGCCCCGACGGCCAGCCATCACACCATGCTGCAAGGCGGCCTGCAGAAAGAAAGGCAGAAGATGCTCTTTGTCAGCTTCACAAGATCAGTCAAAACTTGGGTCTGTGGTCACCCTGGGGTACTACAGAGGACCAGAGCAGTGCTTCTGTCACCATTGCCCCGCCAGCTGTTGCACCTCCCAAACCTGCCACGTACAATTGATTTGGCATAAGTCACGGGTGCAAAAGCATGTTCTGGACCCCTTGAGGTTGGCAAGGAAGGAGAGAGACAAGTTCCTCTGTACCTTTCCAAGTTGGTGAGGACCATCCACAGTTTTGCCATCATCATCTGGACCCCAGCTGTGAAGAAACATCCCCCCCAAAGAATCAAGACTTAGGACTCCACAGGGGAGCAGAGGAGGTGACATGATGGATCCAGTTTTAATATTTGCAGGGCAGTCCTCACATGCAAGATGGAAGGAACTCTGTTTCCTGCTGCTGCTCCAGGGATAGGTTCTAAACCCCAGAGGATTCACATTGCAAGAAAGGAGATTCCAGCTACACCTCAGAAAGAATTTTTCTCCTGATGGCAAGAGCTGTTCTGCAGTGGAATGTACTCCCTTGGAAGGTGATGGACACCCCCCCTTCATTGTAAGTTTTAAAGCAAAGGTCAGATGGCCCACGTCTGAAGGATTTGTTAGTGACGGATTTCCTCCACTTATAGAAGGGGGATGGATTAGATGGGCCTTGGGGTCTCTTCCAATGATTCAGTTCTATAGGGTGGCAGATCCTGGCCTGGCCCCTGCAGGTTGAGTAAATACAGGATTCTTCCCTCCTACTGACCATGTGCTACGTAGGCTCCATGCGAAGCAGAAATCAACCAGGAAATCAAACCCCTTGCTATTCCCTCAGGGACAAGACACTACACTGTTAACTTTGGCCATATAATACGGGGCTAGGGGGATGTCTCAGTCCCACCCTGAAACACCTCTTTCCCTTCCCACTAGACTCAGTGGTTCTTACTGATGGGCTCTTGGATCTGACTGACCTGCAGCTGTAGATATCGTTGATCTGGTAATGCTTGTTGAAAGCAACAGCTTCCATGCTGTCAGTGAGCGGGCCGTCAAGAACACGAATCCCTGTGGAATCGGAACAAGAAAGGTGAGTTGGCCCTGAGGCCAGCACACAGAGGCAAGGTGAGCTCCTCCATCACTTCCAGGAGGAAGGAGGACTGCACTTCAGTCCTACTTCAGATACACCCCTGAAGGGAAATTGTCTTGTCAGCTCTCAGTCCCTTCAAATGAGAAACGGGAATAACACAATTACCCTCCTTCACAGGGTTACTGTGAGAACTAGGAAGAAAAAGGAGGAGGGGAAACCACACAGAGCACTTGGTACATTATAAGTATTATTTAAACAAGAAGAGTCATTTCAGGGCCAGCGAGGGAGTGGGAGAACATACCTCCTTCCCAGGAAAAGGAAGCTGGGATCCTTGGGCACAAGGGAGTTTATCACACAAAGGGAATTGGAAGTATAATCCAATGGCAATCTGAATGCAATCATGGGGTTTTGCGTGATTGCGTGAAAGCTGATCACACACATTTTCAGGCAAAGGGAAGTCCTTCCAAATGCAATCATGGAGTTTTGCGTGATTGCATGAGAAACTATCACACGCAATTTCAGGCACTGGGCAGCAATTTTGGACAGTTCTGAACACAATGCAGTGTCAATACGCAATCAAGTAAATTCACTGAACTAACGAATTTACTCAATTCCGAACTGGCTTCACTTCCATTTCTTTCGAAATTGAGAGAAATTCCTCCCGTGTGATAAACTCCATCGTGAGATATACATATTGTAATTAATAGATACATCAGCAGAAGGAGTGGATGCTCATCTCTTGAATAGAAGCACCGATCCCACATTCTGCATAGCCCTCTTCAGTCATTCTGAAAGCAGGGAGCCCTATTTGGCCGTATATAAGGATGGGAAGTAAAATGCATGAGGAATGAGGTCAGGCCAGCCCCACATCCCTTGGTCTCCATTTTCATCCCCCTCTATAGGGAGAGCCTCCAGGGACAAAGGAGGGCCTCCCACTCAGAAAGGCACCATTTCCTTTCCTAACTTGCTTGTGTGCCCCCCCACCCACCCATATTTATTTATTCTACTTTTTAGAAGAACAGGGCTTGAGCATTACTATACAATGATGGGGAAGCCAGAAATACTGTAGCTGCAACCGATGGGCTGAACTAGGGTTGCTAAATATTATCCCCACCAGTTATGTTTTTACAACAAGTGGACAACCAGGAATTGGACAGGCCAGCAAGGGTCAAGTCACTAGTCCACCTCCACTTTCCGCTCCCAGCGCAGCATGCATAGACACACACACAAACACACAAAATGTTCCTCCGTCCTAAGACTTCTGTTGGAAGGGTTGGAAAAACGCTTAAGGACAGTTCAGGACGCCAGTCCTTCTGAGCCATACATTAACTTAAAGCTGTCCAACAGTACACAGAGGCTGCTGGGCAGCTGGGCTTTGGATTTTTCATGCCAAGCTTCTCCGAGGAACATGTTTTGAAAGGAAGGAAGGATGCTTGATCTGGAGCCACATTTTCAGTGAGCCAGCAAGCTGATAATTAATCCAATTTGTATGGGAATTTTAGACTGGCAGTCAGCAAAGGTTGCTGCAGATGGGCACCACATACCAGCCCCTGCTATGGGGCCCAGTTCAGTGCCCACCCTTCACTCTTTGGCACCACAAGCACTTTGCCAACTATCTCATCCACGGCTGCCAGGCAGAGAGATTGCAACAGAGAGAGGGAGAGAAGGAGACCATCACAATAAGACATGGTTCTCTTTCCCTGCATCAGGTTTGTTTTCCACTCCAAAAACATCCGGAAGGCAGCACTGAACCCCTTCCATCTGGACTGGAAAGAGACAAATATCTCCACAACACTCCCTCTGCCCAAAACAAAAGGTAACCTGAGATGGACCAACTAATTTGCAGTATCCCACAACGCAACTATAGCACTGTGATTGCATTTTAATTTCCCTGGCAACATCCTAGGGAATCTGGGGCTTGCAATTTAGACCACAAATCCAAGAATTCCACAGGAGGTTAGCATGACTGTCAGAGTGGAATCACAGTGCTAAAACAATCTGGTTATGGGAAAAGGTGTTGGGAGCTGAATTCTCTATTCAGGGAGGATAACACTACTCCTTCTCAAACAAAGGCGCCATCTCGTGTGCAAAGGGGAGAACAGCCGCCTCGCATCGCCTCCTGATCTCAGGGCAACATACAAGAAGGATCAATTTAAGCATCTTAAGCAATAAAAATAATTATGACTCCTGCCCCAAACCCCAAAGAAGGGCACAGGGATGGGATGGGGGGGCCACAATAAATGAGTACCTGCAATCCGGCTCCCATAGGCAACACCCACTGCGCAGAAGCTGTTGTTGGAGACAGCCGCAATTTCCCCAGCGCACCGTGTCCCGTGGTGGTTGCCGTTTTCCTCATCCGGATGAGGCATGGGGTCTGGGTCATTGGAGTTCAAGTCGTAACTACCTTCGGGGCTCTGAAGGAGACACCAAACCTGGGCTGAGTTCCCACTCCTTCTTTGCCCTGGTGTGTGTGGGGTGTATGTGTGTGTGTGTGTATTCCACAGTGCCATCAGCCAAAAGGACTCCAGAACAACAGACATGAAGTTTGGAATTACTGGAAAGAGGGACCTAAGTCCTTCCCTTTTGGCCACAGGGGCAGACAATGGTTATCAGGACACTCTAGGTTTTACTCAGTGATGGTGTTGCCCTGGTGCCCTAGGTGCCCTTGTGAAAGCTGTATTTTACAGCAATTTCATCATAATTATATATGTGTTCTGTGTGCTGTCAAACCGAGTTCATCTTATGGTGACCTCTGAGAGTCATCCAAGACGCTCCATTATTAAAGAGTACTGTTCAAGTCTTGCAAACTCAGGCTTTCTTGATCAGTTAGTCCACCTCATACAAGCTACTGCTTTCCCAGCATTATTGTGTTTTCTAGTGACTCACATTGTCTTATGACGTGTCTGAAGTTTACTCATTATTCATAGTTATGTATTTATTATGTGTTGCAAGGCACCGTGATGTAAGCTGAAATGTGGGGTAGCAATTGAGCTAAGAAATAAATAAATGCAGCACCACCCCATTTCCTGAGGACAGAGGGCTGAAATTGAATCTTCCCTCCACTGGCCCAGGCTCAGACAGTGAGCTATACTTGTTGGCTCAGGATGAGGCCAGAAGGAGTGTTTGGTGGATCTGTGTCCTCTAAGGGCCAACCTCCTTTAGCCACCACTGGATGCTCCTGAATCACAGGCCCAGCTCACCCAAGAAGGAAATTGGACAAGTCAGCAAGGATCAAGTCCCTAGTTCACCTCCCCCTTCCTCCCCCAGCAAGAAGAATCTAGTCTAATCCAGTTAAACTTTCAGTCCCAATGGAGAATTTAGTTTAGTCCAGTCCATTCAGCCACTCTGGATATTGTTGGGGCTGCTATTCTCACTGACACAGCTGGTGAGGGATGCAGGAAGATGCAAGCCAACAACATCTGGGTCACTGCATGATCCCACCAGATGTGGAAGCAAAAAGCAAGAATGCCAATTTCATCAAGGTGCCAGAAGGCCTTAACTGGCTGCATACAACTATAGGTTTGCTCAGACCTGGTCCCCATGCAGGAATTTAATATAAATGAGAGGCTTATAAAACTCAGAAAAGAGGAAGTGATGGGAAAGCCATGCAAAGAAGGGAAAATGGAAATGAAGCCCTGGGTGCCAGGAAGGCAGGAAATGTGGGTTGGTTGGTTTTTCCTGGTCCAGCTCGCAGTTCCTCCAGACCTGGACATTACAAGCCATCCCCTGAGTGGCTGGATGAGGCCACGGCTACTCACATAGTTGGGCTGGATGTCCTTGATGGTGTGCTCCACGCCATCGTCCACAACCACCACCGTCACGCCCTGGCCTGTCACGTTCCTCTCCCACACGCCTGTCACATTGATGTCCATCCCAGGACTCTTGCGGTTGTTCTAGGCCGGCCGAGGGAAGGAAAAGGCAAAGGTCAGAGGGAACGCCAAGGAGGACAACTGAATTTGCTCTCTGAAGCTTCCAGGAGGGTCAACCCACTTTTTAAATAGCTTTCAAGCCATCCCCGCTCTGCTGTTCAACAACATGAATGTTGGGGACATGCATGAATCTACACAACACACGCACCCAGAGCATCTCCGGGATCCCTACTTGGCTTCCTCAGCCTAGTTTCTCACACCCCCATCATGGGTACTGCCCCCAACCAAACTCACCAGGTGCCACTGCTGGGGGTATTTGGGGTCATTGAATGTCAGGCTGCGCTTGGACCGCTTCAGGAGCCTCTGCTCCGCATGCCACCTCACTCCGCCATGCTGTGCCAACACCGCCTCCACCGACTGCTGGACGGCCTCAAGGCCCTGGTCCACACCCTGGCCGGCCACTTGATAGCCGAGGAGGTAGTGGCCCCGGAGCTCCCCGACGCGCCCCATGTTCACAAGTCCGGCTTCCTTGGCCAGTCTGTCCGCTTGCCAGTCCAGCTCCTCCTCGGAGGGAAGGGAGCCCTCCGGCCCACTCAAATGCACCGCCCAAGTCAGCCTCCCGGGGCACGGGCGGCCCCCGTCGGCAGGCTCTGTCCCAGGCCACAGTTTTGCCCCCCAGGCAACCCCGTTTGGCAGCAGCAAAGGGATCCAGGCCGGCATCAGCCAAAGGCACACGTGGACACGCAGTGCGGCCTCCATCACCGCTCTCCATGCTGGTGCCTTGTTGCCTCGCCAGGGAGGCATCCGACAGGCCAGCCGCAGATGGCAGAGAAAAGAGTTCGCCGGAGTGGCATCTGCCTGGAAATGAATCGATAGCAAAGAAGCTGTTTCAACAGGTGAGTGAGATGTTCCCCGCCTGCAGTCCTGGTCCGGTCACAGTGTTTTGGGCCAGCTAAAGTTTCCAGAGCTGTTCCTTTGCCAACTGACTTTGCAATCACAGAGCCCCAGAGTGTATAAAATTATGTAGAATGCAGAACAGTGGACAGGAAGACATTTTTGTGCCTTTCTTAAAATGCCACAGCCCAACCAGGGGTTCATCCACACTGAAGCATTAGCGCAGTTTGACACCACTTTAAGTGTCAACGGAACCCTGGGATTTGTAGTCTGAGGAGGAATCCCCTGAACTATAGCATCAAAGCTCACAGGCAGAGAATTCTACGAAGCTGACAAAACTACAAATCCTAGGATTATGTAGGACAGAAACATGGTTACTTGAATGGAGTTTGTGTAGTGGAAGCTCACATCCCCGGAAGCTGAAAGATGGAAGGTTTTCGGTTTAAAAGTCTAACTTTGCTTTTGCATTTCCACAGACACAAAAGGAGACTGTCCTGCAAATGAGGCCAGCAGAGTTAGGCTGTGTTCACACTGGAGAAATAAACCGGTTTAAGTGCCATGGCTCAATGCTGTGAAATTCTGGGAATTGTAGTTTGTTGTGGGCCCAGAGCGGAGCTCAAACTACATGCTGTGAAATTCTGGGAATTGTAGTTTGTTGTGGGCCCAGAGCGGAGCTCAAACTACAATCCCCAGAATTTCACAGCATTGAGCCATGGCACTTAAACCGGTTTATTTCTCCAGTGTGAATGCAGCCTCTGTTCCATCATTTGGGAGCAGCCAAAACAAGGGAGGAAACAAACACAGTTTTATCCCATTCAGACAATACCTCTGGGTGGCTGTTTCCAAGCAGAAATGTCCACCAGGATCCCAAGCAGACCTCAAGTGTGAGATGTTTGCACACTTCCGCACATAATGTGACGTTCACCCTTTTGGACAAAACCCATAAAACTCAGGTCACCCTTTTAGACGAAAGGTGTTACAAAGCCCCAAAGGAATCATTAACCTGGGCTGTAACTAATTAACTGAAACAAGGGGATGGGATCATACCAAGGGCTACATCCGTACTTTGGTAGCTACAGTCATATTTTCTTATTTAAAAAATGCTGGTTTTGGGGGGGGGGGGGTTTGCACCGAAAGGTATAGAAAAGGGGTCCCAAATTGATCCACGAAGGGCTGGTGTGACTCCTGTGTAAGGAAAGATGACACTGGTCCAAGACACACTGCAGAAATAATCCAGTTTGAGGCCGCTATAACTTCCCTGGCTCAATGCTAGGGAATCTTGGGAATTGTAGTTTATTGTAGCACCAGAACTCTCTGACAGACAAGGTTAAACGTCTCACCAAACTAGTTCCCAGGATTCCCTAGCATTGAGCCAGGGCAGTTAAAGTGGTTTCAGACTGGATTATTTCTGCAGTGTGTTTTGGACCAACATCTGGGGTCCAAAAATTGAATATGGAGAGACACAACAGAGGTGCAAGGAATTAAGGGCGAGAGAGACGAGGTGCATATGGTTCCCTCTTCTGAAAGCCCCAAACCATTCTGTGGGAGATTTGGGCGGGCCAAGCGGAGGAGACCTTCACAGGGGTCAGTGGAACTCACTGCCCCAAGATGGCCGACTTGGGAGTCCCTATGTGGAGCCCTGACACTTTGAGTCATCCCTGTGTTGGCATATAAGATAACAATAAAATAATAATAATAATAATAATACATTTCTCCCTCCACATTCACTGTGGAGTTAGGGGCACAGGACCCCCATGAATGTGGAAAAATTGAAAATAACAACCTCTCTAGGAATCTCTTGGTCCTCCAGGCTAACTCTGTGGTCAACATCTGCCAGACATTGACCATAGAGTTGTGCTGGAAAAGCCGCAAATGCCTAGTGGGGTGTTCTCTCTAGGAATCTCGAGGTCCTTCAGTGCGACTTTTGATTAAAGTTGACCACAGAGTTGCACTGGAGGACCTAAATATGCCTAGAGAGAACCTATTAATAAAACCCGTTAACACTCAAATCCGCAAAAGCCAAACCCGCCAATGCAGAGGGATGAACGTAATGCTCTGCGGTGCAGAAACACTGCAGTCTGATGATTTCAGGCTCCATGCTGTGGAATGATGGGACTTGTAGTTTAGTGAGAAGCTTGGCCTCGTCTGTCAAATAGCTCTGGGGCCAGGGCAAACTACAAATCCCAGGGTTCCCTCGCATGGAGCCAGGAGGGCTTGAAGTGGTCTCAGGCTGGGGCTGCATCCACACTGGAGAAATAACCCGGTTTGGCACCGCTTTCTGGCTCAAGGCTATGGAATTCTGGGAGCTGGAGTAAGTTGTGGGGTCCACTCCTGGCTCAAGGCTATGGAATTCTGGGAGTTGGAGTCTGTTGTGGGGCCCAGAGCTTGTTGTCTGGCTCAATTGCTATGGAAATCTGGGAACTGGAGTTTGTTCTGGGGCCCAGAGCAGACCCTGGCTCTATTGCTATGGAATTCTGGGAGCTGGAGTCGGCTGTGGGGCCCAGAGCTCGTTGTCTGCCTCACTTGCTATGGAATTCTGGGAGTTGGAGTCTGTTGTGGGGCCCAGAGAACTCCAACTCCCAGAATTCCATGGCCTTGAGCCAGAAAGCGGTACCAAACCGGGTTATTTCTCCAGTGCGGATGAGCCCTTGGGCTTGATCTCCCCAAAGGCGCCAGATAAGCCTTAGCCAAAGGCGGGGGTTGGGGTGTAGGACGTGTCCTGGGAAAGGAGGACGCGCCTGGACCTACCGGGGAAGCCTCGTCCTCCTTGTCCTCCTTGGCTGCTCGGCTGGGTCTCCTCCTCCTCGGGGCCGGCGAAGGAGGAGGAGGAGGAGGCGGTGGCTGCGCGTCACGTCCGGGGCGGACGGAGAGGAGGAGGCACCACCACCACCACCAGGGCCCCCGGACGCCTCCGCACTTTGCACTCTGCACATGCCCCGGAGATAGAGAATTATACAGAGCTGGAAGGGACCCCAAGAAGGAGGGCCCTGGTGATCCAGCCCAAGCCCCTTCTTCTGCCATGCAGGAATCCACTTGTTTTGTCATGCAGGAACTCCTTTGTTTTGCCATGCAGGAATGCCCTTCTTCTGCCATGCAGGAACTCCCTTCTTCTGCCATGCAGGAACTCCCAATTTTGACAGAGGGCCACCCAGCCTCTGCTTCAAGGCAGCCTTTTCCAAAGAAGGAGACTCCAAGGAAGCATCTTCCACTTTCAAATAGCTCTTACTGTCAGGAAGGTCCTCCTAATGTTTAAGTGGAATCTCTTTTTCTGCAGCTTGCATCCATTGTTCTCTGTTCTCTGGAGCAGCAGAAAACAAGCTCGCTCCCTCCTCAATATGACATCCCTTCAAATATTTAACTCTTTGTCTGGCTCAATGGCTATGGAATTCTGGGAGTTGGAGTTTGTTGTGGGCCCAGAGCGGAGCGGAGCTCCGCTCTGGGCCCCACAACAGACTCCAACTCCCAGAATTCCATAGCAACTGAGTCAGACAACAAGCTCTAAGCCCCACAACATACTCCAACTCCCAGAATTCCATAGCCAGTGAGCCAGACAACGAGCTCTGAGCCCCACAACATACTCCAACTCCCAGAATTCCATAGCAACTGAGTCAGACAACAAGCTCTAAGCCCCACAACATACTCCAACTCCCAGAATTCCATAGCCAGTGAGCCAGACAACGAGCTCTGAGCCCCACAACAGACTCCAACTCCCAGAATTCCATAGCAAGTGAGTCAGACAACAAGCTCTGAGCCCCACAACAGACTCCAACTCCCACAATTCCATAGCAAGTGAGCCAGACAACGAGCTCTGAGCCCCACAACAGACTCCAACTCCCAGAATTCCATAGCAACTGAGTCAGACAACAAGCTCTAAGCCCCACAACATACTCCAACTCCCAGAATTCCATAGCCAGTGAGCCAGACAACGAGCTCTGAGCCCCACAACAGACTCCAACTCCCAGAATTCCATAGCAAGTGAGTCAGACAACAAGCTCTGAGCCCCACAACAGACTCCAACTCCCACAATTCCATAGCAAGTGAGCCAGACAACGAGCTCTGAGCCCCACAACAGACTCCAACTCCCAGAATTCCATAGCAAGTGAGTCAGACAACAAGCTCTGAGCCCCACAACAGACTCCAACTCCCACAATTCCATAGCAAGTGAGCCAGACAACGAGCTCTGAGCCCCACAACAGACTCCAACTCCCAGAATTCCATAGCAGTGAGCCAGGGAGCGAGTTAAAGCGGTTCCAAACCGGGTTATCCTGTCTCCAGTGTGGACGCAACCTCATACATATATCATCCTTTGTTCTGAGGGGAGGCTTTGCCTCTCAAGTCACACTCTCTCGGCCTCTTTTTCAGGGGAAGGCCTCCCCAAACCCTCTCAGAAGGGAGGGCTAGGCCTGGGTTCGAGTCACACTCTCTCAGCCTGAGGGGAAAGGCCTCACCTCGAAGTTAGGCCTGAGGCCTGCTCCCTTCCTTCCTCGTCTGGAGGACCGTCCTGGGGGCGCTGTGGGCCCGGCGCTGGGCCTCTCTTGGCCGCCTCGTCCTTTCCTTCCTCCTTCTTCCTCCTTCCTTCCTTCCTTCCTTCCTTCTTGAGGGGAGCAAGGCCTCCTCCTCCGTCGGAGTAGTCCCTCCATCCAACCGGGGCCCCGGCCCTCAGCCCCCTAAGCGGAGTCAGAACAACAAGGCAGGTCCCTCCTCATCCATGGGGGGCTGGAAGGAAGAGGAGGACTGAGACCCCTTGGAGGGGAAAGGGGAGGCCAGGGTCCCTGACCCACACACCCAAAAGCATGGCTTCCCCCTACCCTGGGTTTGGGGGTTTTTTGGGGGGGTGTCCCTGCTTTATTGGGGGATGATGAAGCCCCCCTTGGCTGGACTGCCCTCTTTCTGGGGCAGCTGCAGGGGACACCCCTCTGGGGTCCCTCTTGGGGTCTCTCTTGAGGCCTTGAAGTCACTCTTGGGGTCCCTCTTGGGTTTGGGGTCCCTCTGGAGGCCTTGGAGTCACTATTGGGGTCCTTCTTGGGTTTGGGGTCCCTCTGGAGGCCTTGGGGTCCCTCTTGGGGTCCCTCTTGGGTTTGGGGTCCCTCTTGAGGCCTTGGGGTCCCTCTTGGGGTCCTTCTTGGGTTTGGGGTCCCTCTTGGGGTCCCTCTTGGGATCCTTCTTGGGTTTGGGGTCCCTCTTGGGGCCTTGGGGTCCCTTTTGGGGTCCTTCTTGGGTTTGGGGTCCCTCTTGGGGTCTTGGGGTCCCTTTTGGGGTCCTTCTTGGGTTTGGGGTCCCTCTTGGGGTCCCTCTTGGGGCCTTGGGGTCCCTCTTGGGGTCCCTCTTGGGTTTGGGGTCCCTCTTGCGGTCACTTTTGGGGCCTTGGGGTCCCTCTTGGGGCCTTGGGGCTCTTCCCAGGCCTGCCTTGGCAAATAATAATAATAATTATTATTATTATTATTATTTATACCCCCCGCCCTTTTGAGATCAATCGAGGTGGCTTACACAATAAAATGGCATTACGTTAATAAAACGGATTGCATCCCTCCCCCCTCCCCCTTAAAAAGATATTAAATCAGTTACAATTTAAAACCAATCATTTAAAAATGACATCAATACAGTACAATAACAACAGACAACACAGAATATGTTCCTGGGAAGCAACAGGGAATCCTCAACAAAGGGTTCCTGAGGCCTGCAGGAAAAGATCCGTCTTGACAGCCTTTTTAAAGCTGTCTAAAGATATCAGTTGACAGATCTCACCCGGCAGGCCGTTCCACAAATTGGGGGCGACAACGGAAAAAGCCCTCTGGGAGGTAGCCGAAAGCCTAGGTCTTTGAGGCTGTAGCAAATTTCTCCCAGAGGACCGGAGAGCGCGGGGAGGATTATAGGGGAGGAGGCGGTCCCTGAGATAGCTTGGACCCAAGCCATTTAGGGCTTTAATGGCAAATGGGGGCTGCAAGGGGCACCTAGTGGTCACCTGGTCCAGTCCCTGGGCCACAGACAGACCCATCCCTGGCAGGGGGGGACCCAGACAGAGAGGGGCCTGAGGGATCCTGTGGGGCAGGGTCCCCTCTGTGTGTAGGATCCTATGTGTACCCGTGGGGTCCTGTCTCCACTGCTGGCCCAGCCTTTAGGCACCCCACAACCTTTGCCAACAAGCAGCACAAAAACACATCCCACGAAACGGACGTTTGCTCCCTGGCCCTGTGCGAGAAAAGGGGCAAGTCCTAATCTGCTTCCTGCAGAAAATCTGTCTGAATGCAATTTTGGTTCCAAAGCCATCCATCTTTGTCAGGGGGCACCATTGACCCTTGGGCTTCTGTCCTTGCAGCGGAAAGACCATGGCATCGGAGCAAACGAAAGAGGAGGAGGAGGAAGAAGAGGAGGAAGAGGCGACGGCAGCGGCGAGTGCGCCATCTGGCCAGGCGGCCCAATGCGACCCTGACCTGCCCAAAGGACTTGCCAGTTTGCCTCTCAGGTAGTCCGCTGGGCTTGCCCGCCTTGCCTTAGGCCACTGGCCAAAAAGGGGGTCTCTTGCTTCAAGGGCCTCATCCAGCGATGGCGCCAAGGCTCTGGAAGCCTGCAGAGTCCTTACTCCCTGGCCGTCATTCTCTACTCCTTTAGGAACCCAGCCTTCAGTGGATGCCAACTTTGGAAGTCTAAGGACATCCCATAAGCAAGACAGGGCCCTTTCTGTGGATTCCCTCCCAAAGATGGCCAAACAAGGCCAAGCATTGCTGGTGTTGAGGGAAAGTGTGAAAAAACACACCCTCCCTTTTCTTGCTCAGGTTTTAGTGGGTTTGATGCACAAAGGAGGTTTGAGCGCTTTCCTGGAGGCAGAATCCCTGGGTATGAAGGGCCGGCTGTAATTTCATTTGGTTCCTCCTTTGGATGAGCCTCCTGGCCCCTAGGGCCTCTTCCTTGGTTTGTGGCCTTAGGATCCCCCTTTTTGCCCCGATCCAGAGATTTAGGTTGGAAGGTGTGCATGTTTTAACTCCCAATGCCAGGGCTGTTTGCAGAGCGGCATCTGGCTCCAGGAAGCCCCTGGTGAGTTATTAGGGAGGCACAAAGAGTCCCAAACCCATCTGCCTGGTGACAGGGGCCCATCTCACTGCCCCGGGTCCTCCTCCTCCATTGGTTTCTGTGCCTTCCTTGTCTGCATTTTCAGAACTGATAAAACATGTTGAGATAATAAATATAATAATAAGGGAAGATAACACTTTTAGGTTGTTTGGTCATCTGTCAGGGACACCTGACCAGGTGACTTCCAAGGTGTCAGAGAGCTCTCTGGGGATCTTGACTCTGGGAATCTTGACTCATTTTTCTTCCTTTTCTTTTTCTCTTCCTGGGATAGCACAAGTGACCTTTCCATTCACGAGAATGATGACCTGGTTCTGGCTGCTGCCAGGCAGACCCTTCTGACCCACAAAGAGAACTCTGACGAAGATCCCATGGAAGACACAGAAGGGGATTCTGGGCTCCTGGAGAGGGACTCGTCCTTGCTGGCTCCCGAGGGCCCTAACACCTCAGAAGAGCCCTCCATTCCTGGACCACCACCTGCTGACCCCGGCTCTTTGAGCGAAGACCTCTCTTTGCCCAACTTGGACAATGCTGTGGGAGAAAAGAGACCCTCCTCTCCCTCTGAGGAAAGCCCACCGGTGGCTCAGCCGCTCCCACAGCCGGAGGACCAATCCGAGGACCAAACTGAAGTCATCCTTAGCTGCTCCAGGGCTGAGCTGGGATCTTTGATCTTGCAGCACGGCAGGAGGCAGAACGGATGCCCAGACTTGGAAGACACACCCCTGGCAGTGCCGCTGAGCGGGGAGAACCGAGAAGAAGATGGCGCCTCCCCCAAACCTTCCCACAACATGGCCATCCAGGTCAGAGGCCTCTTTGTGGAAGAAGCCCTGATGAGATTTCCCAGGGAAGAGGGGAAGAGGATGCCCTCCCACCAAAAGGAGAGTCCTTCCTATCATAGACCAGGGTGGAAAGCTGGGTGGGGGTCAGTTTGCCCCCAGGCCCCCTCATGAGCCATCCCCTAACATAACAAGCCAACATGTTTTCATTTTCCTTTACAGTTTCTCTTTTATTCTCTTTGCAGACAGACTTCCAGACGGCTGACCTGGAAGTGAACACAGATCAAGACATTGAAAAGAATCTGGTAAGAACGGTGTCTTATTTTGCCCAACGAGCTCTTCCTCTGCTTGGGTGGAGGACAGGCGCTACTCTTCTCTGGGGCTGGGAAAAGAATCCCCTCTTTCCATTTCTGGAGAGTCTTCCAATCCCTGACAAAAGCATTGGGTTCACACTGGGCAGGCAATCCCAGGCAGGAGCAGAGAACAGGATGGAGGAACTGCAACAGCAGCTGCAAGAGGTGACTTCCCTGGTTGTGGAAGAGTTCAGAGAGAGAGAGAGAGGGAGAGCTTTCCTCTTCCACGTAGTTTAGACTTTGCTGGAATGTCCTGGACTTCCTGAACATTGTCAGTGCTGACTAGGCGTTGCTGTTTTTGGTATGGAAACCTGGCAGTTTCACAGAAGTCTAAGGGACCCCGGAGCAGATTACCTGGGATCAAGTGAAAACCCGTAAGGAGTTCTGCTTCTCCTCCGTGACCTACCTTGTTTGTTCAGGCCATGTAGAAGTTAGCCTGGCACTGCAGCTTTCTTGCCAAGAACTGAAATCCCCCTGGCTTAGAAGGAAAGACACTCCACCTTCCTACACACAGATCTTTTCCTTTTTTTCACTGTTTCTGTCTGACCAGGGCAGAAAGGGATGAGGATGAATGTGTTAATGAAATGAATTGGTTGTGAGACGGAAGGCAATTGTCTGTGTGTCTGTCTCCAACGTATCTTTTTGGGCCCTGACAGGGTAAAATGATGTCTGAGCGAGCTTTGCTGAAGGAGCGCTACCAGGAAGTGCTGGACAAGCAGAGGCAGGTGGAGAACCAGCTCCAGGTGCAGCTGAAGCAGCTCCAGCAGCGACGGGAGGAAGAGATGAAGAATCACCAGGTAGCAGCCTTCTCCTTCATTGATGCTTTCTTCAGCTGCTTAGCCCAAAAAACTATCTGTCTGGTTCTCTTTCTTTCTCTCTCCCCCCTTCTCCTTCTCCCTGGATGCAGCCACAAAGTAAGCTGCCTGACACCAGAGCTGAGGGAGATTCTCCATCCAGCTTGTCAGCTTCTGCTTTGTCTGGCAGCAGCTCTTCCAGACACTAGAAAGGTGGAGCATCCCTCCCAGCACAGGCACACACACATGGCAGTCCCTTCTCTCCATTCAAGTCATTCTGATATTCTCAGCTGTTTGGCTTTTAAGAGAAACAACCAAAGGGTTTTGGAGTGGAAACTGTGGATAGTTGGTCTGTTGTTGATGGCTGGAGCCAAGCCAAACAGGGATCTGAGAGCAAAGAGGCCTCGCTGAAGTCTTCTGGGGCAACCTGGCTGCAAAAGCAGAAGGGATACAGGGTGGGGGCAGCTGTTGAAGTTGCAGAATATACCTTGTGTGAACAGAACATGCATAAACTCTGAAAGCACTGCATAGATGTTAACTCTTTACTGCTCTTCTGCATCCCCCTCCCCGTCAGGAGATCCTGAAAGCCATTCAAGATGTGACTGTGAAACGGGAAGAGACAAAGAAGAAGATGGAAAAGGAGAAAAAGGAATTTTTGCAAAAAGAGCAAGACTTGAAGGCAGAAATCGAGAAGCTCTGCGAGAAAGGGAGGAGGTAATTTGGAGCATTCAAAGTGTCCTTTGTGGCTTTCTCTGGAAGGTCTTTGGTTGTCACCAGTTGTGCTTTTGCTCAACTGCTTTGGCTCCCTCCCTCCCTCTCACCCCCCTCCCCTTTGCCCCAGATCCAGGCACCTTACATTGCGGCAGGGCGGCACTCCTTAGTCTGTGCCCTCAAAAGGTGGATTTGAGCCCTCCTGCAAACTGGATCAAGAGTGATGGGTTTGGCTTGTGTGGCCTCATTATTCCAGATTGGCAGTTCTCAACTCATGGGGAGAGCAGCATCCTCATAAGGCCTTTTGCAGGCATAAACTAGCTGCCTTCTCTGGGCTTTAACTTTTTCATAATGGTCTTTTTTCTCTCTTTCTGTCTCTCTCTAAACAGGCTGCTGAAAGAGCAAGAGGAGAAGGAGAGCAAAATCGTTTCACTCATTGTTGAGCAGTCTGAAGAAAAGTAGGCCTCTTTCTTATTTGCCTCTAAACCCAGGGGCAGGCCAAGGGCCCATTCTCCCCCGTGGCCCTCTCCTCTCCCCCCAACCAGCAAACCCAAAAACATCCTTTTAATCTGTAGTCTCTTTCAAAATGGCAACATGAAGTGATGTCAAGTGACTTCCCGTCACCATTTTGAGGTCTGCAGAGGCTTTTCAGGGTAGTATAGGTTTCTGGGGGTGGGTGGAAGTATTTTTGCATATTTTCATGCTTGTGGGGGGCTTTCAGCATGGCTTTGAGGCAATAAGTGCTCAAAAACCATGTTTAAAAAAAACATTGAGAAAGTGAGGAGACTGAGAGGGGTTTCAAGGACCAAAGGAGGTTGGAAGGTGCACTTTGCTCCCCCCAAATTGGTGCTATAGGTTCTCCAGAAATAGTAGAACTGGTAATTTTTATGAATAATATTATCTGATTTAGCGTGTTTGGTTTAAATATCGTATTCAAACACATTCAGTTGCTTCATGTTGAACTGACTTTATTTAATATATGTAATAATGTAAAGAGAAGAAATGTATCCTTCTTTTCCATGGGTTCTTAGGGTTCCTCAGTTCTTTCCTCCTTAGAAGATTATCTAGAACTTCACATCCTAAATTTAGCACATCTAACATGACAGCTTGCAGCAAAACAACCCATACAAATGTGGATATAGGTAAAGGGATGTGTGTGTGTGTGTCTCTAAACTTTGGTTTTCTCCTCAGGGAGGTGTGGGAGCTGGAACTGGACAAGCTGAAGAACCAGCACAATGAGATCAACCAGTCCATCTTGGAGGAGACAGAGCGGGCCTGGAAGGCCGAGGTAGGTCTCCTGAGCATCCCCAGCCTGCCTCAAAGCTGTGGGCTGCACTATGCCATGTGACCCCCAAGGAAAGGAGGAAAGCATGAACATACTTTCAGCCTTCTTGCCACCCAAGAGGAAAACTTCAGAAGACTGCCCCACTGTGGTTTATCTGTCTCCAAGGACTACAGTCCACTCTGGAGATGGGTGGTTTCTCTCCCTCCTCCCTGAATGAGTGAACACATCACGAATATGTGTGGAACTTTCTCCTTCCCAGATCCTGTCCCTGGAGAGCCGAAAGGAACTGTTGGTGCTGAAGCTTGAAGAGGCAGAGAAAGAAGCGGAACTGCACCTCACCTACCTCAAGTGAGTGGGCCAGGGCAAAGAGGCCACATGGCATGGGTCACAGGCAGAGCTGGTGGGTCAAACTCGTCGGTCTGACATCATCCACTGTTTTCCCACCCCCATCTCCTCTTGAGTCTTCCAAGGAAAAGAGAAGAGTGTCTCTTACGCTTTAACTTACACCGCCCTGATCTATGGAAGGGCGGTATAGAAATAAATCATATTATTATTATTATTATTATTATTATTATTATTATTATTATTACTGCTACTTTCCTAGATGCAACAGGCCAGGGCAGCCCATGTCCAAATGTAATTTGGGGAGGGCCTTTTGCAGTGACTAGGCAGTGGCCCAGAACACAGCCAGGATTGGTGCTCTGCAAGCCTCTGTGCTGGATTTCAGACTCCTCCTATGGCCCTAGGATGCATTTTGGAAAACTTCACTCTGGGCATTGTAGCCCTGGTGGAGGGAAGAACCTCCATCATGCTAGCAATAACATACATCAGTTATTCATTGTGACCAAATTAGACCCATTCAAATCAGTGGAAACGTGTGCAGTCAGGGCTTATGTATGCTTCATTGAGTCAATGGGCCTACTCCCATTAAGACACCCAGTTAAGAGATAGGCCAGTTTTCCCTGTGCTTCTGTCCCTTGGAGTAGGAGACAAGGTGTGTCTCTGTTGTAGTACTGCCAGTATTACCTGTCCTGTGACATCACACATGCTCATCTGTGACTGAATATGTGCAGTGCCTTACACAGAACCTCTGGTCAAGAAGAGTTTTCCTAGGCTGGGCAGCTCAGTGCAGGGCAAGGGAGAAAGACATCTCCTTTTTAGCTGGAGAGATTCATGCTCTCTTTCTGTCTTGGCTTTTGGCAAGAGTATAGCTGAAGTCTCCATTTTGCCTCCACTGACCTTGTGTCCGGACAGGTCGGCACCACCCACGCTGGAGACCATCCGGCCAAAGCAGGAGTGGGAGACAAGGCTGAACAGGATACGGATGACCAAGGAGAGCGTCCGTGTGAGTACAGAGCTGGCTTCTCTCTGGAGCTGGAGAGCAGGAGGCTCTGGTGGTGGTGGTGGTGGGCTGTCTGATGCAGAACAGCCCTGTCTTCTGCAGTCCAGTGAAAGAGCATCATGCGGGATCCACAGGTAGCTGTGGCCCCTATGAACAAGAGGAGGGCTTCCAACTAGTTTGGTGAGGCACTAAAGCTCCCTAGAAAAGAGTTTTAAATAGCCCTCCGTAAACCACAAATCCTAGGATTCTGTAGGATGGAACCTTGGTAGTTCAAGTGGAATCATAGTGCTATAATTATGCCATGTGTCTGGGTGCTAGATGGGGCTGAGGGCTTTCTGCTTGGTTGCCCTGCCTGCTTCCAGCTCCTGTGGGTTCTGGGGTGTGGCTAATTGTATGGACCACTGTCTTTCAGGACCAGTTCAACGACCACATCCAGCTGGTGCGGAACGGGGCCAAGCTGAGCAGCCTCCCGCAGATCCCAACACCCCCCCTGCCACCACCCCCTCTGGAGGTGAGCCTCACCCCTCTCCACCGTTGCTCCCCATGTCTTCTTGTGGGTGGTGGGGCTGTAGAGAATTCCCTGAGAATCCCTGAGAAACTGCTTTTGTGAGCAGTTCTTGATTCTGGCTGGCTAGCTACAGACCCTGAGGGCCCGGACTCTGCCCTGGTGGTCCTTGCAGCTTTAGGGTCACCCTCCAAGTAACTGGCATACCTTCTTGTCTCTCTCCCTCTCAGACAGACTTCCTTCTGCCCGCCTTCCAGCCCAACTCCTCCCTGGCCCCACGGCTGCCTTTCTCCCTTGGGACAGTCCCTGTGCCCATGGTCATGCCCAGCGCCGACCCCCGGGTGCTCGCCTTCCCCCTCCTCAACCCTTCCATCTCCAGGCCCAACCAGCCTTCGCCCCCTTTGCCTACTTCCCAGGGCCAGAGCAGCCCTGCCCTTGGCTCTCTGGTTGGACCACGCGTGGCACCCGGGGCTTCGCTCCCTAACACCCCACCGCCGCCGGGCCTGGGCAGCATCAAAGGGGCCTCAGATTTCCACAGGCCCCCACCAGTGGACAAACTGGAGAAGATCCTGGAGAAACTGTTGACTCGATTTCCACAGTGTAATAAGTGAGTGAGCCAGTTTTGGTCTCTGGGGATGGGAGAGGAGTTGCAGAATGAGGGGCTGGGATGATTAAGGCATGAGCCTCAAATAGCAGCCACCAAAGAGGAGCACAGGTGGCTCAGCCATTAATTCAACCAAGACCACCATCTCTTGTGCTGGCCCTCAGAAACAGTGGGAGGGGGATACTGGAAAAGGGGCTATAATTAAGTCTCAGTATATTTTACTGCAAGGAGCATGGCAGGTGCCCTGGACATTGCTTTCTTCTTCAGTTTGTGTGTTGTTCGCTGGGGTCTTCACAGTCTTTTCTGCTCCCACCTCAGAAGCCAGGAGGGAGCAGAGGTTCATCCCTATATAAACGGGTGAGGAGGAGGAGGTTCACCCCTATATAAAGACTTCTTCCAGAGCTTGGAGAAGTTCTTTTTTAAAAATGACGCAGCCTTCCCCATCCAACATGGCAGTGGCTGTGCTAATTGGGAGAGATGCGGTGCAAAGAAAAAGGATTTTTCTGTCTTCTACTTTCACCGGGTTTCTTTTGGGGTGAGAGAGACAGCCTTCTTTCTTCCTATTCTCTGGGAAGAGAGGGGCTCAAAGTCTATTTGAGTGCCCTTCACCTTCTAGGGATGGAAAGAATATTAGAAAATATTTGAAAAATGGTTGAAAAACAGGTTTCTCGAGTGTTTGTAAGCCCTGAAGAGAGGAATCCTGAGGGGTGGGGATCTTTGCACTTTGGGAAGTAAGTCAGCATAGAAAATGCATGTGGATCATTTGCACAGAAAACACTATTTTTTTTTGCACAGAAGTCTTTAAAACCTGCAGGTTTTTTACAACTTTCAGCAAAGGGAAAAATGGTACAAGTATCCTTTCTACAGGAATAAAATTTGCAAAGATATTTTCCCCAATTCCCTTTGCAACAGCTGATTCCCTCCGCCATTTTCTCCCCCTGTTCCTTCTCTTCCATGGTTTGTCTCTCTAGGGCACAGCTGACCAACATCTTGCAACAGATCAAAGCAGCACGAAGGACCCTGGCGGGGCTCACCATGGAAGAACTGAACCAGCTGGTAGCTGCCAAACTGGCAGAACAGCAGGAGCGAGTGGCAGCGGTTGGCACGCAGGTAGGCCTAGGAATCGTTGAAGGGTCTTGCAGAGCGGCTCAGGCAAGGGCTGCCTCTGCAGACATTACCCTCTTGGCCTCTTGAAGGCAGTGGGCTGGGCCCTTCTGCCTGCCAGGGATTGGGGCCAGGGGAGTTTATCTAACCAGCGTGTTCCTCTTTCTCTGCTGCAGCCTCATGGGCATATCTGCCCTCCCATGTTCCCCGCTCCACAGATGAGCAACCCCATGTTCTTGCCATCAGCCCAGGTCTCCTATGCTGGGACACCTCCCCAGGTGAGAGGAGGGGCTCTTTTGAAGGGGGGGCTCTTGGTGGGAGGGAATAGCCCAGCCAACCAAGCTCACGGCCGCTCCCCCTGCCTTCCATTCTCTGTGCCCACCAGACCCCCGCAGCCTGCAAACTGTGCCTGATGTGCCAGAAGCTGGTCCAGCCCAGTGAGCTCCATCCCATGGCGTGTTCCCACGTACTCCACAAAGAGGTGAGTGCTCAGGAAGGCCGAGCTGAGCCCCAGAGGCAGGCAAGTAAGGACAGTGCCTTAAAGAGGGTCTCTGAGAGCAGGTGGGGGGAGGTCTTCACAGTCTTTGAGCCAAGGTATCTGGCAGCAGAAAAGGAGGTCACAAAGGATGCAAATCTGGGGCCTTTTCACACAACTTTGATCCCACTTTAACAGCCATGGCTCCATCATCCCCCAGAATCCTGGGATTTGTGATTTGGCAAGGCACTAAATCTCTCTGGGTAAGAATCCTAAACACGGTGAGCCTTTCCCCTTATTTTGCAGTGCATCAAGTTCTGGGCTCAGACCAACACAGACGACACTTGCCCCTTTTGCCCCAGCCTGAAATGACTCCTGGGGCATCCAGGACATCGACGCCATCACACAGCACTTGCCCGGGGAGCCGGGGAGGACTCAGCCAAGATGCCCACGGGCACCTGGATTTCTACAGCTCTATATTTATATGGCCATGTATACACATGTACATTTTTATTCTATAGGGAATGTGTGTATAGAAAGTCTGTATACATACCAGTTCATAATAATAAAGTGTGTATATTATGCATAGCAGAGCTTGGTGGACACTGGCTTCTCCCTTCTGTTTCCACCCACTGCAAGGGGGGGAAGCCTTCCCTCTGGAAGTCTTGGGACAGGCAAAGGGACTTAGTGTTGTTTTTTGCTTCGTGGCAACTGTTTTCTCTGCCCCTTCCCTACGGACGCCATTCTCCTTTGCCTAGAGAAGTGAGTTGCTGCACCACAAATAACTCGGGTTGGAGAAAAAGGATATTCTCTCTTTAATGCAATAATTTACTTTAGTATCGTTCGTAACTCTTGACACAGACATGGGCAGGTGTGGGAAAGAGTGCTGGGATCTCAACAGGTACCTGACATGAATACCTCTCACCCACACACACACACACCCCATACCCATTCCTAACACTGCCATGCAGATCCTGGCATGAGCGTGCTCCCTCCCTTTCTTTCCTTTTCTCTCTGTTGGAGACAAACTTCTAGGACAGGAAGTAGAGGGGCTCTTGCCTGAACCTAGACACAGTAGCCTTTGTGGATTGGGTCCTTTTGGTCCCCTTGGTGGCTCTCCTAGCCTTTTTCCAAGCTGCCTTGGACTCCCTGCTGAAATGGCTTTAAATCAGCACTGGCAGCTGCAGGGTCACTGGCATCCTCGGAGGGGTGCGATGGAAGTGGAGGTGTGTGCCATTTTGGGAGGCAGGGGACAAGCGTCTGTTTGGTGCTGGGATGGGGTAGGCTGGACCCCTGGGCAGGTCTGTTGCAGTCTTATCTATGCAGAAGTTGAAGGTCCTGTTGAGGTCTTATGTATGCAGAAGTTGCGTGGGCATTTCTGGGCAAAGGATAACCGTATACAGGTGAAGGTTACAAGCAGCTATGTGTTATTACACACTGGTTGTCTTATGTCACAACTCTGCAATATGGTGACATACTGCAATTACTTTTTTCTGGTGTGATAGGGTCTGACACTCAATTTGTGCCCATTGATTAAAATTGTTTGTTTCTTTCGTGGAGGGCCACAAGGGACCACCAGTCCATGGAGCACAACTTGGGAGCTGCACTGGCATGACACGACCGAGGCCTCTCATTCTGAAGTTATGCAACTTCATTTTGATGTAGAATCTCAGCCCTGGGTTTCCAGGTACTCTGTTACAGCTGGTTGGGTTGCCAGAGTGAAAATTAGACATGGCTCCTGTGCTTTTAGTGCAGAAGAGGGAATTTCAGTAGGCACTGCTTGTCACACAACCAAGTAACACCTGCTGAAATTCCTTCTACAGAGCCTTTAGTTATCCTCTCTTGTTTTCAACTCTGGCAACCCCACAATTTAGACACACAGCACACACCTGTACTCATACATCCCAGCCCATGACAGCAGCACAACCACAAAACTGTATTGGGTGAGATTAAGAAATAAATTTCCAAATGCATTTTTGGACTCAAAGTGGGAGAATCTGAAAAAGACTGGAGATCCTTTGTCTTAAGTCGGGTGGCCCCTGGAATCCCCTTTTCCGGCTCCTGAGCCCCTCAGTCTCCCAACCCTGCCCAGTTTTATTTTTTAAAAATTCAACACAACATTAGGGCAATTGTTGCCCCAAAGCCACACAGAACCCCCCCCCCCCCAGTATGAAAACCTATGAAAACACTCAAACTCCAAGATCCTCAAACACTTCCATTTTACTCAGCTGCCCCTCCCAAAGTGGTAACAAAAAGTGTGGGAACATCACATCCTTTCACAATTGGGGGTGGGGAGGAATCTGGACCTTGCCCCCCCCCCCACAAGTGCCAAGCCCTCTCTGCAAAGAGGGTCATTTAAGGAAGCATTTCCCAAACATGATGAACTAGGGCCCCATATTCATCTTTGGCCAGCGTAAACGCATAATGACCTGCAGGCAAAGGCTTTATCCCACTGTTTTGGGGTGTCCTTTCAAGGGCAAGCATTGCCCCCCCCCAAATGTTGGCCAATGTTGCTGGCCAGAGCAAGGGCTGCCACTGGCTCCTCTGCCAAGAGGCCTCCACCCTGAGCTCCTGGTTAGAGCCACAATGCCCCATCCACGAAGGACTCTGAAATGATGGCTCCTCTGCAACAAAGCCCAAAGAGGTCTCTGACACCCCGGGTAAGGCCATGCAATCTGGCACTGCCTGGGAAGGAAGACCCCTGAGATACAGAAAACTAGGGTTGCTGCCAAGAGTGCAAACTAGAAAGGGCTCCTGTATCTTCAATGGCTGCGCTGAAGAGGGAATCCCAGCAGGTGCTGCCCATCAGGAATCAGGCTAACAAAGCAGCACCTGCTGACATACTCTCTTCCAGAAGACCATTAAAGGCACAGGAAGCCTCTCCAGTCTATCCTATACAAACATATGTACAGTTCCATGAAGAGGGCTTTGCAGTTGCAGGTTCTTGCTGGCATTGCATTGCAGCGAGTTCGTTGCCTGAAAGATCCTAATTTTACAAACTGGGCTGAGCGGAGCTGTGGCTCTGCTCCCACAAAGCAACCCATTACAATATCAAAAGGGAGAGGGAGCACCTTCAGCACCACATCAAACTGGGTACAGTCCATAAAGTGCATTTACCAACCCCAGCCCCGCCCCAACTTGCCCACCCGCCCGCCCGGTACAAAGTCCACCTCCCCGTGAAGCCTAAGCAAACAAGCGTTTGAAAAACAAACGGACGTTTTTCCAAAACAACCCGAGTTGTCTGGCTCTTCTTCCTGCACTTGCATTTGAGACAAAACAAAAGGCATGTGAGAACCACCAGCATTGCAAATATTTACAGAATATTGTACAAGCAGAAAGCACCTGCTCTTCCAGCACACAGAAGGCAGCCCTCTACAACCGCACGGAAGGATCTCCAAAACTAGGCAAGGAAGGGTTTTCCTCCTTCACCTCCAAACAACAAGAACTACCTAACTACGTGGTTAAAAAAAAAAAAGAATTGGAAATGTGGGCTGGGGGGATAAAGGAAACAAGACGTCTCTTCCAGCGACCCTGGATTTCAACAAAGAACCCCTTCCAGAGAGCAATGCCAAGGGAAGGGCTTAGCCCTGCAGGGGTCAGGGGGGTCAGTTACTTCTTGGGTACATGGACAGGCACTATTTGGTCCCCATCGCTCCTGCAAGCTGCTGGGGCTCCCATCTCCTCCCCCTGGAAATAGGGAGACGATATGGCAGCCAGAGTCCTCCTTGGATGCTGCACCCCAACATGCCACCCCAAGGGGAGGAATGGGAAACAACACCAAGTTTGGACCCTTTCTTGTCTTGATCCCTCTGTCCCAACCTGCAAGAAAGCTTCTGTACTCAACAAGGAGGAAGGTTAAAGCTCCATGACTCCCTCCGAGGAGTCAGCCAGGCCCTCCTCCCACCTCTGCAGCTGCTGCCCAAAGTGTGCCACCAGCATCTCCAGGAAGGACTCCCAAAGGCCTTGGTCTGAAAGGTCCTCCCTCTCAGAGAACCACTGGGGCCACTTGGCACAGACAACGCCCAACAAACAAGACCCCGACCCGATTCACCCAGAGCGGCCCGACTTGTTTAGCAGAGCGCTTGTGTTCATTTGGCATTGTTTGATGTGGACAAACTGGGCCACCGGCAGCTGACTAGAGTTGATCTGTGGGGTGCTGGCCACAAAGCTCCAGCCGCTGGAAGAGGAGGAAGAAGGAAGAGATGGCCATACTCTGTTACGGACAGAAGGAGAAAAGTATTGGTCCCGCCAAAATGGATGGAAAGGAGGGCGGCTGAGAGCCTCACGCTGTCCTGATGCACAGCCAAGATGCTCCCAGGAAAGCCATGAAATATGCAGCCAAAGACCAGAAGGGAACCCAGGAAGGAGTGAAGGGGGGACCCCACATTTCTTTGGGGAGGGAAGGAGGGGGGCATTTCCGCTGACTTGACCTGGGGCCCACCTTTGCCTAAATGCTGAGAATGGCGGGCAGCCACCCACAGCAGGCCATGCAAAGTGTTGTCTGATGGAAAGTATGGGAGGCTAATCCCTTATTTTGGGGCGGGGAGGTCCAGACCTGTCAAGTCTTCCAGAGAGATGGGGAAGGGGCTCTCCGTGGGACCCCAGAGAAGCCGAGAACCTGCCAGTCATTGCAACCCCAGAGACCAGCTCATGGGGAGATGAAGGGGGAATCCGTGGAGGAAGGGAAATGGTGCCAGTCCAAGCAGAGTCCACCTGAGCCAGGATGGGGGCCAAGACCCCCTTGAAGAGAAGAGGAGAAAGAGGAGGAAAGGCAGCGAGAGAACAGCCAGAGAGGTGGAGTCCTGAAGAGGGGAGACGTTTCTCCCCTTTATCACTGGCTACAGAAAAAATACACGGACCTTTAGGCTCCTGAAATGAAGGGGACCATCTGGGGGGGCCCAAGCCCACCCTCCGACTGGAGGGAATCCTCTGTCTGCCACCGGTTCCGGCTCACAAACTGGGTCTCCCCGGTGCCAAAATGGACACCGTGGAGTGCCGGGTCTTGGGCCCAGTTCCATTCTGGGGGTCCTTGGATCAGGGGCCCCTGGCAAAGTGCAAAGGGGAGAGCCTGCAGGGATTTCCCCCTCAAATGGGCAGCAACAGGGACCCCCTTTCTGTTTCCCAGTTTTGTACATTATATATATATATCTATATCTGTATATCTATATATATTTTAAGAGAGAAAGAGGTGCACTCACACACAGAAGCCCCTTTAGAAACAACAGCTACTCTCGCCAGCTCTACGCAGAAGCAACGCTGAAGGGCTCCTCCCTGTTAGCTTTCCCCGGAAAGCCTTCCACGTTCCTAGACCTCAGGGACAGTCTCTAACATCAGCTGCCTTTGGAGAGCGGAGAGAGAGAGAGTGGCACACACCAACCACTTTGAAGCAACAACCGGAGGAAAGTGCTTCCTAGAGCTCCCAGAGCCACGCAAGGGCTCCAGAAGGCCACGCGCACCAAGCCCCACTCAATGCCATTCACACATCCCCAGCGTGGCGCTGGCACTCCCACCCACCAAAGAAGAAGAAGGTGGAGGAAGAGGACAAAGAGGGGCAGCAGGAGGAGAGTCGGTCGCTTTTGCTCACCGTGGGGAGCAGAGGTTGCGCATCTTTTTGCCGCAAGTTGTTCAGCTAAACCAGTCCCCTACCTGTCAGGCCCCCTGCAGCCCTGAGAGATCGGCAGCCAGGCCCCCCATGGAAATGTACAGGGGGCCCTCAAGGGCAGAGCGGGGAATGAGTCTGTTGTCCCCCTTGGAGTCCATGTCTGTGCCACCGCTGCCACCATTGCCACCACAGGCTTAGGGAGGGCACCAGTCAGTGGGGAAGAGAAAGGTCTCACTTGAGCAAGGAAATGTCATCAGCAAAGTCGTCGTGGCCTCGCTGGAGGCATCGGAGGCAGCGCCACTGGGAGACCATGAGGCAGAGCGGGAGCATGAAGAGGGCGCAGATGGCAGCCATGACATAGGCAATGGTCATCAGGGTGGACTCATCCGTCTGGGGGATGTTGTACCCGCAGTCCTCCATGTCGCCGTGCAGGAAGGGCCCCTCCACCGCCACCGTCCGAAATTCGTCGTGGACTGAAGTCCCAAGGGAAGGGCAGGAAGAAGAAGAGAAGGGTGAAAATACCCCCAGACACCCCCAGTGCCAGCCAGCGCCTTGCCCCAAAGCCCCCCGCAAATGGAGGGGCCTCCGCTGCATCCCAGTGGCCTGCGCAGTGCATGGCATGGGGGCAAAGGACCAGGGCAATCTCTGCATGGACACCCCAACCAAGGAATACCTTCCTTTCACAGAGCCAACTGGCACTGCTGGGGTTCTCTTTCCAGCATAAAGTTGCACCTTCTATATCAGAGCCTTTGTTGCTGCTGTTGCATGGCTTCAGGTAATTTCTGACCTATGGCAATCCTATAATGGGGTTTACTTGGCAAGTTTCTTCAGAGGGGGTTTGCCCTTGCCATCCTCTGAGGCTGAGAAATAGTGACTTTAGGACCCTAATTGTCCTCATCCAAAGCTACCCACCCATCCATGGCTTGAGGCTTTTTCAACTTGTTAGAAATTATTCCACTGTTTTAAATACAATTTTAGAATTTCTAGATTATTTGGGCAGGCTACCCCCCTCATGCCCACCCTTTCCTGCCCCTGTCCCTCGCCGGCATTCTTACCATGACATGTGCTGACGGCAAAGCCGATGCGCCTGCGGGCGCGGTCAAAGACCACGTAGAAGCCCTCCATGATGACGGCTCCCATGACGGTCCCGGTGGAGGACTGGGAGATGGCGAACTTGTAGCACTCGTCCTGAGAGGTGGCCACGTCCTCCACGGGCCGCAGGTATTGCTATCAAGGAGGAAGAGAGAAGCAACACAGTTGGTCAACACAGGGAGACATCCCCCTGATCCTGCCTCCTGGAGATGTCCCCCCCCCCCATGGCACCCACCATACCCTCCTCCCAACCCATCTGCCCTTGAAGCCCCCCCCAAGCCCCTCGACTCTCCTTGCCAAGTTGCGGTGGATTCTGGCACCCACCTGGGGCAGGATACTGATCCGGAAGGACTGGTTGGTGCTCTCGCCCATCAGGTAGAGAGAGATGACTGGGAAGATGTGCCAAGGGGTGGTGCCCACTTGCCAGCAGACCAGTTGCTCCCCCAACCAAAAGCCATCAGGGAACTTCTCTGTCTGCGAAAGAAGGAGGAAGGGACCGAACAAATCTTGAGTGGGCCAAGGAGAAAATGGGAGGAAAGGGGGGCATCATTCTGCCCTACCCACCTTACTCTGTAAGACCCCAGATATGGAGAGCCTCCCCAAGACAGGTTCTGGGGGACTTTCCCTCCCCAAGGTTCAAGCAAAAGAATTAACTTCCGCATTGTGACATCTGAACTTGGAGATGCTCATCCCTTGAGAGAAGGACTGGGTTCAGGAAGATGTCATGCACCAAGCAGACGTTGGTGGACATCATGGATGAGCGTCTGGCAGTTCCCCCATATTCTCCCTTCTACACCTCCCAGCAGCCCTAGACCAAAATCCTGTAGATGGCTTTGTTAAAAGATTGCATTTCTCTCACCGAAGAGGCCGTCTTGATAGACTTCACAGCCGCATCAAAGACCTTCTTAGGCAGACGGAGGTTGGTGGTGCCGCTGTCCACGATGCTCTTGTCGTAATTGTACTGTGGGGAGGGGGCAAAGTGGCAACCTCAGGCTCCCACTCCCCTTGCCCCTGCCTGCATTTATGCGTACAAACCACCTCCCCCCTTGAGCGGCACATCAGATTATGCTCACAACTCAGATCAGGTGGGACTATGGTGTGTTTTTAGCCAAGCAGCGTGTTGGCTGCGCTGGCAGAGGCTGGCACCACAAGCAGTGTGTTGCACTGGGCACATGTAGCGAGGTTTTTGTCGCAGCATCAAGCATGCAGAACTGCTGTGCAAGCCGTTAACACATTAAAATACACAGAACAGAATACCAATATGAATGGCCTCTGGGCATTGTGTGCTGCAACTGTACAACAGATTGTCAGTTATGTGCATTGGCCACTGAGCCACACACATGTGCTACATTGGTATTCAGAGTAGGAGCTGCATAATGTAACTCAATTGGCAGCTAGTTATCTATGCTATGCTGAAATGAAGAAGGATCTCAGCCACAGTTTGGAAAAGTTGGACAACAACAGCCAGAACCCCTCCACTGGCAGCACAAAGGACTTGGAAAGGCAACCCAGGCCAGCCTCACCTCCTTGCAGTCCATCTGGAGGTCCTGCCCATTGATCTCAATCTTGACGATAATGACCTCGTAATACCACTCCTTCCGGATCGGGGTGTACCAGATGCTCCCCCGGTAGAGGGACGGGTCGATGCCTCCGATGATCTGGGGGAAAGGGGCACAAGGGAGGCATTTAGGGGAAGGCTTGGGGGAAAGGGGTTGTCTGCTCATGACTACTCTCAGAGCTCAATGCTTCCAAGCAGCGAGCCTTCCTCTCTTGTATTGAAATACTTGGAATATGGCTGTGGTCCCTCGGCGACAAGAAGACATTCTGTACATGCTCAGAGATGCTTTAGTCCCTTTCTAGAATGAGGTCTTGGTGGCCAGACTCAATGGCCGCAACGCATCTCCCCTCAAGAGTAAAGACAACAGGGACCGTCGCGGCTCCTCTGCCACTCACCATGCTGCCCCCCACGGATGCCAAGGCCTCGGTGTCGTTGGGCAGGAATCCTGCTCCACAGAGCTGCAAGGAGAAGATGTTGGGCACCTCCGTCTGCTTCACCAGCGAGTCAAAGAAGGGCTCCAGGGTGTCATCGGGCTGAAAGGAGAGAAAGGAGGGACGCGGCGTCAGTTGGCCCTGGCCAGGATGGGCGAGAAGAGTGGCACAAAGAGCCCTCCACCAGCCACACGGCCACAGACAAGTCCCACTGAGGGTCCCACTTTGGAAAATCCCAGAGAGAGATCAACTCAGGGGGTGCGACCAGAAATAATGTTGGCCTTCTCTTCCCAAGGTCCCTATCCACCAGGGCCAATGGTCAGGAACTCAGGAAAAACATCTGGATGTCAAAAGGCGTTTGATAATTTCTGGACAAGAGCAGGCACCGGAATGATGTGGCCCTTCACACATCATTGGACTTCTATCATTCTTCACCGTTGGTTATGCTCCTTAGGGGTGCTTGGGAGCTGCAGTCCCAACTGCCAGGGGCTTCTTGGTTCCCATCCCAGTTCGGACTATAGCCCTGGTGCTGAGATCTGCTTGCAAGACCTGAGAGCCAAGCTGACAACTGCTCAGGTTCAGTAAAAAAGGAGCTCAACAAAAAAAGCCTAAACCATAAAAAGAATCATGGGGAAATGTGCAAAAACGTCCAGTGGAAAGGGAAAAATTGAAATTATTCCTTCTTGCTCCAGAGAACAAAGTTAAGTAAAGCCTTCAATCCCTTGTTACCATATTGTTGACAATTAAAACCAAAACCAATTTACTCTTATTAAAGTGTCCTATTGTTTCCCAGTCCTATTTGGAGTCCCTTTTCACTCCCTTGTCTTTGCAACTATCTTTTTCTTCCACATTGTGCATTTGTCATTCTCGTTGTGCATTGTGTCCATACAGTGCTGCACCAGCCAAGGTTTGCTAAAAGATGTGGCTGGTTCCAAATGAACCCAAATTCTAAACTATGTCAAAGCGGGCTGCAAATTCCCTCTTCACGCACAGTTTGAACTGTTGTTCTTGTTGCTCTTGTTGTTGTTGTGAGAGTGGCTTCATTTATACTCCGCCTTTTCCTCAAGACTAGGATTCAAGATTGGCTTATAAATTTAAGTTGAAAAAATTAATAATTACAACCTAGTTAAAAGCCTACAAAGAAGTTGAATTAAAATTGAAAATTAAACTATTAACAGTATTAAAACAATTAACAGTATTAAAATAAAAATTTATTATTATCAAAGAATTTGGAAGTGTTAGGTTGGTGGGAGGGATAATGGGTTTTATTTTGTATTGTTGTGTTTTTACTCTTACTGTAAGCTGCCTCAATCCTGCCAGAGAGGCAATAATAATAATAATAATAATTATTATTATTATTATTATTATTATTAACATATGCTAAAAAGCAGTTTATAAAGCGTAGTTATCCCTTGGCTGTTTTAATCCGTGCCAGAATAGTTTGGGCTCCCCTTTGAACACTGTGCCCCAAGAACCCACTTCCAGAGGAGTCAAAATAGATGCCAAGCTCACCCGGGCAATCTCCGCGTAGGCCAGTCCCAGGATCCCTTCCCAGTTGGAGCCATTGATGAAAAACTTGTCTGAATCTGTGATGGCAGCGATGTTGGCACGGACGGTGACGTTTGGCCCATGGGGGATGGCCACCAAGTCGGTGCCCAGCTCTCCTTGCCACTTCCCTTGCGTGTAGGGCACGTAGACCCCTTTCCGCAGGTCCCGGTAGGTACTGGAGCTGGAAGAGACGCCCGCAAGAGGACAGAAGGCGGTGAGACGATGGAGAAAGTGGGCCGGCTGTGACTCCGCAAGGTTGCCAGGACGAAGGCTGGAGCTGTACCTCTAAGAGTTGCATTCAAGAGGGAATTTTAGCAGGGGATAAGATGCCACCAGGTAAGATGCCACCGTGCTGAAATGCCCTCTCCTGTGCAAAAACCTCAGAGGGCACTTTTAGCAAAAGAATGCAACCACAAAGGGACATGGCCAAGGTGGGTGCCTCCTAGTGTCTCAAGACATTGGCAGAAATGGAGCACAGGGGCAACAGAATAGCCCTCTGCGGCTGTCCCAAAAGAGCCTCGCTTTCAGGACGCTTGCCAGTGTGTATGTGTGAACCTATAGACCTTTCCTCGCACTTCCCCATGGCCGCCCCACTTCGCATTAGCTGGAGGGGCAAAATTCCCAGAGACATACCTGCCCTAGCACCCAGCCCAGCGACCGCTAGCCTCACCTCACCTTCGGGTCACAATCCCCGCCGGGTGCCTTGGCTCTGCCCGGGCTCTCTTTCCCTTCTGCCTCCAGCCATAAGGAGATGAGGCAGCCATGCCGCTCCAGCGAATGGGCAGATTGTCCATTGTATCTCAGGGCTGGAGGGCCAGACAGTGTCCCGATATCCCTTCTCCCCACCCAGGAAAGGACACAGAAAAGAGCTGTCTGTGTCCAGACAGTCGGTGCCCAGACAGCAACTGGTGCCAACCTGGCACTGCCCAGAGAGGGAAACCAGATGGGCAGAGGGAAAGCGGCATATCGAAAACTCGGCACTCTTGCTGAGACCAAGGCCGTGGGCACCAGGGACCCACACATGGTGTTGGTAAAAGACCCGGGAGATAGGAGAGGTAGGTGGGAGGACCTTCCTGGCAATTGGGGGGGCCTAGTCACTGGATTCCCCTTCACCCGACCCCCATGGACCTCTGTCCATCCATACTCACAGCTGGCGCTGGTAGTACCGCCTCAGGAAAGGGTGAGGAGCTGCTCCCACGGCAAAGTTACTGCTCCCTGTGTCCACCAGAATATTCAGCTGCAAAAAGAGGGGAAGAAAAGAGGAATAATAACAATTATTATTATTATTATTATTATTATTATTATTTTATTTCTATCCCGCCTCTCCCTTTTTGAGAAGGAGAGCCTCAGTGTATTGCACCCAGGGGAGTCAACGGGAGACCTCAAAAGGGCAAGGGATGACACCACACAGGCTCCAAAGCCTCCAAGAAGACAAGAGGGGTGGCCCACAACAACTTTTTATTTTCCTTTCGCGCTGGTATTAGGAATAGGTTCTCTTCTTCGGGTGGACAAAAATGAATTCAAACCCAGAGCTTTAAAAAAAAAAAAAAGAATCTCAAGAGGGACAAAGTGAAGGCAGGAAAAACAAAATGCACCAATACAAGGTGGCTAAGGAGGTCAAAAGTCCATAGACCAGGCCTTACGAGGAACAGATTAGGGAGATGGGTTATTTTATCTTGGAAAAAAGGAGATTGAGAGTCATCCTTGGCTTTGGGTGGCAAATGCTGCCCTGCCTCTTGAAGCGCATGCAAAGCTCTTGAAGTGCATGGCCAAGATTCACCCCACACCAAAGAGCATGGCTGCTGTGCCTGGGTTTCCAGGAAAGAGGAGACAAGGGCCAGGGAGCACCCTATCACCCATCATCCTCCCCGTCCTTAGAATCATAGAATCAAAGAGTTGGAAGAGACCACAAGGGCCATCCAGTCCAACCCTCTGCCATGCAGGAACTCCAAATCAAAGCATCCCTGACAGATGGCCATCCAGCCTCTGCTTAAAGACCTCCAAGGAGGGAGACTCCACCACAATCTCCAAGAAAGTGTGTTCCACTGTCGAACAGCCCTCACTGTCAGGAAGTTCCTCCTAATGTAGAGATGGAATCTCTTTTCCTGCAGCTTGCATCCATTGTTCCAGGTCTTGTTCTCTGGAGCAGCAGAAAACAAGCTTGCTCCCTCCTCAATATGACATCCCTTCAAATATTTGAACAAGGCTATCATATCACCTCTTAACCTTCTCTTCTCCAGGCTAAACATCCCCAGTTCCCTAAGGTGTTCCTCATAGGGCTACATGGTTTCCACACCCTTCACCATCTTAGTTGCCCTCCGTAGTTGCCTTAGTTGCCCTTCATCCGGAGCAACAGCTGGGCCCTCCTCGCTCTGCTGCTGCAGTCTTGCGGGCAGCCTGGGAGGAAGCCGCAGGCAGATCGGCTTCCACTTGCGCTGCAGGAAGAAGGTCAGAGCTCCCAGGCGTTCCCCTCCTACCGATGGCAATGCAGCTGAAGACGCCTGGCCTTGCTCTTTGCCAGATGCACGCAGCAGACCCAGGGCCAATTTTTATTGTTAGCCGCCCAGATTCCTCGTTGATTGGGCGGGATACAAATAAAATTAATTATTATTATTATTAGACCCACCAAAAACACCGGCATCTGGGAGGGGGCTGCAGCTGCTTGAGAAATCCTCACCCCATTTAGAGAGAGCTCCTTGCATTAAGGACAGGCGGTCCTTCTGTTCCTAGACTGCCGCTCCCATCGTCCCCAGCCAGCATAGCCAAAAGGAGAGGGATCATGGGATGTGCACCCTCAACAGCATCTCCTCCGGCCTGAAATGCCACCTCTTCTTATTTGGCAGCCAGGCAGCAAAGGCCCTCGGGGTGGGATCTTGGGGTCGCTCCATGCTTTGGACTCAGCCGAGCTGAGAGCGGGAATTCCTCCCTAGTTCCAGGCCCTGTAAGATCAGAGGAGTAACACACAGCCCAGGAGAAAAAACCCAGTCTTTGGTTGCAAGAAGTCAGGCCACCCCACAGTTCTGGGAAGGGCCGGCACGCGCATCAGCAAGGTGAGGTCATGAGCGGCCGCCAGAAGCTCCCCGCCTGCCTCTCTTCCTGGACCGTTCGCAAAGGGTTCTTCTATATTTATCCCGCCTTTCACTAAAATTCATTATCGTTCCGTTCCATGATGCAGCTCACTTTAAAAGTCCATCAAAAGCCATTAGGCCTGCCTTCCCTGGGTTACGAGCAGATTGCGAGCGGCTGCACAGAAATGTGTCACGTCCTTTAAGCACTTTGCGCATCACGAGGCCTTTTGCACCCAGCCTCTTGCACTTTTGCTTAATAGCACTTCACAGAAGAGTCAGCTCTTTTTTTTACAAATATATATATATGTATAAACAAATACAGCAAACCAAAGCTTGCTCTGGACCGCTTGTGATTTTGTAATGGCCCTTTAAACAAGGGATCCTCAGCCCCCCAGGCCATTCCTTCCTTCTCGTTTTTTCCATGGGTCACCCGGTAACAGAGAACGCTTGTGGGGCTGGAACTCAAAGGGTTGGCCTAAGATTATGGCCTTAGCAGAAATTGGGGAAAGAGTGTGAAGAGTCAAGAAAGCGAGAACACATTAAAAGGAGATTTAAAAATACAGTACGCTGCAGATTGAACTTTGAATGCCCTGCTCGTAAATGTCCAGCCAAATGAACTGCGTTTACGCGTTGTCTGTTGTTTTTATTTTGCTACTTGGGTTTAAAGGCAGCGTGGGGTAATGGTTGGTGGTCTGAGTGTTGGACTAGGACTCTGGGAGGCCTGGGTTCAAATTCCAAGTCAGCCATGGAAAGGTCAACTTGGACAAGTTATGCTCTCTCTGCCTGCAAGGGAGGCAATGGTCACAAAGCTCTTCTAGTCTCAGGGGACGGTTGGTGTAACCTGAAGACACGTAACAAGAACACAACTTGTTTTGTCAGTAAAAGAGATAGACAAGTGTGTTTTATTGGGCTTAAAAAGTGACTTTGGGCATGGGGGACCAAGAGGGCATCAGCAGAAAAACTTCCACTCCAAACATAGCTTTGTTGCCCTTGGAGGTGTCTTGCCGTCCCTGGCATTTGGGGCCTTAACTATCCTTGCTCCTGCAATTTGTCCAAGTCTGTTCTGAGATGCCAAACCTCTTTTGGGCCTTCATGCAACCTGGATCATGGAGGACGATGTCCTTGGAAACAAAAACCCAGTTTATTTTTGCCCAGGAGAGCGGAAGCAGCGAGGGGCGCCGCATCAGGACATGTCTCTTTCCTGCACTCCAGAGGAAACCGCAGCAAACTCCCACTGGATCCTCCAGCAGCAATGAAACCCCCGAGCCACAGTCCTGAACCGCCCGCGTTGGCACACTCAACGCTCCTCCGCTTGGCACTGCCATAGAGAGGAGTGTGCCAACAGGGTCACCCAGGGAGTGAGCTTTGGCGGCCAGTCGCTCGGACGGCATCTGGAGGGGCCCAGAGCGTCCACATGAAATGCTGCAGCCCTCCAAATGTGCTTAGACGGCACGCCCCAACCTCCCCCAGCCATTTCAAAGCCAATGGTGAGGAATATTGGAACTTATGGTCCATCGGTGCCTGGAGGATGGCATGGCTGCCCTCCTTGGACTAAAGCGGCACAGACCTGTGGATTAAAGAGAGCCCGGCCAGCCTTAATCCAAACCTCACAAAGCCCTCCCATCACCTCCTAATCTCCCAACCAGCCCATGCCAGGGAGCAACTTCTGCCAGAGGGGGCCACGGCTGCAATGGGGATGTGTGTGCATGGCATGGACACACTTGGGGTGGCATTGTTTATGGCTCCTAAGCCTGGTTCCCTCTCGCCCAGCCCCTGTCCTCCTACTTGGTCTCCATCCCGTGCGGACATGAAGGTGGGATGCTTCCCCAGACAAAGCAGCCTCTGAGGGTATCTGTGCCTGCTGGATGCCACCAGCCTGTATACATATATGGCCACCGGGTGCAAGAGGGAACCATTACACATTCATGGCTACTATCAATGCATGACAAGAGATTCCTCCTAATCGTTAGGAATTTCTTGACTGTAAAATCTATTTGACACAGGAATAGACTCGGCTTCTTTGGAGACATTTAGACCAATATTGGACAGGTATCTTTCTGGAGTGGGTTATTTTCACATTCCTGCATGGCATGGGTTGATTGCGGTCCGCCAAGTCCACGTTTGCTAGGAATAAGTCCCAAGGATCGGAACAAATTGAACCTTATGCCAAAGCTGGCATCCTTGGAGGGGGCACGGCCAAGCCAAGCCAAAATGGCACATCTCTGTTTGGCACCGCTTTAATTGCCTTGGCTCAAGGCTATGGAATTCTGGGAGTTGGAGTATGTTGTGGGGTCCAGAGCGGAGCTCTGCTCCGCTCTGGACCCCACAACATACTCCAACTCCCAGAATTCCATAGCCTTGAGCCAAGGCAATTAAAGCAGTGCCAAACTGGGTTATTCCCCCAATGTGGATGCATCCTTAGACTCCAAAGGCGCTCTCCATGGTGCTGAACCTCTCCATGGAGCCAGAACCCAGCACCTTGGAGAGCGTCCGTAGGGACAGAATGATTGTCCCACAGAAAACACTGGGGTCCAGGGACCCTGCTCTGCCCCCAAAGCTTCACCTTCCAGACCCAAGGCTCCTTTTTGCACCGGCCATCCTCCAAACAGATCAAGTCTCGCACCCAAAGCCGCCTCGCCAACCAAGCAGGGAGTGACCAATGGCCCCACAGCAATCCTCCAGAGGTACTACATCACCCATCGTGCCCAGGCCCAGACAGCTTGGCACTGGCCACTGTGGCCGGGGGACGATGGGGCTGTCGTCCAGCGCAACCCAGAAGGTGCCAGAGAGAAGACGCTTGACCGCTACACCGAGAAGGTCTGGATGTCTTCTGGCTGGTGGCGTTTTATGGAAAGAATTTGGGGAAGGGGCTGGGTGGGTATTTTAACACCCTTCTCATGGGGTCACTTATGTGCGGGCGAACATGGCCTGGATCCAGGCTTGACCCCTCGGCCCCAGTATCCTCCTCCTGGGCTCCCTTCCTGACGCTGGCTGGCTTGCTCACACTCAAATGCACACATGCACACTCGCACACAGGCACACGCGTGCTTTATATAAGGAGCCTTTAATTCCACGGGCAGCGCCATATGTCGCTGGCAGCTTTCGCTCGCCTGGCATAGGGCCAGCGCCAGCCGCGGAGCAAGGGCTGGGGGACCGGAGGCCAGGCCTTCCCGGGGATGAGGCGCTCGGGTCAGGCCCACCGTTTTTGCCCACATGGCAAAGGCATGGGCGGGCATGGCGGTGCATGCGCCCGAGGAACCCTTGGTGGCCTTCCCCACAACCAGAGTTGAATTCTCTGGCTGTGTTCACACTGGAGAAATAAACCGGTTTAAGTGCCATGGCTCAATGCTGTGAAATTCTGGGAATTGTAGTTCGTTGTGGGGCCCAGAGCGGAGCTCTGCTCCGCTCTGGGCCCCACAACAAACTACAATTCCCAGAATTTCACAGCATTGAGCCATGGCACTTAAACCGGTTTATTTCTCCAGTGTGAACACAGTCTCTGTGGAGAGATGTAGGGAGGGCCTCCCCGAACCCTGTCCCAGCTTCGCCTTTCAGAGCAAAGGAAGGGCACTCTGTGCGTGCTCAGAGGCACTCTTGGGGGCCCTCTGGGGCATTCGATCTGGGGCTGGACCCTGGCCCTAGAATGAGATCCAGGGGAAGAATGCATGCTTTTCAATTGCACATGATGCACCCACAAGGCCCTTACGATCTGGCATGGTTTAAGTCGTTTGGTTCGAATTTGTTTATTTATAATAAGTACTTAATAAATAATAATAATAATAATAATAATACAAAATATTATATTATTATTATTATTAGTAGTAGTAGTACTTCCTTAAAAGCATCTGCTCTTTTGACATGTCTCTGAGCAGGAGATGGGCAAAGAAGGAGCACAAGGGCTGCATCCACATGGAAGAAATAGCCCAGTTTGGAACAGCTTTAACTCTTAGTCTGGCTCAATGGCTATGGAATTCTGGGAGCTGGAGTCTGCTGTGGGGCCCAGAGCTTGTTGTCTGGCTCACTTGCTATGGAATTCTGGGAGCTGGAGTCTGTTGTGGGGTCCGGAGCGGACCCCACAACAGACTCCAACTCCCAGAATTCCATAGCAAGTGAGCCAGGGCAGTTATAGCGGTGCCAAACCGGGTTATTATTTCTCCAGTGCGGATGAAGCCATTCGAGGGTCTGCTTTGGGGCTGATGGAGTGAGACAAGGGGCTGCCTTGGGGGTCCCCTTCCTCCCTCCCTCCCTCCCTCCTTTCTGTCTGTCTTTCTTTCTTTCCTTTCTTTCTTTCCTTCCCTCCCTCCCTCCCTTCTTCTCTTCCTTCCTTCTTTCTTTCCTCCCTTTCCTCCCTTTCCTTCCTTCCTTCCCTCCTTTCTTTCTTTCTTTCTTTCTTTCCTCCCTTTCCTTCCTTCCCTCCCTTCCTCCCTTCCCTCCTTCCCTCCTTCTCTTCCTCCCTTTCCTTCCCTTCTTTCCTTCCTCCCTTTCTTTCTTTCTTTCTTTCTTTCCTTCCCTCCTTCCGGGGATGCTGACCTTCTGCGGGGGTCTTCCGAGGGCCATCTCCAGGTAGTAGCCCTGTCCGGATTTCCCCCGGAGGTTGTCCTCCATGGCCGCCGAGACGAAGCTTCCCCGGAGGGAGCCCTCCTGCTCCTGGCCCTGGTCCTCCTTGTCCTCCTTGTCCTCCTTGGGGGCCCCCGACGGTCTGCTTCGGGGCCGGGGCTCTGCTCCTCCTTCGGGCCCCGCGGAGGAGGCTCCCCGCAAAGGCAGCCGCAGGGACACCGCAGACCCAGAGACCTCCCTGGACACCAGAACCAGAACCAGGACCAGGACCAGGACCAGGACCAGGAGGAGGCTCCTTCCCCCGGAGGCCATGCTGGAGCTGGAGCTGGAAGGAGGGAGGGAGGGAGGGAGAGGGCGATCCCGCTCACAGGCGCCCCGGAGGCGGCATCGGGCCCCGGGAGACGGACGGAAGGGACGGAGGGAAGGAAGGAGGGAAGGAGGGAAGGAGGGAGGCCCCGGAGATGGAGATGGAGATGGAGGGAAGGAGGGAGGGATCGCCCGATGCAGCGCCGCCTGACGCCCGGCCTTCGCAGGAGGACCTCCGCCGGAAAAGGAGGAGGAAGGGAAGGAGGGAAGGAGGGAGGGAGAAAGAAAGAGAGAAAGAGAGAGAGAAAGAGAGGAAGGAAGGAAGGAAGGAAGAATGGACGGATGGATGGAGGGCTGGAAGGAAAGAAGAAAGGAAAGTAGGAAGGATGGAGAAAAGGAAGGAAGGAGGGAGGGAGGAGGGATGCAAGGAAGGAAGGAAGGGGAAAAGAAAGGAAGAAAGAAAGAAAGAAAGAAAGAAAAAAGGAAGGAAGGAAGGAAGGAAGGGAAAAAGAAAGGAAGGAAGGAAGGAAGGAAGGAAAGAAAAAGGAAGGAAAGAAGGAAAGGAAAAAGAAAGGAAGGAAGGAAGGAAGGAAGGGGAAAAGAGAAAGGGAGCGAGGGAGAGAAGGGAAGGGAAGGAAGGAAGAATGGATGAAGGATTGGAAGGAAAGAAGGAAGGAAGAGAAAAGAAAGAAAGAAAGAAAGTAGGAAGGATGGAGAAAAGGAAGGAAGGAAGGAAGGAAGGAAGGCAAGCAGGAAGGAGGGATGCAAGGAAAGAAGGAAGGAAGAAAAGAAGGAAGGAAGAATGGATGGATGGAAGGTTGGAAAGAAAAGAAAGAGGCAGCGAAAGAAGGAGACACAGAAAAGGAAGGAAGGAAAAAAGAAAACAAGGAAGAAAGAAAAGAAGGAAGGAAAGAAGGAAAGGGAGAAGGAAGGAAGGAAGGAAGAGGAAAAGAAGAAAGGGAGCGAGGGAGGGAAGAAAAGAAAGGGAGGAAAGAAGGAAGGAAGGAAGGAAGGAAGGAAGGAAGGAGGAGAGAGGCTTTCTTTGCCAACTGAGCCTGCATCCACACGGGAGAAAGAATAGCCCGGTTTGGCACCGCTTTAATTCTTTGCCTGGCTCAAGGCTAGTGGATTCAGGCAAGTGAGTCAGACGAAAACTTAAAGCGGTACCAGACCGGGTTATTCTTTCTCCCGTGTGGATGCAGAGTCTGTTGCATAAACTGGGAAGAAGAGGAAGAGGAAGAGGAAGAAGAAGAAGAAGAAGAAGAAGAAGAAGAAGAAGAAGAAGAAGAAGAAGAAGAAGAAGAAGAAGAAGAAGAAGAAGAAGAAGAAGGGCTCAGGAGACTTTGGGGGGACTGCAGAGCTCCCCCTCCGCCTGGACTACAACTCCCAGAAGCCACAACAGCACCAAGGTTGGCCTCTTAGCCAATCAGAAGCGCCCTGGGTTTTTTTTTGGGGCGACCAATCGGTGCAAGGGAAGGCGGGGCCGGTTGGAGTCTGTTGTGGGGCCCAGAGCTCCAGGATGAACTCTTTGTCTGCCTCAATGGCTATGGAATTCTGGGAGTTGGAGTATGTTGTGGGGCTCAGAGCTCGTTGTCTGGCTCACTGGCTATGGAATTCTGGGAGTTGGAGTCTGTTGTGGGGCTCAGAGCTCGTTGTCTGGCTCACTGGCTATGGAATTCTGGGAGTTGGAGTCTGTTGTGGGGCTCAGAGCTTGTTGTCTGGCTCACTGGCTATGGAATTCTGGGAGTTGGAGTATGTTGTGGGGCTCAGAGCTCGTTGTCTGGCTCACTGGCTATGGAATTCTGGGAGTTGGAGTATGTTGTGGGGCTCAGAGCTCGTTGTCTGGCTCACTGGCTATGGAATTCTGGGAGTTGGAGTATGTTGTGGGGCTCAGAGCTCGTTGTCTGGCTCACTGGCTATGGAATTCTGGGAGTTGGAGTATGTTGTGGGGCTCAGAGCTCGTTGTCTGGCTCACTGGCTATGGAATTCTGGGAGTTGGAGTATGTTGTGGGGCTCAGAGCTCGTTGTCTGGCTCACTGGCTATGGAATTCTGGGAGTTGGAGTATGTTGTGGGGCTCAGAGCTCGTTGTCTGGCTCACTGGCTATGGAATTCTGGGAGTTGGAGTCTGTTGTGGGGCTCAGAGCTCGTTGTCTGGCTCACTGGCTATGGAATTCTGGGAGTTGGAGTCTGTTGTGGGGCTCAGAGCTTGTTGTCTGGCTCACTGGCTATGGAATTCTGGGAGTTGGAGTATGTTGTGGGGCTCAGAGCTCGTTGTCTGGCTCACTGGCTATGGAATTCTGGGAGTTGGAGTCTGTTGTGGGGCTCAGAGCTCGTTGTCCGGCTCACTGGCTATGGAATTCTGGGAGTTGGAGTCTGTTGTGGGGCTCAGAGCTCGTTGTCTGGCTCACTGGCTATGGAATTCTGGGAGTTGGAGTCTGTTGTGGGGCTCAGAGCTTGTTGTCTGGCTCACTGGCTATGGAATTCTGGGAGTTGGAGTATGTTGTGGGGCTCAGAGCTCGTTGTCTGGCTCACTGGCTATGGAATTCTGGGAGTTGGAGTATGTTGTGGGGCTCAGAGCTCGTTGTCTGGCTCACTGGCTATGGAATTCTGGGAGTTGGAGTCTGTTGTGGGGCTCAGAGCTCGTTGTCTGGCTCACTGGCTATGGAATTCTGGGAGTTGGAGTATGTTGTGGGGCTCAGAGCTCGTTGTCTGGCTCACTGGCTATGGAATTCTGGGAGTTGGAGTCTGTTGTGGGGCCCAGAGCTTGTTGTCTGACTCACTTGCTATGGAATTCTGGGAGTTGGAGTCTGTTGTGGGGCCCAGAGCTTGTTGTCTGACTCACTTGCTATGGAATTCTGGGAGTTGGAGTCTGTTGTGGGGCTCAGAGCTTGTTGTCTGACTCACTTGCTATGGAATTCTGGGAGTTGGAGTCTGTTGTGGGGCCCAGAGCTTGTTGTCTGACTCACTTGCTATGGAATTCTGGGAGTTGGAGTCTGTTGTGGGGCCCAGAGCTTGTTGTCTGACTCACTTGCTATGGAATTCTGGGAGTTGGAGTCTGTTGTGGGGCTCAGAGCTTGTTGTCTGACTCACTTGCTATGGAATTCTGGGAGTTGGAGTCTGTTGTGGGGCTCAGAGCTTGTTGTCTGACTCACTTGCTATGGAATTCTGGGAGTTGGAGTCTGTTGTGGGGCTCAGAGCTTGTTGTCTGACTCATTTGCTATGGAATTCTGGGAGTTGGAGTCTGTTGTGGGGCCCAGAGCTTGTTGTTTGACTCACTTGCTATGGAATTCTGGGAGTTGGAGTCTGTTGTGGGGCCCAGAGCTTGTTGTCTGACTCACTTGCTATGGAATTCTGGGAGTTGGAGTATGTTGTGGGGCTCAGAGCTCGTTGTCTGGCTCACTGGCTATGGAATTCTGGGAGTTGGAGTCTGTTGTGGGGCTCAGAGCTCGTTGTCCGGCTCACTGGCTATGGAATTCTGGGAGTTGGAGTCTGTTGTGGGGCTCAGAGCTCGTTGTCTGGCTCACTGGCTATGGAATTCTGGGAGTTGGAGTCTGTTGTGGGGCTCAGAGCTTGTTGTCTGGCTCACTGGCTATGGAATTCTGGGAGTTGGAGTATGTTGTGGGGCTCAGAGCTCGTTGTCTGGCTCACTGGCTATGGAATTCTGGGAGTTGGAGTATGTTGTGGGGCTCAGAGCTCGTTGTCTGGCTCACTGGCTATGGAATTCTGGGAGTTGGAGTCTGTTGTGGGGCTCAGAGCTCGTTGTCTGGCTCACTGGCTATGGAATTCTGGGAGTTGGAGTATGTTGTGGGGCTCAGAGCTCGTTGTCTGGCTCACTGGCTATGGAATTCTGGGAGTTGGAGTCTGTTGTGGGGCCCAGAGCTTGTTGTCTGACTCACTTGCTATGGAATTCTGGGAGTTGGAGTCTGTTGTGGGGCCCAGAGCTTGTTGTCTGACTCACTTGCTATGGAATTCTGGGAGTTGGAGTCTGTTGTGGGGCTCAGAGCTTGTTGTCTGACTCACTTGCTATGGAATTCTGGGAGTTGGAGTCTGTTGTGGGGCCCAGAGCTTGTTGTCTGACTCACTTGCTATGGAATTCTGGGAGTTGGAGTCTGTTGTGGGGCCCAGAGCTTGTTGTCTGACTCACTTGCTATGGAATTCTGGGAGTTGGAGTCTGTTGTGGGGCTCAGAGCTTGTTGTCTGACTCACTTGCTATGGAATTCTGGGAGTTGGAGTCTGTTGTGGGGCTCAGAGCTTGTTGTCTGACTCACTTGCTATGGAATTCTGGGAGTTGGAGTCTGTTGTGGGGCTCAGAGCTTGTTGTCTGACTCATTTGCTATGGAATTCTGGGAGTTGGAGTCTGTTGTGGGGCCCAGAGCTTGTTGTTTGACTCACTTGCTATGGAATTCTGGGAGTTGGAGTCTGTTGTGGGGCCCAGAGCTTGTTGTCTGACTCACTTGCTATGGAATTCTGGGAGTTGGAGTCTGTTGTGGGGCCCAGAGCTTGTTGTATGACTCATTTGCTATGGAATTCTGGGAGTTGGAGTCTGTTGTGGGGCTCAGAGCTTGTTGTCTGACTCATTTGCTATGGAATTCTGGGAGTTGGAGTCTGTTGTGGGGCCCAGAGCTTGTTGTTTGACTCACTTGCTATGGAATTCTGGGAGTTGGAGTCTGTTGTGGGGCCCAGAGCTTGTTGTCTGACTCATTTGCTATGGAATTCTGGGAGTTGGAGTCTGTTGTGGGGCTCAGAGCTTGTTGTCTGACTCATTTGCTATGGAATTCTGGGAGTTGGAGTCTGTTGTGGGGCTCAGAGCTTGTTGTCTGACTCACTTGCTATGGAATTCTGGGAGTTGGAGTCTGTTGTGGGGCTCAGAGCTTGTTGTCTGACTCACTTGCTATGGAATTCTGGGAGTTGGAGTCTGTTGTGGGGCTCAGAGCTTGTTGTCTGACTCATTTGCTATGGAATTCTGGGAGTTGGAGTCTGTTGTGGGGCCCAGAGCTTGTTGTTTGACTCACTTGCTATGGAATTCTGGGAGTTGGAGTCTGTTGTGGGGCCCAGAGCTTGTTGTATGACTCATTTGCTATGGAATTCTGGGAGTTGGAGTCTGTTGTGGGGCTCAGAGCTTGTTGTCTGACTCATTTGCTATGGAATTCTGGGAGTTGGAGTCTGTTGTGGGGCCCAGAGCTTGTTGTTTGACTCACTTGCTATGGAATTCTGGGAGTTGGAGTCTGTTGTGGGGCCCAGAGCTTGTTGTCTGACTCACTTGCTATGGAATTCTGGGAGTTGGAGTCTGTTGTGGGGCTCAGAGCTTGTTGTCTGACTCATTTGCTATGGAATTCTGGGAGTTGGAGTCTGTTGTGGGGCCCAGAGCTTGTTGTTTGACTCACTTGCTATGGAATTCTGGGAGTTGGAGTCTGTTGTGGGGCTCAGAGCTTGTTGTCTGACTCACTTGCTATGGAATTCTGGGAGTTGGAGTCTGTTGTGGGGCTCAGAGCTTGTTGTCTGACTCACTTGCTATGGAATTCTGGGAGTTGGAGTCTGTTGTGGGGCTCAGAGCTTGTTGTCTGACTCACTTGCTATGGAATTCTGGGAGTTGGAGTCTGTTGTGGGGCCCAGAGCGGAGCTCTGCTCCGCTCTGGTCCCACAACAGACTCCAACTCCCAGAATTCCATAGCCATTGAGCCATTGAGCCAAGGGCAGTCAAACTGGGTTATTTCTCCAGTGTGGACGCCTCCTAAGCTGGCCAGAGCCAATGGGAGCTGAAGTCCCTGAGTTTGGGGAGCAGGGTCCGGTGGGCAGCACCCTGGAGAGCGCCCTGGAAGAAGGAGGAGAAGGAGAAGGAGGAGAACCAGGGGCAGGTGCCCAGCGGTGCCCTTGCCCTCTCCATGCCCATCAAGGCAAAGAGAAGCCCCTTCCCCTCTGGGTCTGAAGCCCCCTCTGCCTGAAGGAAAGGGCTCTTCTTGGGTTGCAGCTCTCAGCATCCCGCACCGTGGACCAAAGGTTCACATTTCCTGACTTTGGGGGGGACGGCAAATCATAATTTTTAAAAACAAACCCATTATCCTTTACGCAACTCCGTGGTCAACCTCCCCCAGAAGTCGATCATAGAGTCACGCCGGAGGAGCTGCGGATGCTCAGAGAAGCGTTTCCTCTAGGAACCTCTGGCTCCTCCAGCACCACTCTATGATCAAAACCACAAATCATCACACCTTTGCAACCGTCGAAACCACAAGCGTGTCCATGCCGGCTAGAGCCGCTCGGTTGCTGTGCCCTCTGAACAAGCTTTGTCTCAAGCCAAAGCCCATCATCTTAGAAAGACAGATCCCAGTTGCCCAGTTTGGCCAAGGTGGGCTCCAAGTGGCAGAACTCACAATGCAAACAAAACAAAACAGAGCCCCTTCACTGGTCTTGAACTCGCAACCTTACGGTTTTGAGTGAGAGGCCGCAGCGCAGGCATTGAACCACCGCGCCGCCAGGGCTTGCCACGCGGGCAAAAGGGCCGGGCAAGACTTGTGCTTCCAAGACTGGCACAGTCCCCCATTAGTGCCAAGCATTCCGGCCCTTCTCCCTCCGAGGCCAATGGTACAATGAGACCCCCAAAGAATGGGTCCTTCCCAGGCTGCCCCTGGACAGGCCCTACCTGTTCTTCGTCAGATGGGTTTGGGAGTCCTTGGCTTCATCCAGACTGGGGAAATAACTCGGTTTGGCCCCGCTTTAATTGCCTTGGCTCAAGGCTCTGGAATTCTGGGAGTTGGAGTTTGTTGTGGGGTCCAGAGCGGAGCAGAAGGACTTTCCTTTGCACAAAAATGTGTGTTGATCAGCTTTCACGCAATCACGCGAAACCCCACAGTTGCATTCAGATTGCCATTGGAAGATACTTCCAATTCCCTTTGTGTGATAAACTCCACAGTGTGATGATGCATTAGCTTGGCTGTTTGAGATACAGAGACTGGGAAAAGGCTGGGAGGTTGGCTTTCCCTCAATCGCTGAGCTCCTTGCAGAGCTATTGCGGGCGGGAGAGAAAAGAGAGGGGTCACACTTGCGCTCTTTGGTTTTCTTGGTTTGCCTCTGGAGGCAGCCTTTAGTTACAGTTGAGTTTAGTAAGTTGAAGATTGCTATATATAACCCTTCGGAGTCCATCTCCCTTCAGCCCTACCTGGAAAGGTGCTCCCCATCCCAAGGGGTCCCCATTTAGCCAACCACAGGGAACCGGGTAGCCAGCCAGGGAAGAACCCATTCTTTAGGGGTCTCATTGTACCGTTGGCCTCTGAGGGAGAAGGGCTGGAATGCTTCTCTGCTGCATACCACCAGCTGCCATCATTTACCACCAATAAAACTGGAATACCACCTGGAATAATCCTGTGTCCAGTTCTGGGCACCACAGTTCAAAAAAGATGTGGAGAAACTGGAGCGGGTCCAAAGGAGGGCAACTAAGATGGTGAAGGGTCTGGAAACCATGCTCTATGAGGAACGCCTTAGGGAGCTGGGGATGTTTAGCCTGGAGAAGAGAAGGTTAAGAGGTGATATGATAGCCCTGTTCAAATATTTGAAAGGATGTCATATTGAGGAGGGAGCAAGCTTGTTTTCTGCTGCTCTAGAGAACAGGACCCAGAACAATGGATGCAAGGTCCAGGAAAAGAGATTCCACCTCAACATTCGGAGGAACTTCCTGACAGTAAGGGCTGTTCGACAGTGGAACACACTCCCTCGGAGTGTAGTGGAGTCTCCTTCCTTGGAGGTCTTTAAGCAGAGGCTGGATGGCCATCTGTCAGGGATGCTTTGACTTGGAGTTCCTGCATGGCAGAATGGGGTTGGACTGGATGGCCCTTGTGGTCTCTTCCAACTCTATGATTCAATTATTCTAACTCATTTTATAGCAGTAATCCATGTCCGTCTCGAGTACCAAATGAAGTATTGGAAGTTGGAACTAAACCCGATGCTGGAACAGAACATCGTCTCGCATTGGAAAAGGCTGACCCAGGCAGCCCTTAGGGCTCCTTGCACCTCTTTGATTCTTGCATTTTCCCATCCCTGGCACCCCTTGAAAATGACTGTCAGGGGGCCACAATCCTTTGACAAACAGCTTGGAGAGATTTCTGTGGAACTTGCATTGCAGGGACACAAACCAGGAACGGAAGACACTCGCCGGTGGTTCCGGTTGAGTTTAATAAGTTAAAGTCCAGGTTGTCACATTGCAGTGAACTCTTCCAACATATAGAAAGGTGCAGAATTATTTCACAATCTTCTTTAAATATTTTTTTTTACTCTAGTCCTTTAAATATCTACACATTTCCTATTTCTCTTAATCTAAGCAATCGGGGGGTTACAGTGATCCACCCACAGAGAAGGCCTCGGGTACAGAGGAGCCCAGGAAGACAGGGTGCCTTTGTGGGCTCCGTGGGATGGGCAAGAAGGGACGGGTCTGGCCCAGCAGCTGCAAAGAAAGCTGGCACGGGCGAAGAGGAAGCAACACCTACATTGAGAAGGACCGCACAGAATCAGCGGGATGGAGATCGGGGGGAAAGCTCATTCCCAGCCAGCCCGACACCAAGGAGCCCAACGTTCTCTTTGTGCCACTACAAACGTGACTAATGCCATGAAAAGCCGCCTCGCCACCTCCGCAGCTCCTGCCCCATCCTGCCTTGGGCATCACGGGTAGCCCAGAACTTGTTAAGTTAAAGGCCTGCCATCCCTCCCTCTTCTTCAAATGGAAGTGAAGAAAGTGAGTGATCCAGAAAGGATGCTGGAGGCAGCAGGGGTGCCAGGGAAGAAACCAGGCCCTGCGTCGATAGGATCACCCGATTCTGCCAGCCCTCCTCCGATGCCCCCTTCTCTGATTCCTAGTGCCACGATCCAAACCTGTGACCACCAAAAAGCATGGCCGCTTTGCCTCCTGTGTGCCCCCAGCTCCATTTGGCACCGGGTTCAATATTCCTAACCCAGCTGCCGTTGTGGTTCCAAGAGGACTTGGGTGGAAAGTTAAGGAAAAGGCTATTTCTCCCCCACCCTCCACCTTGCATTTGAAAAAAAGGGCCCCTCTTCAGACATGGGGAGGAAAGGGACGGGGAGGATTGGAAGGGAAAGACCCCCGAGTCTTAAAAACACTGACATTCAGCCCCACCAGACATTCGTATCACTTAAGTGCTCTTTGTGAAACAATCTCACTGTGCAGGAAAAAAAACTATCACTGAACACAAATCCCATTTGATAGACCCTGAGCAGCAGCAGCAGCAAAAGGGGTCTCTCCACAGCAAAGCAGCCCAGCCCACCCTCCCAGTGACACCGTGTGCAAGTCTAAGCTAAGCCCTCCAGTTGCATCCATGCCGTGCCCAGTTCAGCCTGTGCTTTTTAATTCTTTGTCCCTCACTGGCCAGGGGAATCCTTCATTACTCAGTGCAAGTAATCTCTACGTTTAATTTTCTCATCATGCTAGATACTGACCGGGCAGACCACGGTCTCTAAAAAATAAAGTGGTAGGAAGAGTCGCGTGCCCCTTCCCTTGGCTACTAGGCTTCCACTTCATCCTGGCAGAAGAGACTCCTGTGCCCTCCCTTTGAAATAAATGCTTGCGGGAGGCAGAATCAAACCCCTTGCCAGTTCTGAATCAAAGAATCAAAAGGGGATGAAATCTGCTACGTTTTTAAATGCCGACTGTTCAAACTGACCTCCCTCACCCTCGAGAGTGAGTCCAGAGCAGCTGGCAACCGCCCTTGCTGCGACCCTTTTAGTTTTCCAAAGAACGGTTTACAACTGTGAGCAGTGCCCCTGCCCTCAAGGCGGATTTGACATTGAGGCATGCCAGCAATCTGTTCCCATGCAAACCAAAGCAGCGGGCCTTATAGAAAACCAAGGACAGGAAGAAATGCTGGAAATGTTCACTAAGGGGATCCATCCCGATTACCCTGACAACAACCCCCTGCAAACGCAAAGAGTACCCAAAGGCAGGTCGTGGGCTCCCATGAGTCAAATCGCTTCAACCGTAAAGCTGTAAGGAAATCTGCAATCCACCAACAAATACGGCAAGGATGACAAATAGATGGAGGCTGATGACTCAGACTGGACTCATTCAGATTAAGGGTTTGCGCCGAGGATGTGGGAGGGAAGAAAAAGAGAAAAGCCGTGCAGCCAACCTTCATTGTTAAAGCAGCAGCAGAAGGGGGGCTTTGGCTTACCTGGACCTTCCTTGCAAACTTCCACAACTGGCAGGGTCAAGCCTGGCACAAATGGCTTCCACAACTGGGGCAGGGAAAGGGAGGAAAAGGCACTTGCCTTCTCCATTGCCGGAACAGCAGCACAGCCCCCATGTGCCAGGAGGAGATGCCCAAGGAAGAAGATGCTCCATTCCCCCACACCACTCCTCTTTTCGTATAGGACTAGGGCAGCAAAGTCTGCTGTGGTTCAGTGGGTGCCAATGGAGAGCTGAAACTCTGTTTGCACACATTCTGAGGAGCACCTTCTGCAGCACATGCCATGGCAGAGTTTTCCTCATCCAACTAAGCCTAAAATGCCACAGACCCATGTGCCATGATTGCCTTTGGCCCCAGTGAAAACTCAAAAGGGATGCCAGCTCTCCTTCGCCTGACAGTGGCAACAGAGAGAGAACTCACCACCACTACCCTGGACAGGCTTCTCTCTGTCTCCTCCATCTCCACATGATTTGGTCAGGCATCCCTGAAGCTGCTACCTCTGATGATGAAAAAGCACAGTCTCTCCTGCCAATCTTACAAAACCTGAGTACAGATATTTGGGCTCACCTGAAGCTCATTTCGTTATGGCAAAAGCCTCTCCAGCCCTCCCACTCCCACCCCACCCTCCGCACTCTGTCCCTTTTGGTCACCCGCAGGGAGGGACCAGCCCCTTTCCCTCTCCCTCCCCAAACACACACTCACACACACACCGCCTGCCAGGATCACACGTGGCGGCCCCATGGCCAAGCTCCATTCCAGGACATGGGGCAGGCCTCCTTCTGGGAACGCAGCTTCAGCACCATGTTTCACACAGCGTCACTCAGAGCCAGGCATATAGTCCTCTTGGAAAGAGCGTCCTCGCTTTCTCTCCAAGCACCAGTCGGAGGCCTCTGCCCACCGTGCCGCCTCTTCCATGCCCTGACGCAGGGCAGAACGACAACGTTCCTCCTATGGAAGCGAAACCCAGTTTCTTTCACAGAGAAGGACCCGCTTCCCGTCTCATCTGGGAAGGCGGCAAAGTCGCTTCTCTCCCTGCTGCAACACAAAAGTCATTTCTTAACTCCAGCAGGAAAAAGGCAGCGGTGGCAGCAGGATTGTGTCCCTCTGATGGTGAGCCTGGCTGGCCTTGCGAGAGCAATACCATCAGCCTGCGTGGGAGACGATGCCACCAGCTTGGCCAAAGACGCTCACCTGGTTTGCCACCATGTCCACAGAAAGTGGACCACAACAGCAAGACCAACAAAAGCCAGTAAGGTGGCAACAGGACCAGCCAGAACAACACCCCTTCCCCCTGTAGCAGTACCTTATGCACGCAAAACACACAGAACAAAGTAGGTTAGCCGCCATAAAACCACCTCCTTCATGCCCTCCTTGGATTTCAAATTCTGTCTGTGGAGGGGCACCACTTGAGGTCTGTGTCCCTCTCCCAACTCCCACCCCAAGATGGAGGGCAGAGGCCAGCTCCAAAATGGTGGCCACGGTCACTACCAGCGACCTAAAGTGCCAGGCATCAAACGCCAACTGTCCAGGTAGGCCTCCTGGAGATCATCAGGCTCCCTTTGCCTGGGAGGGAAGAGGAACTGGGGGGAGGAGGCCAAGATGCAAATACGGAGTAGGGCAGGGTGGGGGCATTAACAAGACGGAGGGCCTCAGGAAGACATGGTCTGGACACCGGCCGCCCCTCAGTGCTTGTCTGCGGCCATCGTGCTCCCGTTGGCCTTGGGCTTCGACTTGGTCTTGAAAGAGAAGCGCTTGATGAGGCGCCGGGAGAAGCTGCCGGACTTTTTCCGGGGGGCCGAGCTGGCGCCGGCGTTGGGCAGGTCATCGTGGGACTGGCTGAGTCCAGCTTCCTTCTGCTTGTTTTTCCTCCGGAAGATGAGCTTGGTGCCGCTCCGGAGGAAGTTCACTGCAGAGTTGAAGGGACAAGTGTGAGCACAATCCTGGCCTCTTCCTTTAGACAAGACTGGAGGGTTGTTTTTTTTTTGCGTGGGGTACTTTCCCCCACATTCTAAGGTTTTAAATGCATTTAAAGGTCTTTAAACTAGTGCTGCTTTTATTAGGGTAAGTTATTTAATGACTTTTAAAATGCTCCCCCCTTCTTTTATTGTTATAATACTTAGTTTGGGTATTAATCAAAGTATTAAGACAAAGTATTACACAAGGATTGTGTAAAAATGTTTCAAAACCCACAAACTATCCTGTTAAACCAGCACTAATTTAAAACGGTTGAAAAGCACTGAAAGTGTAACAATGAGAATAAAAGTACAATTCACACACACAGAAAATAAATAAGTAAAATACTGAGCAAAGGAGACTTTGCCCAGCCAAAATGCCACCTTGCCAGCTTTGTTTTTGTTGTGTGCCTTCAAGTTGTTTCTGACTTATGGCAACCCTAAGGTGAACCTATTACGGGGTTCTCTTGGCAAGTTTCTTCAGAGGGGGTTTACCATTGGCTTCCCCTGAAGGTGAGAGAGTGTGACTTACCCAAGGTCACCCAGTGGGTTTACATGGTCAAGCCAGGGTTTGAATGTGAAAGAGGAGGACTCTGGACTGGCAGGGAAAGAGAGACTGGAAGGCCTCAGAAAATGCAGACCCATTGCTTCCACAGGGAAGGGACACCCAATTGCCCATCAGTTTGGCACAGCACAGGTTTCTCCCCCTCTTCTGCCCCAAACCGCCAGCCTGCCTTGGGTCCATGTCCTGCCCCAGTCTCACCTTTGTGGTCTTTGAGGCTCCGAGTCTCCAAGGCGCCTGTGGAGCCCGTTTCCGATTCCACGTCGTCCATGGAGGCCCTCTCGGAAATGTCCGAGCGCGTGGTCTCGTCCAGGTCCTGACTGCCCCTCTGGGCAGCATAAGAGGCCTCCAGTTGCTGATGAGTCGGGTCCGTGAAGCTCTGGGTGTACTCCGACATGCCGGCCAAGATGGAGTTGTCCTGCAGCGTGCCCTCCAGCGACGCAGCGTAGCCGAGGGAGAGGGCCATCTCATCTTCAGCAATGGGTACCTGAGGGTTGGCCACCGGAAGGACTAGGTGATCAAGGCAGGTCCCTGCCATTGGAGGACTGGGTCCTACGTCTTCTGATCAATGCCCACCTTTCCTGCCCCACGCTTCAGGGTAGGGATGGGAATCCTGCACAGGAGGCAGCTTGCCCCCCTGACACTGTTAAAGTGGGCAACTGCTGTCCTCCAGGTGATGTTGGGCTGCAAGTCCCAGCCTCCACAGACAGTGATGAGGAATGCTGACACTCTGCAGTTCAACCAAAGTTCATTTTTCTAAGAAAAATGAAATTGTAGTACCAGTTGTTTTAGCTGTATTTTGCTTTAACCTATCTTGTAAGCTACCTTTAAAAAATGTGATATAGTGTAATAAATTAATTTTTGAATTAAAAAAACCCGTAAAAATAAACACATTTGGAAGGCCATGTGATTCTCAGTGTTATGATAGTCTTTTCCGGAAAATGGCTGTCAGCTCCCCAGAATCATAAAATGTTAGATTTGGAAGGGACCCTCAAGGATATCCAGTCCTGCCATGCAGGAATCCACAGCTAAAGCACTCCTGAAAAATGCCCACCCAACCTCTGTTTAAAGACCTCCAAAGATGGAGAGTTCACCACCTTCCAAGGAAGCCCATATTTCTCTGTCGACCAGTTCTTACAGTAGGAGAGTTCTTCTAAATGTTTAAGTAGAGATCCCCATTCTTGTAAAAATACTCAGGCAAATAACTGCCAGTCACCTTGGAAACTCCTGAGATGATCAGCGTGCTGCGCTTTGTTGGGGTCTTCTTGGCAGGCTTGTTGGTCAAATCTGTCAATTGACGGATTGCCGTCTCAGCCACAGGGTCCAGGCCATTGGAGACATGGCTGCTTCCTGGACAGGAGAGAGAGAAGGAGACAGACCGAGTGGTCCATTGATTTTAATTCATGTAGGAAGACAGAAATAGATTCTCATGCCGCCAGACCTTTCTGCCTTGTCATCAAGACTGCTGGCATTCTTGCCTTTAAAAGCAAAAGTGAATATTTTTTCTGTATTATGCTTTTATCTCACCTTCCCTAAGGAGCTGATGATTGTCCTCTTACTGTTATGGACTTCAGCTCCCAGAAGCCCTAGTCCCAGCCATTCAAGGCTCAGGGATTTTGGGAGATGAATTCCTAAACATCTGGAGAACCAAAGGTTGAGGGCTACTGATGTAGATGGGTTCTCATACCACTACCACCAGCAGCAATTAGGAGGTAAGGGTGCCCTGAAGGGCAGGTGCCTTCCAGTGCCCCTCTTGCGTGAGGGTGAGCCGGGCCATGTGCCACCCCAACCCTGCAGCTCTTATTTTCCCAGTCCAGGAGAGTAGTAGCTGTTCTCTGAGGACTCACGGCTGCTGGTGGGGGAAGCGCTGATGGGGCAGCTGTTCTGCGGAAGCATTGTGGTCACCTTCTCTGTCACTTCCACCTTGGATGGAGATCTCGAGGGTGAATCTAGAGTCCAAGGGAAGGGGCGCAAGGTCAGTGGGTGCATGGGCATGCATGCCTCCCACACCCCGGTGCAGGCAAAGGCAGGTCAGCTTACCGAGCTTGCAGTCCACCTTGGGCCTGGACTGGATGGTTGTGACCGTGGTGACGATGGTCCCGTCAGGCATGATGGTGCGGTCCATCTCTATCTTTTTGGTGGGAGTGATGCTGGTGCGCAGCGAAGCTGGCTGGCTCTCTGGGAGTTCCTGATAGAACAGCTATCAACAGGGACAGACAGAAGCCCATCAAATGGATGGACGGACAGAGGCGATATAAAAGCAGCTTAACATTCATGCCAGATGGACAACCTTCTCAACCTCTGCCCCAGAACTGCTTGAGTGACCCACCTACAGATGCCCTGACCCATTCTAGCTGAAGTTTGGGGGCAAGTGAATGAGGAGAAACCAGCTGTGCTTCTTCCTTGGGATGCCAGAATTGGCCGTGGTGAGAAGGGCACTGCAGAGCATTGAGGGAGACCCTTCTTTTTCAGATATTTTAATGCTGAAGCTCTGAGCTCTTCTTGTTTGTGGCTTTGCATCACCTCACCTCCATTGTTACAGCCGCAGCCGAGGGCAGTTTCTGGAAAGGGCCCGGTTTGAGAGAGTATACCTGCTGCCCCCAAGGGTCTTTGGAGGGGGAGTTCAGTGGGACAGCAGCAAATCCTAGGAGTACCTCTGCCAGAAAAAAGAGAGTCATTAATAGGAACATTGCAAGAAGACACCACCCCAAAGACCATGCTGGATACGGGGAATAAGTCAAGCTGAATGAGGTCTCTCCCATAAACAGATACATCCCATCCCACTGCAACCCCTTCATTGGCTTATGCCCCTGCCCTGAAAGAAGCTGCCAAGCCCCCAAATCTGAAGAATATGAGAGCTAGTGGCTGCAGGTAGTGCCAGCCTCAGATTGGGGTCGCTGGCCCCCAACACCAGCCTCAGCATGACCAGCCATCCAATGCCCAGGGGCCAACAAGCCACAGCAAATCCGCCTGGCCAGGGACCCACTGACCTTCCCCAGGGCTGCCACCATTGCTGTTGCTGCTGTTTTCAAGGATGCTGAGCTTCAGCTCTTTGCTCCGAGGACCGAAATCCCTGTCAAGGAACAAGGAGAAAGTTAGGGAGGTCTCAGAAACCCATCAACTGGCTTTCCCATTGTCAAGGCTGTGGGGGCATTGCAGGCACACAAAGAGGGGCACACAAAGAGCTACCATCCCACCCTCTGCACAGCCATTATGTCTGCTTCTGCAAGTTAAAATAGGCCAGGTGTGATTAGCAATTGGGTGGGAGACCGCCAGGGATCCTCAGGTGGGACAAGGAAATGATCCTGGCCACAGCCTTGCCAAACAGCTATGGCTGCTAAACTAAGCTGGCAGCGAGGTCTAGACTTGGTTATAACAGAATCAACCATCTCACAAATGAGAGGGAGACCTTTCACGATCTCCATCTCAACACCACCATCCCACCCTCAACATGTCCAAGTTTGTCTGATTTCAGGAGCCAAGCTGGGTCAGGGCTAGGAAACATCTACATGAGAGACCAGGTCAGGCTTAGAAACCATCCTGCCTGGAGGACTAGTTGGAAGGCTACTTCTGCCATTCAGGGTTGGCAGCACTAGGCTGGATGGCATCTGCAGAGTCTGACTCAGTAGCCAGGAACACCTGTGCAGGTGAGCAGCAGAGAGAAGCCCAGCACTGTCCCCAAGAAATGGAAATATTTCAGGGAGAGGCCAAAGACTCTCTGGGTTTTAAGGGGCAGAACAGGCCACGCATGGCCAAGCCAAGGACATTCATTTGCATCAGTGAATGCAAATCAGGAAGGGTGATGCCTTTGCCAAAAAGCCAGCTGCAGCTCCATCTCTCTCTCCCCCTCGCCTCTATTACTCCCTCCACACACACACACACACACACACACTTGGCCCAAAGAGGCAAAACCAGCAGCCCCTTACAGAACCAGCTTGTCCGGCCACTCCACATCGGCTGCAGGGCCTGAGGTGCTGGCCGGCACCGGCTTTGTCCTCTTCTGCTGCTGAGGACTGTCCAGCTCCACCACGCAACACAGCTGCCTGCCTCCTGGGAAGGGGCACAGAGCAAAACTGGGTTAGCTGGGCACTGCCCGTGTAGATGGGTGCTGCTAATGCTAAACCTCCAGCAGATACTCCAGCCATCTTCCTGGCTGTCTTCTAAACCAGGAACTTCAAGTAAGGAGTTTGCCACTGACCACATGCCTCATCATCTTTATTCCTTTAGGTACCATCTCTCAGTTATCCTCACAACACCTTATGAGATAGGACATTAGCACTCCCATTTCACAGACAGAGAGATTGAGGCCAAGAGGTCTGAAAGTCCACCCAGAAAGAAGGGATTTGAATCCTTGTCTCCACATCCAGCCTCAAACTGGGTCCTTGCTCACCTCAGCCTCGTTTCCTTTAATTAACTTCAACCATGACAGCGGGGAGTTTATACCACCCCCACAGTCCCATCTGGACTACCGATGCTTTAGTTGAATGGTAACAAGCTAATCATTCATTAAATTACTGTCTCAATCTTATGCTTTGAAACTGTGAACCAGCAAAAGGACTGCAAATCTAAATCTTTTGAGAAACAATGTGTAAAGCTTGTTGTGCTTCCCATTTGTGTTGTAAAAAAAGTGGTTATGGCCCTCGGCAATCTTGTTGGTAACTCAATACAATTAAACAACAGCAGCAGCATCCAAAGGGCTCAGGGTTCCCACTTCTCATCCAAGAGAGGGTCCCTGTTAACCCAACACAAGGCAGAGGAGGCTTGCTTGGCAAAGAAGGGTCTCAAAAGCCATGTTAGATCCTCCCATCCAGAACTGGATGGGCAAGAGTCCCCTCCACAACTCCCCACTCATGGAAAGTAGTTTGAAGACAAGGACATGGGGGGGGGGGGGGGGAGAGACATGGACATTATGCACATTATGGAGGGCACACTGGCCAGATGCCCAGCCACCGCCCTGCCCTTCCCATCCCTCTTTCTTCCCCACCGACCAGACCTGGAGTCTCTTTGGATCCCAAGTGGAGCCCACGGAGGTTCTGGAGGAGCAGCTTGGATACCACGGGAGCAGCCGAACCAGACGGAGACCCCGAGAAGAGCTTGTTACAAGATGACTGTGGAGGAGAAATACATGCCAGAAAAGCCAGTGAGCAACCAGGAGGTCAGACACATGCGCATGCATGCATCCTCATCCAGAAACCAGGCACGGGAAACTCATATGGCTTGGATCCAGGCTATTTGAAGGACCATATCTCCCTGTATTAGCTCACCTGGACTCCAAAGTCTTCTCTCAGTCCCACCATCTAGTTGTGACCTACTGCAGGGGCTGGCGCTCATCTCTGTTACTAAGTCGAATAGCTAGTGTTGTCTGAAGTGGTCCTGTGGCCGGCATGACTGCACCAAATGCTGTTACCTTCCCACCAAAGTGGTATCTATCTATCTACTTGCATTTGCATGCTTTTGAACGGCGAGGTTGGCAGAAGCTGGGACTAGGGAAAGGTGCTCACCCCATTCAGCACTTGGGCCTTGTACTGCCAACCTGATAATCAGAACTGGCATCTTAACCACTAAGCCACTGCATCCCTTTACCTTTATGTTGTACTTGTGCCTTTTGGGGATGATTTTTCACTAAAAAACAACAACATAGATATTCTAATAACACATGCACACACATGGTCTCTTCAGTGCCTCCACTCTCCCTGAACAACCAACATTCACACCACACACATAAACACACACACATGTGTCCTCACCAGATTGCCACCCGCGACACAGGCCTTCAGATTCACCATCATGGCTGGCTGGGTGCTGATCAAAGAATCTTCAATCAGGTCCTTTATGGTGGACTGGTCCACTTTCCCATCATTTTCCTGCACAGGGCACCACCGACATGAAGAGCAAGTCAAAACAGGTGGAAGAGAACCATAGGTAGGGTAGGGGATTGTTTAGTAACAGTTTAAATAGCTCTCTAACCTTCATCCCCCCATCCCACCCCCCAAAGGAAATGTATGGATTTGTAACCGCTTCTAACAGGTGAGCCCCAGATGTGTACCAGATGCTGCTTCACACAATGCAAAAGAGGTCCCTTCAGTGCCCTGTGCACAGGGGACCCCAGACTGATCTATTGGTTTATTCATTAAAGTATTTGCATCCCACCCTCCATCTAAGGATCCCTGTGCTCCGTACAATAAAAATAATTTTAAAATATTTAAGGTTTAAAACATCAAAAAGGGCTTTGACAGTTTCGAAGCATATTAAACTACATAACAGTTTAAGACATGTCAGAATGGTGCAAAAAATTGGAGATCCCAAAGGCTTTAATAAACACCGTGTGTTAACTTGGGAAGACTGGGACAATGCCTCTGTTCGGGGTCACAGAACGTGAGACAACACTTTTCTCAATGTGCAAATGTCTCGCAAGACAGACACACAGCCTTTTCTCCACTCAAGACCAGTACCAAGTGAGGCAAAGCCATCTGGTGTCACTTTTCCCAGCTGACCTGGAATGGGAGGACTTTTGGTGCACTGGCTGGAACCCAACTATGCACGCCAAAGCCAGGCCTGTTGGGGAGAGACCCAAGGCACACAAGAAGCCCTCCAACCCCAAACCTCCTCCATCAGGATGGCAGAGGTGGTGGGAAAGCAGCATCTCCTAACTATCCAGCTGGAGTCTAAAGGGTCATATCTCCTTTTATGAGTCCATTAAGGCTCTGAGATCTTCTGGAGAGACTCTTCTCTAAGCCCCACTAACTTCTTGAGCTCCTTTGGTGGGGAGACAACAGGGTCCTCTTGGTGGCTGCTCCAAGGCTTTGGAGCTCCCTCCCCAGAGAGACTCCATCCTTGCTCCTCTTCTGGCAAGTTAAAACATTATTGAGAAACTGAATGGGATGGGTTTTTAATGATGTGTTACCCTGTGTTATGCTTTCTATATTTTTAATGAATGTCAATTTTATAAATTATTCAGATGTTTTAAAAATAACCTCTGTAATTATATTTTTACTGAGGTCTGTGTATAGTTTTTTTTTTAAATCAGCATTGTTTTTAAATATGCTGTAAGCCACCTTGAGTCCCATTATTGGTAGAAAGGCAGGATTTCAATGAATATCATCATCATCATCATCATCATCATCATCATCATCATCTCCCCACAGCTGGTGGGGATGACCTGCCAAGATCCCTCCTTGCTCACTTCATGCAGCTGGAGCCTTGGGACCACGGAGAGGTTCATGTCCGGCCTGCCTTTGAACGCCCAGGAGACCAGAAGACCCTCGTCCTGGATTTCCTCCAGACGGATCTCCAGCTGGCTCAGGAGGAAGAAAAACAGCAAGGGAAGAGATCCAGCGTCAGTTGGAATCACAAAGCCAGTTCTCCCCCACCTCTCTTGTGCCAAACTATAGGCTGGCCAAAGCCAGCTAAAATAATCCAATCAAAGCGCATTAAGGCACAGAAAAAGGCCCAGGACTGACAAGGCCAGATAGCCAGCGGCATGCAGCCTACAGAAGGCAGGTCCAGAAACGGACACAGTGATCCTCAGCATCGTCTGAATCTTGGAAAGTCCAGGACAAACTCTGCTGCTGGGGGAAATGGGGCTGGGGGCAGGAGGGAGGGAAGGAAAGAGGATTTACCATCCCATAAACTTCCCCCCTTCGCCATTACCTGGGCCTGCAGCACAGCCAAAGTGACCTGGTAGGTATCCATGGAAACGGCGGCCGGACTCTGCTGAGTGACCAAGACGGGAAACTGCATGGCATCAGCGGAGAAGTGGCACTGCAACAACTGGAAGTGGGGCAACAGAGAAAGTGAGTTATGGCACCCATCTGGAGGGGCAAACCCAAGGCATGAAAACAGCAACAGGCAGCAGCAGAGAACAGGAAAGAAAAAGGCTATGGGATGCTGGAAGATGATGGGGGTCCTTTTAGGACCAAAGGGAGCCAAGAAGAGAGATGCCCCACTCATCAGTTCCTCATCTGCAGGAGGAAAACTATACAGGCAGCCACCCACAGTGGTGGTGCTCTGAAACTGCCAGTTTCCAGAAAACAATGCAAAAAATGACAAAAATATGGCACAATCTGGGAGGAAAGGTTGCCAGTTTGTCACATCAGTTCGTTTGCAAAAGCACTACACCAGATGACTTTGGCATGCTCCCATCCAGCTCTGCAATTCTGGAGGGGAAGGGTTCATTCTCTCTCTCTCTCACATACAAACACACAAATGCTCCAATGACACAATTTAGACCCTCTTCCTGTGGAGGTTTGTAAAGATTTAGCATTGAAGGAGATGGGTCTGCCCAGCTCTGTCATGACCGTTTTCTTTGGCACCCTGTTATCTGTCCTTGGACCAAACGGCCCTAATGACTCATAGCTCTCCATTGCAGATTCATAACTCTCCCTCCTTTCCCTCCTCTCTTCCAGGTCTTCCCTGCTTTGGGACAAACACTCTGTTGCCATGCACAACTTTGGAAAAAGTCCTGTGACTTTATGAGTTTCTGTAAACCCTGGGCAAAGAAATTCCATGGCCTGCCGCCAACAGACCTTTTGCGCCTGCTGATGCTCTCAGGGTGGTTCTCCTTCAGCTTCCTGTCCAGAGTCTGGGCCCTGGACTTCCCCAGATTACAGCTTTAACTTCCAGCCTTTTGCTATGAGTGGTTCTCTTTAACCGACGGCCCGCTGTCTTGATCTGTTACAGAGTCACCACAGCAATAACAGTGTAAAATGTGGTGCATCTTTGATCAGTCCATAGGGCACCCCATGGGATCAGCTTCCAACGGCTTCTCCCGTCACACCGTGAAGCCTTTGCTCCTCTGCCACTTTTCTCCTGCCGCTTCTCTGATGGCTGTGAGCTGCCAGCAGCTTTTCCCTTCTGATTCGTGCCAACATGCCATGCTTCAGAGGAGGCAAAACCCAGGAACCTCACCTCCAAGCCAGGACCAGGAAGGGTGGGAAAGAGCTGGCTCCTCTGTGCATGTGTAGAGTGCCTTCCCCATGGCTCACCCTCAGATGCCAGGCATTAGGGAAAGGGCGTCTGTGAGTTCAAAGTTTGGAGGTGACTCTGACATTCAGACTTTTATGGCAACCAAAGAAGGAGAGACCCACTGCAGATGTTGTTCAAGGCTGTTGCAGATATGATGAGGGCTGCTGAAGGAGAGGGGTGTCATCCAGGAGAAGGTGCAGCTGGGACTCTTACCAAGCCCTGCTCAACCACCCAGTTTTGGGGGGCCAGCTTGGTTCCAAGCCTTGACAGCAAAGGGTCGGTCAATGCATTCAAGTGAGCATGTCCGGTTGGCTGTCTCCTGATCTGACTTCATGGTCACCTCTGATCAAGTCTGACGTAGTAGCCAGATCCTTGCAGAGAGCCACTGGACCGACTGCTATGGTCCATCCCAGAGGCTGATGGACCCAAGTGTGGTTCCTGGCATCTCTTGGAGAGTTTGCATTAGCTGGGCTCCCTCTCTGTGCAATTCTCACACCTCTGGAACAGCCAGCTGACTCTTCCCAAGCTCAGTTTTAAACAAAACTTCAGGGCACAGCTGTTCCAATCCAACCTGAATTAAGCTAGTGGCCTGCATGATTTTATTTTATCTTAATTGCTGCTGTTCTTCAATATAAACCAAGATATGGTATTCTATGGTTTTAGTTTTCGCTGTGTTTATTTAACTTGGAAACCATTTTGTGGTGGCCTTTGACCTTGACACACAGTATAGTAATATCCTACACAAAAGAGAGCAGGATGGTGCGCATTCATGCCATTAAAAGAGCAAGATGGCAGACAGAGACAGGATGCGGCCACTTACCATGCCACGATCTGACCGGTCTGTGCAGGCCACATGGCTCACGGTTACAGCGGGAAGTTGCTGAGGGCTCTCCTCAAAAGTAATCTGGATGGAGCTCTGGGGAAAAGAAGAGAACCCCATTAGTCCCCAAAAAGAAGGAAACCCCTACAGCTCTGGTTGGATTGCAGTTCCCAGCATTCCTCACCCTTGGCTGGGCTGGTGTCCAAGCATAATTGGAGAGTTGCACCGTTCCCTATTCCTGACATAAGCAATGAAGCTATATCCACCTGTTGAATTTCTAGCCAACATGCAAGCCCCCTACACACCTGCCCTTGCAAACAGTGAGCCCTGGTCCTAGATTACTCTTACAACAGCCCTGCAGGAGCTGCCTGCTTGGAAGAAGAACTGAATGCACAGCCCAGCAGGAAAGATCTGCAAAGGAAAAGGTGGAGGCGGAAGGAGGCAGCCTCATGTTGCACAAACAGCAGGGAGAAGGCCTTTTGGTTTGCTCCCTCCCATTTGCACAGCTTTATTTGCCATTCCAGAAGCAGCCCTCCTCCTCCTCCTCCCAGATCTATTCAGGTCTCCACTGCTGCTCCATCCGTCTGTAGGCTGGTCCAGGCAGGCAACAGGCCGGTTCAACAAAGGCAGGGTTGCCATGGGACCCTGTGGCTGGAATGCCACCTTGCATGTGGCAGCGGAGGCTGAAGTGCAGCCGGAAGGCAGCCAGGCCAAAGGCATCCACCTCTACTCTCCGCACGCAGGGCCTTCCTCGCCCCATTCCCAGCCATGGTGGAAGGCTCCCAGCCAGGGCTGGCTAGCTGCCTAGCTGCTCCTGTTGCCTTCTCAGATGACAGGGCTTTCCTTTCTGCTGGGAGCTACTGAAGAACTGGGAGATGCAACCCAGCATTTGCGTTGGGCCATGATTCTCGCCCCAGACGCAAATGCAGAAGAAACTCCCACCTCTTGGAAGTCCAGCGTTCACCTCTTCCAGAAACAGAGAGCCCTGGTTGCAAAATCTTTTTACAATACCCTTACAGGGTCTGCCTGCCAGCGGGAGAGATCCCAGCAGCGACAAAAAGGTGGAAGTGGAAGGAGACGGCCCTGTGTCCCGTGAAAAGCCGAGAGACCTCAAGGCCCTCCTGGAGAAAAGCTCATTGGCCTCCCATTGAAAAATGAGATGGAGCTGCAGAGCCCAGCCTGGAGCTAAACAGGTTTGGCCGGTCAAGCACCAGAATGGCCACTCTGGAAGAGCAGCTGCTTCCATCTGTTTACACCTCCCCTCCCCTCCAATCCTGGGCTCTTGAACTGAAGATGCCGGGAACGGAACCCAGGGCTTCTGCAAGCAAAGCTGGTGCTTTGTCACTTCAGGTCCAGCTGCTCCCATAAGAACACAGAAAGTGACCTCTAAACCACCTGCCTCCAACCAAAAGGGACAAGGCCAAAGAACAATCGCCCGCACAAGCCCAGCAGATCAGCCTTTCCATTGGGCTTTGTGTTGGACTATCTCCTGTGTTAGCCACCATTAAAATCTGGAGGGGAATAAGCCTAGAGAAGGTTGATGGGGCTTTCTTTTGGGAAAGAGGATGCCCAAGGCCTTTGCCTCGGACCAGTCCGGAGAAAGAGGGGGAAATGGCCAAGAGAAAGGCATTGTCTCTTAAGCCAGAAAATGAATGCACAGAAATGCAAAGGGGGAAAGATGAAGGAAGGAGAGGACGGAGTCTCCCCACCAGACACACGTCTTTGGTAGCTGAAGGTATCTATAAAGCACAGCTGTTTTCCAGGACCCCACTGTCACAAAACCACACACACACACACCGCCCTCCTTTCGCATCCCAGTTTTTGGGTCTTAGAAGACAGGCTTCTCCGCAATTCAGATTGCTAAAAGGGAAAACTGTGACATCAGAAGGAGCTAAAAATAATCTCCTGTCCAGAGGGGAGCTGAGATCCGTTGCTTCCCCCAAAAAATGAAAAAATAAAAATCTATCCCAGAGTCCTGCTGGGCTTCCAGAGGGAGAGAAGCAAGTTTTGCCCCCGGCTGCGAAGGGAAGGATCCGACCTTAAGCCCCATCCTGGTTCTCAGATAAAAGATCATGGCTGTCCCCAACACACGGTCCCTGTGGATTAATGGGGGGGGGGGGCAGCAAAAGCCTCTTACTAAGGAGGCGGCTCGGATGGATGGCCCAGAGGAGAAGCCACCAAAGCTCCAGCTGAAGGAATATTTCACCTCGGCCCAAATTCACTTAGCTTAAACCAGAGGGTTTAACGGCTCACACGGATGCAGTTGCTAAGCAGAGTTCAGTCTCTGTTTCCCGAAGACAAGCTTGCCTTTCCTAATAGAAAGAATTCATATTATTATTGGGATGACGATGATGATGATGATGGTGGTGGCGGTGATGTTTATACTTCTGGAAGAGCAAACACAGGCAACGCCAGTTGCAGTCAAATCAAAAGCCCTAAATCAAGTGCCAAAGGAAAGTGACCAGCCTAACTGCTAAAAAATAGTGGGACGGAGCCTGCAGTAGCGGGATGGCCATCCAGAGTGTCCTGATGGGCCATTGCCCCCTCCCCCATATATATAATATAAGGCAGCCTCCTTAGGGGGCCATGAACAAAACAGTCCAGACTCTGGAAGCAACTTCCAAAACCAGGAGTATCTTTGTACATAGTGAAAAGCTGGAGGTGTTGTATCTGGTCAGCCTGGCAAAGACAGGGAGGAAGGAAGGTGTCCCATTCCCCAAAGAGGAGCAGGCCAAAGCAGTCTGGGGTGACCCCCATGCACTGGATTCCCCCCATGGCACCACTACCTCCAGATGTTGCTGGACTGCATCTCCTATCAGCCCCACGAGCCCCTACAGGGAAAGGTGAGAAGGAATGCTGGGAGCTGCAGTCCAACAGGAATGATCCCCACCCTTCTGCAGCAACAGCTCTCCAGTCGTACAGCCATCCAGGTTTTGTTGGGCTGCATTTCCCCAGTTGCCATTCACAGAATCATAGAATCACAGAGTTGGAAGAGACCACAAGGGCCATCCAGTCCAACCCATCCATTCAACAGCCCCAGGAGGACCCACACTAAAGGAAAAGGCCGCTGGCCATCTCAGGGGCCACAAAACTGCCCATTTGGAGACTGAGGAGTAAAGGCTGGACAGGCGCCTGCTGCCCTGTTCGCACACTGATCAGGTGAGAGCTTGCAAATGTGTTTAGGTTTCCACCCTGAAACTACAAAGGTCAGCCTGGCTGGGTGTGATTTAAAATCCAGATAGGGCAGGAACTCCCTTCCAGAGGACAGCCTCCTGTTCTCCTTTGGCCTCTTGCAAGGAAAGGGAGCACTGGCTTCACCCAGGAATGACCCCACTTGAAAGAGTGCTATGGGGGGGGATCAGCGGGGCTTCCAAGTCCTTTCTGGTCCCCTTAGTCCAAGGGGTAGAACATGGCTGTGTGGTTGCACATACCCATCTCCAGAAGGAAGGCATGGTTTCCCACCCCATCTGCGCAGGGCAGGGAGCAAAAATGGACCAGAACCTGTGACATGTGATGCCAGGGCATCCTTGAAAAAGGATGCAGATGAAACTAAATGCATTCGGAGGAGGAAGGGGGCAAAGATACTGAAAGAAAGCAGCGTTTACAAGGAAAATTGAAGTCAGCAGAAGAGCTGTTTAGTAATGAGACCATCTACCCTGAGCAAGAGGGGTGTCTCTCTTAGAGCAAGGGTTGGCAAGTGTGGCACAGGGATGGGGAGGGACTGCAGCTCCCATCTTGCTCTCTAGCCTGATATTTGGGTCAGTGAAAGAGGAGCCCCTTGGGACAGCTTTGGGAGAGAGAGAAAGGAGATCCCACTAAACCTTGGGAAGAACTTTAGGGCTGTTTGACACTGGTATGGACTGCCTTGGAGGATGGTGGACTCCCCTGCTTTGGAGGTCTTGAACCAGGGCTCGGATGAGCATCTCTCAGGGGGTACTTTAGCTGCGTATTCCCGCATGGCCGAGAGTGGATTAGATGGCCTTCCCCGCTCTGTGGTCCTTCGGCAGGGAAAGGAGAAGAAGAGAGGGAAGCACACAATGCTTTTTTTTGGGAGGGGAGATTAAAAGAAGACCACTTGAGAGCAGAGAAGGGGAAAAACAGCAAGGCCTGCTCTGGCAGCAATTGCCACCGACATAAAGGGCCAGGCCAGGCCTTGGTCTTTCCAAACAAAGGAGGGGTGCTCTCCGTTTGCCCAGGGAGGGGTCAGCCAGGCCTCTCTGCAAAGAAGGAGGAGGCAGTTGCTCAGTGCCCGGGCAGGTTGTCCTCCTTGGATGGAAGGAAGGACTGGGAAACCTGCCGGGGGTGTCCTTTGGGGGCCGCTGCCCAGAAAGGACCCCATTCTCCCCACGGGAAACTCTGCGCAATTGCACTCTTTTAACTGTCTCATGTGAGCGATGGACTGTGACTCTGGAGACCAGGGTTCAGTTCCCAGCTCAGCTATAGGAACCCACTGGGTGATCTTGGGCAATAAGCCTCAGAGGAGGGCAATGGCAACCCTCCTCTGAACCAATCTTGCCAAGAAAACCCCATGGCACGTTTGCCTGAAGCTCTCCATAAGTTGGGAATGACCCGAAGGCACACAACATTTTTCTGTATTGATGTAATTCTAGTTGTGATGATTCTGCCCACTGCTAATGTTGAGGACTGTGATATAGGAGTTTTAATTAATGTTCGGAATTTCATTCTTATAACAGTTTAATTCTTTTCTAAGGGGGGATATTGTATATATTTCTATTCTTTTATCTGTTGTATGCTGCTTTGGTTGCTTTTACAAAAAGCGGGCTATAAATAAAAGTTTTGTTTTATTTATTTTGTAAACAACGAACAGCTTCATTTATATACCGCTTCATACTGCCAAAGCAGAGTCTAAGCGTTTTACAACTGTAAGCTACTTGCCCCCAACAATCTGGGTCCTCATTTTAGGGACCTCCTCGGAAGGATGAAAGCCTGAGTCAAGCTTGAGCCCTTTTGCTAGTCTTGAACTCGCAACCTTATGGTTTTGAGTGAGTGGCTGCAGTATAGGCATTGAACCACTGCGCCACCAGGGCAATAACAACAACAACAACAAAAAGGCCTGCATGGCATAGCAGCTTGAGTGATGATGATGATGATGATGATGATGATGATGATTTTCTTATATCCTGCCTTTCTCCCAATATAGGGACTCAAGCTGATGGACTAGGACTCTGGAGACCAGGGCCTGAAATCCCTCTCCGGCTGGGTGACCCATAGGGAAAGCCGCTCTCTGAGCCTCCTATGGACAAATTTTGCCATGAAACCTCCCTGATAGGGTTCACACCTGAGGGACCCCCCTAAGTCCAAAATGGCTTGAACATACACAACAAGGTAAACTTTTCCCCCCAGAAGGAGACAAGGCAACCTTTGTTGCTGTAATACTACAAGGTGCAGCAACAACGTTGACACAAACACAAAGCGGGAGGAATGGACTGTGTCCACAGCTGGAGGTTCCCTCCAGATTGAGCCAGGATTTCAGAAGAGCTGGAGATTTGAGCAAGAGGACCGGACGTTGTAAAAGTGGCCCCCGGCCCACCCGCTACTTGCCCTGGACTGGGCTCAGTTCCCAAAATGGGGGGCCCTTTTAGCAAGTGTGTGACCTAGTCCCAGCAATGGTGGCACAGAATGTAAGACGGAATAAATATACCAAACAGAATAGGCAGCGGAACAAAACCCTAGATGTCCACCCTGAAAGTGCAGAGAGACCAACAACCTGACACCCAGCGACACACAAAGGCCCACGTTCCCTTTGAGTCCTGGCTACAAGAGACCCACAGAAGCCATTGCATTTATCTGTCCCTTTACATACCGTCCAGCAACTGATGATGATGATAATTATTATTATTATGTATTTTATGTATACAGAAAACATTCAGGGTTAACTGTGTTGGCCAGAAGGAGGAGGAGTCTGCCTGCAAAAGATATCCTCTTCCCCATCACAACATCTTTACTAAGGACTGAAACAACATAACACAGGCCTCTGGCTGACATCTCCCATTGGTTTTGGTTTATAATAGTTTTGCCTGATGAAGAAGAAGCCCAGGGAGCTTGGAAAGCTTGCAATAAGTATATTATGCATTTCGGTCGGCCAATAAAAGGCATCTCCGATGCTGGGCTTTTGTTTGTATTTATACCCCACTGTTTAAACAAACTGCTAACCAGACAGTTCTAGTCCAACCCTTGTAAAGCGATTAGGGAGGGAGTGCTTAAGTGGTATAGAAATGTACTTGCTATTGCTATCTGCATCCATGGAGTCAGCCATCCTTGGCTTAGAATCATAGAGTTGGAAGAGACCCCGAGGGTCATCCAGTCCAACCCCCCTGCCATGCAGGAACTCCCAATCAAAGCATCCAGCTTGAAAATACTGGTTTTAAAACTGCCCCCGAAATGCAAGCCTTGCTTTTGCCATTATCTATAAGGGCCCCCCTTTTACTCCAGCACTGCATGCAAAGGGACCTGGGGGCCCACGGATTTGGGGGTCCATGGGGGGGGGTCCCTGGAAGCAGAGGCACGGATGCCATGGGTCTGCTGGGGCTGAGCCACCGAAGGAGGCACTGTGTATACTCAGGTGTAAGTCTAGAAATTTTAGTCAAAAAACTGACCTCAAAAACTTACCCAACGGTCAATGTATGTGCTGTACTTTAACCTGTATTTAAAAAGGAGCCATGCCCCGGTGAAAAGCAAGAGCCTAATCTGCCCTGGAAGCCTTGACCGTTGTTCTGACATCCATCCAGCCTTTAGCCTGAGCACAAACAGTTGTGTCTGCTGGAATTTTGGAAGTTGTTTGGCACCGTTTTAATAATAATAATATTTATTTATTTCTTATCCTTTACATACCATTGCCTCATTCCTTTGCCTCATCCTTTAGATCCTTTGCTATATGCCCTGAAGTTTCACCCTTGACTTATCCATAGTGAAATCCACGATTTTGTCCCCAAAACCTACCCTGGACTTATACATGAGGTCAACTTATAGCTGAGTATATATGGTACTAAGGAATGGATAAATAAATTGATTATGATGCAATTTGTTCGTGATAATGGTTAGGGGATTTAGATATGAAGTCGGGGCAAGAAGACTTCGCATCTTGACCAAGAGGCACGGATGCCATGGGTCTGCTGGGGCTGGGAAGGGGCCCCTGGTGCCAGGCGAGGCATTGGCAAGGCTAGGAAGGAGACCAGGCTGAAGGGAAGGGAAGGGAGCAAAGGGGGCAAAGGTGGAAGGGAGCAAAGGTGGCATCCTCCCACCTGAAGAAGGCCCACCTGAGGCCACCTGGACAGAAGCCTCCTTTGGGGCTGCAAGAGCCCCCTGCCTCCAGCCCCAAAGCTATGCGATCCTAGGTTGCATCAATAGAAGTATAGCATCTAGATCAAGGGAAGTCATAGTGCTACTCTATTCTGCTTTGGTCAGGCCCCACCTGGAATACTGTGTCCAGTTCTGGGCACCACAATTCAAAAAGGATGTGGAGAAACTGGCCATGTGTCCAAAGGAGGGCAACTAAGATGGTGAAGGCTCTGGAAACCATGAAGCCCCATGAGGAACAACTAAAGCCCTATGAGGAAGGACTTAGGGAGCTGGGGATGTTTAGCCTGGAGAAGAGAAGGTTAAGAGGTGATATGATGAGAGCCCTGTTTAAATATTTGAAGGGATAATGTCACATTGAGGAGGGAGCAAGCTTGTTTTCTGCTGCTCTAGAGAATAGGACACACAACAATGGATGGAAAGGGATTCCCACTTCCACACAAGGAGGAACTTGTACAACTGGAAGCCCTATAAGAAGAGTCTTAGGGAGCTGGGGATGTTTAGCCTGGAGAAGAGATGATATTTATGCCCTGTTTAAGTATTTGAAGGGATGTCACATTGAGGAGGGAGCAAGCTTCTTTTCTGCTGCTGCAGAGAATAAAAGACAATGGAGCGATGGATGCAAGCCCCAGGGAAAAAAAAAAAATCACAGACTCCTAGAATCCAAGAAGGGCCCTGATCCACTCCAACCCCCTTCCTCTGCCATGCAGGAACTCCAAATCAAAGCATCCCCGACAGAAAGAGATTCCAGCTCAACATTAGGAGGACCTTCCTGGGAGTAAGAGCTTTTGAAAGTGGAAGATGCTTCCTTTGAGTCTCCTTCTTTGGAAAAGGCTGCCTTGAAGCAGAGGCTGGGGGGCCCTCTGTCAAAATTGGGAGTTCCTGCATGGCAAAACAAGTGGATTCCTGCATGGCAAAACAAGTGGGTTCCTGCATGGCAGAAGAAGGGAGTTCCTGCATGGCAAAAGGAGTGGATTCCTGCCTGGCAGAAGTCCCTCCTTCCGGATCCTTACCCCGAGTCTCCGGCTCTGGTGGTTGAGGGCCCGGATCCAGGCTCGGGGCCACTGCTCCCGGAAGGCGCGGAAGGCCAGGAGCGAGGAGAGGAGGGCCTCGGGGCCCCAGCCGGACCGGGAGCCAGAAGGAGCCTCCGAGGAAGAAGCAGGAGAAGCCGAAGCGGGAGCCCCGAGGAGCCTCCGGAGGAGGAGGGAGAGGGAGCCCCGAGGAGGAGCAGCCCAGAGGGGCCTGGCCAGCTGGAGCAGCCACGCCGAGACCGTCAGCACCGAAGCGGCGAAGAGGAGCACCAGGAACCCCCAGGACCACCAGCCCCGATCCCCCTCCTCCGCCATCGACGCCCGCCTGGATGGAAGAGAGAAGGGACTCCAATCCACTGCCTCCCTCCCTTCCTGCCTCCGGAGCCAAAGCGGGGCCTCCCTCCTCCGCTCTCCGCCTCCTACCAGACTCGGGAGGAGCCACACTCCACGATTAACCCGCTTTGGCACCCATTTCACTCTTTCTCGGGCTCAGGGCTGTGGCATTCTGGGAGTTGGAGTCTGCTGGGGGGCCCAGAGCTCAAGACTTAACTCTTTCTGTGGCTCAAGGCTATGGAATTCTGGGAGCTGGAGTTTGTTGTGGGGCCTTAAGGCCCCACAACAAACTCCAGCTCCCAGAATTCCATAGCAAGCGAGTCAGACAACAAGCTCTGGGCCCCACAACAGACTCCAACTCCCAGAATGCCATAGCCTTGAGCCAGAGAAACAGAAGACTTGAGCTCTGGGCCCCACAACAAACTCCAGCTCCCAGAATTCCATAGCAAGCGAGCCAGACAACAAGCTCTGGGCCCCACAACAGACTCCAACTCCCAGAATGCCATAGCCTTGAGCCAGAGAAACAGAAGACTTGAGCTCTGGGCCCCACAACAAACTCCAGCTCCCAGAATTCCATAGCAAGCGAGCCAGACAACAAGCTCTGGGCCCCACAACAGACTCCAACTCCCAGAATTCCATAGCAAGCGAGTCAGACAACGAGCTCTGGGCCCCACAACAGACTCCAACTCCCAGAATGCCATAGCCTTGAGCCACAGAAACAGAAGCCTTGAGCTCTGGGCCTCACAACAAACTCCAACTCCCAGAATTCCATAGCAAGCGAGTCAGACAACGAGCTCTGGGCCCCACAACAGACTCCAACTCCCAGAATGCCATAGCCTTGAGCCACAGAAACAGAAGCCTTGAGCTCTGGGCCCCACAACAAACTCCAACTCCCAGAATTCCATAGCAAGCGAGTCAGACAACGAGCTCTGGGCCCCACAACAGACTCCAACTCCCAGAATGCCATAGCCTTGAGCCACAGAAACAGAAGCCTTGAGCTCTGGGCCTCACAACAAACTCCAACTCCCAGAATTCCATAGCAATTGAGCCAGAAAACGAGCTCTAGGCCCCACAACAGACTTCAGTTCCCAGAATTCCATAGCAATTGAGCTAGAAAACGAGCTCTGGGCCCCTCAACAGACTCCAGGTCCCAGAATTCCATAGCAAGTGAGTCAGACAAAGAGTTAAAGCTCCACTCTGGGCCCCACAACTGACTCCAGCTCCCAGAATTCCATAGCCTTGAGGCAGTCAAAGAGCTAAAGCGGGTGATTATTACTATTATCATTATTATTGCAAAGCCTGGCTCTAACCGCTAGGCATCTCCGCCCCTCAAGGGGTCTCCTGTCCCTTTAAGAGCTCCCCCTCAAAGCCCGGAGTGGGAGGAGCGCCGCGCCGGGCCAATAGCGAGCGAGGTGACGTGTGCGGAGCCTTGGTCACGTGGTTCTCTCCGGCGCCATCTTAGCTGCGGGCAGCCGCCAAACCTTCCGCCCTTCCTCTTGCCCTTAGGCCGAACCCGCTCCGAAAGGAAACCTCGGGGCTTCGTTCTGCGGAAGGAGACCCGCTCGAAGGAGGCGGTTCGGCGGCGCTGGGTTGGGCAAGGCGCCAGGGACAAAGATGGCGGAGGAGGCGTCGCTGACGTCACCGTCGCCCCATGATGCTCCGGGAGGGAAAGTGCCGTTTCCGGACACCGGAAGTGCCTCAGAGTCAGGCGTCCGGGCGGAAACGCCTTCATCATCAGGAAGCAACTAGAGCAGGGCTCCGTCCTGCTGCCGCTCTGAGGGTAGGCGCCGGATGAGGGTCGCGGGGGATGCTGGGAGTTGTAGTCCCGGCGATGCGGAGGCCTTTAAGGGAGAGAAGCAGGTCTCAGGGCCTGGCTTTGGCTTCATGGGCTTGTTCTGGGAAGGTGACCTGCCAAACCTTGGTCCTCCAGGCGTTTTGGACTCCAGCTCCCAGGATTCCTCGCTCTTGGGCCAAGCTGGCCGGGGCTTCTGGGAGCTGAAGTTCGCAAACACCTGGAAGGCCACAGTTTGGGAGTCAGCAGCTGCTCAGAGTCAGGAGGCTCCCTGATTGTCATTGGAAAAGAAGATACACGGATTTGATTAATATGTTCTCTCTGGGAAGATCTAGGTCCTCCAGTGCAACTCTGTGGTCAACTTTAACTCAAAGTTGCCCTGGAGGACCTAGAGATTCCTAGAGAGGATACTCTTCTAGGCATTTTGTAGCTCCTCCAGTGCAACTCTATGGTCAGTGTCTGTCGGACGTTGGCCACAGAGTTCCACTGGAGGACCTAGAGATTCCTAGAAAGTTGTCCTCTCCGGTCTAAAAGTACAGGGCAAGTATATATGCAGCAAGGCCTGTTCCTTTCTCTTGTCTGTCTTTTGGGGGTTGTGAGACCACTGGAGTTTGTTTGCTGCAGCAAATAAAGCTGCAAATCCTCCTTCCCCCAAAGTGGACCTTGCCTTAATCGCACCAGGGCTGGGAACTCATATTTTTATGGGGGTCATCCATCTTCCCTCTTCTGGAAGGGTCTCAAAACCATGAAGCCCTATGAGGAATGCCTTAGGGAACTGGGAGTGTTTAGCCTGGAGAGGAGAAGGTTAAGAGGTGATATGAGAGCCCTGTTTAAATATCTGAAGGGATGTCATATTGAGGAGGGAGCAAGCTTGTTTTCTGCTGCCCCAGAGAACAGGACTCAGAACAATGGATATAAATTGCAGGAAAAAAGATTCCACCTCAACATTAGAAGGAACTTCCTGACAGAAAGGGCTGTTTGACAGTGGAACACACTCCCAAAATCTCCTTCTTTGGAGGTCTTAAGGATGGCCTTCTGTCAAAATGGGGATGCTTTGATGGAGAGTTCCTGCATGGCAGAAGAAGAGGGTCAGACTGGATCAGGGCCCTCTTTGGGGTCTCTTCCAACTCTAGGATTCTGTGACTAAGCATACATGACCCTATGAGTAGCCCCTTAGGAAGCTGGGGATGTTTAGCCTGGAGAAGAGAAGACTAAGGGGTGATATGAGAGCCCTGTTTAAGTATTTGAAGGGATGCCATATTGAGGAGGGAGCAAGCTTGGTTTCTGCTGCTCCAGAGACTAGACTGGAAAAGAGATTAGAGCTCAACATTAAGAGAGACTTCTCCTTCAGAGATTTTGGTGGAGTCTCCTTCTTTCCAGCCGAGGCTGGCTGCTTTGATTGTGTCTCCTTGTCTGGCAGAAAGGGGTTGGAATGGATGGCCTCTTGGTGTCTCTCCTAACTCTGTGGTTCTTTTTCTTCTTGGCCAGAGGTAGCTGGAGCTTCGCCATGATTCCTGGAGCTGCGTCCTGCCGTTGCTGGTTGTGGCCCGGAGGCTCCTTCACCAACGCCACTTTGTCCACATCGAGGGGAGCCTGCGGTGGCCGTCCCAGGTAGAATTGGACTGACGGCAACGGGGCATAGATTGCAGACCGGGTCCTTGGCTTCTTGGCACTTGGGTGCCCCCGAGCTGTCTCTGAGATGTGGAAGCTGCCCCTCATCCCGCTGCTCATCAACTTCTTTGGCTCCCTGGTGGGCTTCGTTGCGACTCTGACGCTCATCCCGGCCTTCAAGGACCACTTCATCGCCGCCAAGCTTTTTGGGATCGACTTGAACAAAACCTCTAAGCAGCCCATGTGAGTAACGCCCGTTATTCTGTGATGTAACCTAAACAGGGGGAGAGAAGAAAGCGTCTTAAGCCTTCTCAGACTTCCAGGTGTAGGAGCCTAAAAAGAGGACCGCTGGGACTAGAAGACCCGGCCGAGGTACGGCCAGGTGCTGGGTAAGGCATGGCAGGCTGAATGGCATCTCCTGGAGCTGGCAAGTGGAGAATCCCGCCAGGGAAATGCCATTTGTGTGCTGCCATCTTCTCACTAGGGAGAGCTCAGCCTCTGCTCCTACGGTTCTCTCCCTTGGGATTGACTCTGTTGACCCCGCTGTGAAAGAGAAATAAAGCTCTGATAGGATAAGACTAAGGAAGCTCTAGTTTTGTGCTGTGTGCCTTTCTCCAGCCCAGAGTCCCAGGGAGTGATCAGTGGAGCCGTGTTTCTCATCATCCTCTTCTGCTTCATCCCGGTGCCCTTCCTGAGCTGCTTTGTGGAGGAGCAGTGCAAGGCCTTCCCGCACCATGAGGTGAGCGCCTGCCTTGCCTGGAGCTCCGAGTTGGCTGCAGCGGCCCAAAGGAGCGGCCCTCATGCCTTCTCTCTGCCTTGCAGTTTGTGGCGCTCATTGGGTCCCTCCTCGCCATCTGCTGCATGATCTTCCTGGGCTTCGCCGACGATGTGCTCAACTTGCGCTGGCGCCATAAGCTGCTTCTGCCCACCATGGCCTCCTTGCCCCTCCTCATGGTCTACTTCACCAACTTCGGCAATACCACCATCGTGGTCCCCAAGCCCTTCCGGATGTTCCTAGGCATGCACCTGGACTTGGGTAAGTGGCCTTGGGCTAAGCCAAGTATGCTGTGGCTCTTGTACACTTGTTCCCTTGACCGCCTTGGGTGGCAGCTAGCCCTCAGCTGGCATTGCTGTGTGCAATGCTGGTCTGAGAAGTCTGGTGACGGGGCGGATGCATGGCCAAGTCTCCCACTTTCTCACCAGCTCTGTTTTCTTTGTTATGGAGAATGTTACAAGGCTGATGTCCTCAGAAGGGCTTGGAGAGAAAGAAAAATGGTGGGTTCTCTCTTACAGGCATTTTCTACTATGTATACATGGGCATGCTGGCTGTGTTCTGCACCAATGCCATCAACATTCTTGCTGGGATTAATGGTCTGGAGGCTGGGCAGTCGCTGGTGATTGCTGCCTCCATTGTCATCTTCAACATTGTAGAGCTCAGTGGTAAGGAGGGGCAGACTGGGGCTTGGGGGTGTCCCAGGAAACTCTGGGTGAAAGTAATTGGCAGAAGGTCTGGCAAGACCTTGGGTAGGAAAGCTGGCACTTTCATAGCCCTTGTGGCAGTGTGGCATCTGCAGGCATGATGTGAGAGGGCTCCGGGTTGATGCTAACTGGCTGACCCTCTTTCTTCCTCCTATCCTTCAGGGGATTACAGGGACGACCACATTTTCTCCCTCTACTTCATGATTCCCTTTTTCTTCACCACATTGGGGCTGCTGTACCACAACTGGTAGGTGACTCTGTGAACTGTAAAGGCTGACCCTGGGAAGATATAGAAGGGGGTGTCTTTGGGGAGGGAGGTGGCTCCCTTTGGTGTGGTGGTGGCTTGAGGCAGCTGCTGTTTTGAGGAGAAGCAGCTCCTCCAACCCGCACCCTCTGCTCTCCACTAGCCACTGGGTGGCATTGGCATGGGGACAGGTATACCCCTTCTACCAAGTATCAGTACCAAACCTCTCTCTGCTAAATATCAGTATCAGATGTCAACTAGAGGAGGGTGGGATTAAATTAAGTGAGAAATGCTGTCCTCAGTAGTAAACTGCTAAAGAAAGAGACAAATACTGCAGGTGGAGCTCCCAAAGAGGCCAAGCCAGCCTCCTTGGCCCTTTACTTTGCATGTTCGCTGACACACCATTTAACCTTGTCTCTAACAGTCAGCCAGGAGGCTGGAAACTCCCTGATGCTGGGGCTTACTGATCCACCCAACCTCCTGTTTTTCCTAATCCATTCTTTTCTCCTTTTGTGTTCTGGGCACAGGTACCCTTCCCGGGCATTTGTGGGTGACACGTTCTGCTATTTCGCGGGCATGACCTTTGCTGTGGTGGGGATCCTTGGGCACTTCAGCAAAACCATGCTGCTCTTCTTCATCCCACAAGTCCTCAACTTCCTCTACTCGTTGCCTCAGCTCTTCCACATCATCCCTTGCCCACGCCATCGATTGCCCAGGTAACAGTGACTCAGGTGCCTGTCAGGCATTGCCCTGCTTTGCCTACAGCTGCTTGGCAGAAGGAATGCATGTTTTAAATCCATTTGAAAAGCAGGGTCCATTGGCTGCCAAAACATTGGGAAGTATGCTCCTTTGAAAAGATACAAATTCTTGTCAAGGATTAGATATCACAGTTGTAAATGTCAGTTTCCTAGATTGTCTGGCAACTTAATACATGTAACCAAGTGGATGGTTTGCAAATGTGCCTTTCCTTAAATGGGGTCTTTGCCTAGGTTATACATTGTATGCCTTGACTGCACTCTTGCTAGCATGACCTTGTTCTGGACTGTTTTCTACATTATGTCCTTGCTGACTGGAGTCTGTTCTTGCCATTAGATTCAACCCTGACACAGGAAAACTAGAAATGAGCTATTCCAGATTCAAGCCGAAGAGCCTTTCTCCTTTGGGAAAGCATATTCTCAAGGTAATGCTGGAGTAACATCAACATTGCATGCATCCTGGTGGTGCCCAGACGGAAGAATGGTCCTTGGAATCAGGGAGAGCGGAAAATGTACCGAGGGTGGCTTGAGTAGCAAAGAAAACTAGGATGTGGGTTCAGACATTCTGCCCCATTTTTGCAAAGATTTTGCGAAAAGCTTCTCTAGCATAACTTTAGAGAAGTGTCAATAACAAATGGCTCTTTCCAGGTATCAGAGAAGCTCCGCCTGGTTGATGTACGTCGGGGAGTAGACAAAGATGGAGAATATCTGGAATGCAATAACATGACGCTGATTAACTTTGCGATAAAGCTTATCGGACCAACCCCTGAGAAAAACTTGACTGTGCTGCTGTTGCTGATGCAGGTAGGGAGCAGGAAGAGGCTTACTTCGGAAAAGTTTGAACAGTGTTTGTCTCCATTCCTGAGCTGAGAACCCAACCTCTTTTTGGAGTCTCAGGTGCTTCAGATGAAATTGCTTTAGCACCATCCCAGAGAAATTCTTCCCCAAATGTTTTTGGCGGGTGGGACTGTTCTTCCCTCAAAGTGTCAGACCCACAATTGGTGTCAGTAACTCAGGTGGATAACAAACCATGTCCTTGGGTGACAGTGGGTCCCTTTCTTTTTTCTCTTTTCTTAGGTTGTGGGGAGCATCGTCGCCTTTTCTGTCCGGTACCAATTGGTGCGGCTGTTCTATGATGTCTGAACGGCATTTTGTCTCTCTCTCCCTCAGACAGTTCTTGCAAAGGCCTTTCACGAGGCGCAGGTGTTCCTGGTTTCTCTTGGGAGGGACAGGTTTAATCTATTTGGAGATGATCTGATGCTGCTTCTTGTAGGGCAGGGTTTGTGCTGTTTGTTTCAGCAGCACCTCAGCTCCACTGACAGAAGGGGATGTGTCCTGATACGGTGGGGAGTGGGGTGGGGAATGGGGTGACTTTGAATGTCTTTTTCGGGTGGAACATTTTGCTGCCCTGAACTATGGAGAAGCACAAAAGCGCATGTGAGCAGGACTGAGCGCTGCCTGTTTCTCATGCTCTCTTGTCCTTAAAGCCTCCTCCTGCACTTTGCCAACCACTATCTCGTACGCAGCCAAGCAGGGATGTTCTCTCGAGGACAGCTGTCATGTATTTTTGGAAAGATGCTCTGCCTCAAAAGTAGGTGGAATCAAAGTCCTAAGCACTTTGGGAAGCGTGATGAGGGGTGGGGGAGTTGTTTCTGTGCTGCTCACTCTTCTGAAGGTGAGCATCGTTCTGTCCCATGGCTCCATAGGGCCGTGCCAAATCGGCAGCTCTCCAACCACTGACTGGCAAGGTCCGAAATCTAGTTGGACTCAGCCTTGCACAAACCTGCTTAATCTGCCTGCTTGACCCCCACAATTTCTGCACAACTGTTGGACTCCCTCCCTGGAGCCCCTCTGAGCGTTCCTTTGTCTGGTGCTTCTCTCTTTATTGCCGATGCTTCTAAGGAGGCCTGAGCTTTGCTGAGCGTTAAGGAGGAGAAGACCAAGCCATCAGCTCACTTTGGGGGACAGGCCATCCAGGCCTCTGTGAATGGAGATGGACACAATGCGTCGGAATGGGAAAGGGGACTGAATGTGAACTGCCAGCCAGCCATGAGGGCAGAGTGAATGGCCCCATAATAAAGCCATGAATTAATTAATGGAAAGAGAAGGTGTGCTTATTGCAGAAGGAGGTTCCCACAATAGTAGGTTTGTGCCCAAGGAAAAGAGGCAGGCCACACTGCAGGGGGGTGGACTCCTCCGTTTTGTAGGGTCCCCATAAACTTGAGGCCAACCTGATTTCACAGCAAAGGGTTAGGCCTTTTTACAAAAATACCTTTATTGTCTGTAAAGGCTACTTTGCAGTGGATTGCAGGGCCTGCATTTGGATTCCTGGGAAATGGGGTTAAGGAGGTGAAAGTAGTGTCTGCAGGAATTAATTCTTGATAAGGTTGAGCAGGTAGCACAGTATCTTGTAGTAACACCTTTGAGACTTAAGTCTGCTTCCTCAGATCCATTTAGATGCAACAACAATAATAATATGTAGGGATATGTTGCAGCACCTTTGAGACTGGCGGAAAGAAAGAAGTTGGCAGCATGAGCTTTCCTAGACTTCAGTGTACGTCCTCAGATGCATTTGGACCAAACAGGAAAACCAAATGCATCTGAGGGAGCGGGCTTAAGTCTAGGAAAGCTCATGCCGCCAACTTCTTTCTTTCAGCGAGTCTCAAAAGGTGCTGCTGCAAGATGGGTTGGACCAGGGTTTGAATCCCCAGTCAGCTACTTTGTGGCTCAAGACTATGGAATTCTGGGAGTTGGAGTTTGCTGTGGGGCCCAGAGCTTGTTGTCTGACTCACTTGCTATGGAATTCTGGGAGTTGGAGTTTGTTGTGGGGCCCAGAGCGGAGCTCCGCTCCGCTCTGGGCCCACAACAAACTCCAACTCCCAGAATTCCATAGCCTTGAGCCAGACAAAGAGTTAAAGCGGTACCAAACCTGTTTATTATTTCTCTCTGATGGGAAAGAGGGTGACCAGAGGCGGCCCTCTTTTCCCGGGACTCGCCCCAGCCACGTCCTCCATTTCATCCTGGCGTCCGGGCAGAATTTCCCAAGCGTCCTCCATTTTGAGAGCGAGGAAAACACGTGGCTTCATCCTTCCCTCCCTGACTTTTTCTCCTTCCGGTTGTTAGGCGCGCTGCCCTCCCATTGGCTGCGGGCGCCGACCAATGGCCATCGAGGCCGTGACGTCGTCGGCCAATAGGCGGCGAGCGCGGGCTGGTATAAAAAGGCGAACGCGCGGGCTCCGCGCTCCATTCCGCTTCCGGTCGCCGCGCCGTTCGTTGCCTCCTCTAAGCCTTCGCTCCTCCCTCGCTCCGTTCTGCGATGTCCGGCCGCGGGAAAAGCTCCGCCGCCGCCGCCGGAGGGAAGCCTCGCCGGGCCAAGTCCCGCTCCTCCCGCGCGGGGCTGCAGTTCCCCGTGGGCCGCCTGCACCGCCTTCTCCGCCGGGGCCGGTTCGCTTCCCGGGTCGGGGCCGGGGCTCCGGTGTACTTGGCGGCGGTGCTGGAGTACTTGACGGCGGAGGTGCTGGAGCTGGCCGGGAACGCGGCGCGGGACAACAAGAAGAGCCGCATCGTGCCCAGGCACCTCCAGCTGGCCGTCCGGAACGACGAGGAGCTGGGGCGGCTCCTGGGCCGAGTCACCATCGCCCAAGGCGGCGTCCTCCCCAACATCCAGGCCGCCCTCCTCCCCGCCAAGGAACGCCCCGCAGCCGGAAGGAAGCACCAGGCGACGAAGCAGCAGCCCAGCCAGGCCTCGCAGGAGTACTGAGACCCCCGACCGACGGACGGACGGACGGAGAAGAGGACTGCAGCGACTGGACTGCCTCGTGGCCTCCGGGCCTCCATTAAAAGCCTCCCCCGTTTGGGGGTTTCTTTTGTAGATCTTGGCTTCTCGCTTTCTTCCGGGGAAAAGGGCGGGATTCGGGAAATTTTTGGCTGCGTCCACACTGGAGAAATAACCCGGTTTGGGACCGCTTTGAGTGCCCTGGCTCAGGGCTATGGAATTCTGGGAGTTGGAGTTTGTTGTGGGGCCTTAAGGCCCCACAACAAACTCCAACTCCCAGAATTCCATAGCGAGTGAGTCAGACAACGAATTAAAGCCCTGGGCCCCACGACAGACTCCAACTCCCAGAATTCCATAGCCATTGAGCCAGACAAAGAGTTAAGCTTTAAGCTCTGGGCCCCACAATAGACTCCAACTCCCAGACTTCCATAGCCTTGAGCCATAGCACTTAAAAGTGGTCCCAAACCGGGTTATTTTCTCTAGTGTGGATACAGCCTAAGTTTACTTGGCTCGTTTGTACATCGCCTTTCCCTCAAGAGGGGACCCAAGGTGGCTCATGGTCAAAAGGGTTAAAGCAATTGAAGCCATTCCAGGGTTGTTTTTTTTTTTGGACTACAACTCCCAGAAGCCCCAGAGAGCTTGATCAACAGGGGTTCTGGGAGCCGAAGTCCAAAACATCCGGAGGACCCAAGTGTGAGAAACACTGGACTTGACAGCAAGGAAGGCCAATGTGAGGCATAGGGACTGGGACCATCTCTTCTCCGTCCCACCCTTGAAAAAGGTTGGCCTTCCAGACGTTTTGGACTTCAACTCCCAGAAGCCCCGATAGCTTGGCCAAGAGTCAGGAATTCTGGGAGCTGAAGCCCAAATTCTGGGAGGACCAAAGCTTGGGAAACGGATCTAAACCTTGTTGGGCCAGGGGCAGCAACAGCAGGCCCCCAAATGAAGGGGGTGGAGGTTGGCTTTTCTTTCTGGGGCAGAGAGGAGGGATGGCTGGAGGGGTTTTTAAAACCCCAAGGCAGCCCCTGTCCCCTTAGAGACGCTGTCGGACTACAACTCCCATCAACCGCAGAGTCTTCGTGGGCAGCCTGGCTCCTCCAAAATGCTCTCGAGGCATGGTTTTTCAGAGAAAGGGGATCCAGGTGGCCAAAATGGAGGACGCTCAAAAATAAAGGCAAAGGACACTGATAAATCCATGCTCAAAATGTGGGCTGGGTCCTGGGAAAGGAGGGCGTGTGGTCACCCTGAATGGAGGACGTTTTGGAATTCCTCCTGGATAGGAGGCTGAAATGCAGGGCATGTCCTGGGAAAGGAGGACACCTGGTCACCTGGGAGGAATAAGCTGCCAGGAGGACAGCCGTGGCCACAGGTTTAGGTGCCTCGGGGAGGCTCTTCCGTTTGTGTGCCTTCAAGTCATGGCATCCCTCCTGCTGCAGGGTTTGCTTGGCCAGGTTTGTTCAGAAAGGGTTTGCCTTTGACTTCCTCTGAGGCTGAGAGAGTGTAACCTGGCCAAGGTCTCCCAGTGGGTTTCCGTGGCTGCTGCCCTTTGTGAAATTGGGAATATACCCACTTTGCTCTCCTTTGCAAGTTCTTTGTTCTTCCCATGAAAGCTTCAACCACCGCCGTCAAATTAAATCTCTTTTTAATGTTTCGCAAAAAGAAATTACAAGGCCTTGTAAATCAGACACTTAATTCTACCCAGTGATTCCCATTTACTGCCTGCATTTAAAAATTCCTTTTCTTAAATTCAACCTCTGTTACAGAGAACGATCAGCAAACCTGTAGTAGCTCGAGCTACCACAATAAATTAAATGTCCCTTTCCAAGGAAAGGGTGAGGATCACAAGGGCCCCCTCCCCAGCGGTTGCTGGACTGCAGCACCCAGCATCCCTCGCCACTGACTGCTACCCAGGTGGGCTGATGGGAGTTGTAGTCCAACGAATGGAGGGGGATACCTGATTCCCACCCTGCCTTGAAGAGGAGAGGTTAGAGAAGCATCCTTGCTAACCTAAGAAAGGATGGCCGACGGAGGTGCCTCATGCATCGTTGAGCTGCCGGGCCACGTTCAGGATTTGTTTGGCCCCTTTGCTCAGGAGCAGCTCGGCCACCTCCATGCCCAGCTTCTCGGCCGCCTTTTGAGCTCCGTGAGGTATATTCTTGGCCGTGATGCCAACGTGCTGGATGTCGTCGTCGGGACCATCTTCATTCTGGAAAAGAACAGGAAAGTAAAGATGCAGCCTTCCGTGTCCTTCCGTTAAGTTCCCAAAGGCAGTTCCAGGGTCAGAGACGGGCATGGCAAGTCTTTTATTACTAAAAGACACCCCTGTCTTTGACCCTGGAAGATAGTTCCTGCCAGACGTAACCAAAAAGGGGGATGACACTAAAAATCAGCTAAGAGTTCGTTGTCTAATGAAGATACAGAAAAGGATGTTGGTAAAATGCAGCAAGAAAGTCAAGAGGAATGAGAGACTGGTATAGTGGCTTGAGTGTTCACTCTGGAGACGATGGTTTTAATCCTCTTTGTTCAATTCTGGAAACCCACTGGGTGACCTCAGGCAAGTCCTGCTCTCTCAGCCTCAGAGGAAGGCAAAGGCAAGTTTCAACAAAAACTTGCCAAGAAAATCCCATGGGTCACCATAAGTCAGAAATGGCTTGAAGGCACTCAGCAACAAGAAGAGATGCGAAAAGAAGGAACTGGGCCAAGGCAAGAGACAAGTCACGCTTAAAGGTCCTGCTAGATTCCTCGCCCCCCTCTTTCCTTGTAATTGTTGTGTTACAGTGACCCTAGGGCAGACCTATCCTTAGTTTTCTTGGCAAGATGTATTCCAAGGAGGTTTACCAAGGGTCTTCCTCAGAGGCTGAGAGAGTGACATTTGCCCAGCATCACACACAGTGGGTTCCATAGCCAAGCAAAGGGGATCTGGACCCTGGTCTCCCAGAGTCCTATTCCAGAAACTAATGCACCATGCTGGCTCCTGGTAATACTAGAAAACAAATCAACTTTTCTTCTTCAGCCATATCCCCCTTTCCTGGTTGACAACATGGGTCTCCTTCACCACCTATAAGTTGGAGGAGCACGTACCTCCAGTGGGAATTTCACATTCGCCTGCATGGTCTCGCGCAAGCTCTCGGATCCATCGAGGCTGTAGACAGCTCCGGTCAAGTATAGCTGGGGAGAGCCAAGAAGAGAGAAGTTGCGCTGGGGAGAGGCAAGAGCCAAACGCTGGGGAAGGAGAAGAGGGGGGACGCCTCCTAAAAGACACCCAGGTAGAAAAGGGCCGGGGAAGGTCTTTGTGGTCCTTACCTGGAAATCCTTCAAGACGGTGCTCACTGCCACAGGGACACTGCAGCCCCCCTCCTGCAATGGAAAGCCCCAGGGAGGTCAGTGGCATTGCTGGTGCTCCCTCCACCAAGCTTGCCTCTTCCTTCCAGGAAGGGCCCCCCATCCCTGATGCAGCCAGTTGCCTCAGGGGCCCCAGCCGGCCTCCCCCTGGACCCACCAAGTGCTTCATGAAGGCGCGTTCCGCAATGCAGCGCAGCACCGTTTCCCCATCGTGCAAGACGGACACCATCTCCAGGATCTCCTGGTCCCTGGCTCTGACCTCCACGGCTAAGGCACCCTGGTGAAGGGGGACAGAGGACAGAACAGGCCCTCCTCAGTCTCTGCTGTGTCAATGGGGCACCCCCTGCCCCCAATTCAAAGCCCCAGCCCTGCAGTGACATCAGAGGGGTAGCAGGCCTTGGGACATTGAAGCCAATCCACTCTGCAAAGTGGGAATATGTTTGGGATGTTGCTTTGAGGCAGGAGCAGGATCCTCATTCGGATCCCCAGCCATCCTCAGAAGCAGGCAGGGAGTGCTGACCAGACCAGCAACCTGAGACCCAGCTTTCATTAATAATAATGTATTATTAAATACATCCCCCGTGCAGAACAGGGAGAGCACGACACAAACCTGTCCAACGGCATATAGGCACTCCGTGGGGCTCAGGATCTTGAGAGAAGAGAAACAAAGTCAGCAATGTCTCCCCAAGAGAGGGCCCCAGTCTGACCCAGGTCTCCAAGGGCTCCGCAGAGAGAGGGCACCTGGTCTCAGGGAAAGCCTTCTGTCCCTAGATCAGCCCCACAGTCGGGGATATCCAGAGGAGGAGGAAAAGAGCCCAGAAGCAGGGCAAGACATGGGGGTTGAGCCTCCACCCTTTTCACCTGGCCAATGCGGTTTTCCCAGCCCATCCGTCGCAAGCCAGCCGCCGCCAGAACAATGGCACTGAAGTCCTCCCTCTCATCCAGCTTCTTCAAGCGGGTGTTCAAGTTGCCTCTCTGAGAGGTGGGAGGCGTAAGGGAAAACAACTGTTTTCTGGCCAAACTGCCAGATGTTCAGGATGCTCAAGAGCAGCTCCACAGAACACCTGGCACCTGAACCTTTCTTAAGTCAATTCAAAAGGCACAAACATTCCATATGCTACCTTTTGAAACACACATGCTTCTTCATCATTAATCTGTTTTATTGCCCCTTCTTCTCTTCGCCCCTCAACAGTCAATCTGCAGAGAGGCTGCCAGCCCCAGGCACGAGAGGCAACCTTTAGCCAGCCTAACTAACACATCTGGATAGCCTCATCTTCCATTCATTTGTCCTGTCCTAAGCAATCCAAGTCACTGGCCATTGTTTCATCCGGTGGCAGTGAATTCTACCACCTAACCTTACACTGCGTTTCAAAGCAGTGTGTCCATGCCAAGGGCAGGCCCAGGCATTGCAAACCCAGGAAAGGATACGATATCCTTGAATTCTAGCTGAGGAAATGTTCTCTTCAGCTGAGCTGCCCGGCGAAGTGAGCTGGTCCCAATCACGCTGCGGAGGAGGCCAAACAAAATCAGCATCAGCACAGGTGGGGAAGAAGAAGGACCGACCCACACAGACCCTTTCTAGCCAGCCAGAGCCATTGGTGCTCCAGTCATAAGAAGTGCCAACTCACATCAAGGTCCCTGGAAGGGCAGGCCCAAAAGAGCAAGGCCCTTTTTGCTGGGAGCTTTGTGTGTCTGGGGGCAGTTCTCACCGGTTGAACACCAGACGGACAAAGCAAGCTCACCTTTTCTCAGGAAGGCTGCTGAGGGTTTTGCCAAGATGCTTGGGATGAAAGACAACAGCATCATATGGGCTCTCTCTCCTGCAAAGGACCAGGGTACCATTCAAGAAGCAGCTCTGAGGAGTTTCGGCCATTGCTGCTTCCTCCCCTTTGCAAGGGATGTTCCTCGTGCGCACGCCCCAAACTACTGAGAACCTTATGTGCTCAGAGCAGCAGAAGAGGGGTCTGGGGCTATAGTCTTTGCCAGAGATTAAAGGACAAGTTGACCACCCAGTGCTAATGCTGAAGATGGTTTCTAAGGGGAGTCTGGCAAAGACGCTTTTTCTTGGACTAAAACTCCCAGAATACCCCAGCCAACAAGCTGGGAGTCACAGTTCTAAAGGTATCGGTTCCAAATTCTGAACTACTTGCACCTGCTTTTGCGGGGCCTTGCTGCCTGTGGAAAAGGGAAAGCGGTTGGTTGGGCAAAGCTACTTTTGCTGGGCCCAGGGGAGCTGAAAACTCACTTGCAGATGGCACCGATGGTAAATCCAGGCGGGAGGGAGGTGGGCAGGTCCTTCAGGGAGTGAACAACCAAGTCAACTCTGGAATGAGAGAAGTAGGGCAGCCAGGCTGCTGACAGCAATCCAAACCTGAGAATGCAGCTCCAAATAAAAGCAAGCGTGTGTGTCGGGGGAAGAGGAGGCAGAGGCAGGTACCAATTCTGAAGGGTGGCGCCTGGGCTCTGATCCAGCTCAGGTTGCTGGGTGGCTTTGCCCAGGTCAATCTGCACATGGCAGCTGGGCAGGGTTGTTGCTCCACTGGCAGAAAAGTAGGTCCATTCCCTTAGGGAAACATCGGTTGCATTTTCTGGGGACTGAGCCCCTGCCTCTCTCTCTTTGCCTGCTTCTGCTTCATGCCTGATCTGCCCTCCTCACACTCTCTCCCAGAAGGCTTCTGGTCAGAGCAAAGCATCTATCTTCTGCTCTACCAAGTGGCCCCTTAGTCTTGCCAGGCCTTTCAGGGGATTTGGCAGCAGGAGGGAGAGGGGCCAGGGATTTTTCTTCATAGACAGGGAGCACTCACTCATTCCTTTCCAGTGCATTTTCCAGCTCTTTGGTAAAAAGACTTTTCTCTCCAATCTAAATTGGGGAAAAGAGCATTATAGTCAGGGCCGTTTCTCCGCAGATCAACCCCCAGCTCTGGCTGTGTCCTCCAGAATGGAGGGGGCAAGGGGCCGCTTACCTTGGACAGAGCTGTGTCCAGGATCTTGTCTCCAGTGGTTGTCATGCCAACTATAGAAGGAGACAAAGAAAAACCATGAGATGCCATGCCAGGAGGAGACGCCAGGCCATGCGGGCAGGGTTCGGGTGAGGGAAGGGCAGAGGGCCATTCTAGCCATTCAACACTTTGCACCCAACAGCATAATGGAGGTGAAAGCCATGCGGCAAGTGGCCCATGGCCAACCCATTCTTGCACCACTTGCACAGGTATGCTGAACCCACCTTCCTGCGTTCACAGCTACTGCTGTTCTGTGCCTGAATGAAACATACATGCCTCCCGTGGACAAGGAGACCTGACCCCACTCCCAGGGTCCCCCCAAAAGCCACTCACTGATCTCAAAGTGCAGGTGGGGGTGGTGATTCTGCAGCATCTGCACCACACTGTCCGTCTGGATGTGGGCCAGCTGCAACAGGAGAGGAAAGAAAGGGGGCAGAAGGTGATTCCTTTGTCTATTAAAATATTTATATCCTGCCCCATATGCAAGATCTCAGGGCAGCTTACAACATCAGTTTAAAAGAAAATCTAGCAGCAATATTTGTAAAAGATTAAAAAGATATTAAATGGGTTATCAATTGAGAATCAGACATTTTTAAACTAGTTAAAAAACACTTTTAAATAGTGGGACTGTAAGATAAACACTGCCTGTACAGAACGAGTTAAGCCTGAAGGCTTTAATAAAAAAACATGTTTTGACTTGGAGCTGAAATGATCCCAATTCCAGGGGAGGGAACAACTTGGTCCCACGGCCGAGAAGGCCCTCTCCCGTGTCCTCCCATGATGTATTTCACTGGTGGGACACAGAAGAGGGCCCCTCTAATACACCTTACTTCTCAGGCAGACATATAGAGAGAGGGGGGAAGATGCTGCCTCAAGTATTGAGGTCACAAGCTGTTTACGGCTTCAGATGCTTCCACTGGCACAATTAAATCAGACCAGAGTTGTATTGGCAGCAAGTGCAATTCCTTCCCAACTGGTACTTTGTGGTATCTGAATGGCATTCCAGTGAGTAGCCAAAGTGCTGCATTTTGCAATACCTGCAGCTCCCAAGTCATCTTCAAGGGCCACCCCAGGGAGAGTGCACTGAAGCAATTTAACTGGGAAGCTACCAGTGTGTGGCTTACTGTAGCAAAGCTATTGGAAAGGGCCTGCTTTGATTCTCTGCAGAAGCAGCTGGCAGGTACTCATTATGCCCGCTGTGCAAGAACCTGCCAGTTCTTGTGCCAACACTGGAGATGCCTCCTGGTACCCCTCCAGCCCCAGGTGAGTCTTATAAGCCTAGACCTGGCCAACCTATCTTAGCACGCAGAAATGCAAGGAAAAGAAATCATAACTGTGTGGTTATATTTATACATATCCATTAAAAAGCAGACAATGCAGCACGTTATTCAAAGCCCTGTCCCTATAAATGGTCTGTTTCCAAAGGCTCATTTAAGCAAAAAAACAAATCCATTTGTCATTGGAAGGAGAGCAAGGAGGGTGCCAATATGGTTTCTTTAGGAACAGAGTGCCCCAGCCTAGGAGCAGCCACTATGAAGTCCTACCCGTTCCCAAGTTCCCTCCAGATGCCCCTGCAAAGGTGATGGTGGGAGAGAGAGAAAGGCCTCCCCAGAAGGTCCCAAGACCTGGGCAGGCTCAAATGCCAGAGGGAATACACAGCTCCAGGATGGGAAAGAGACACCTGCTTCAGGGAGGGCCAGAATTGTGCCATCCTCTGATTGTGGATGGACTGTGGCTGCCCATGATCCTGCAGCTCTGCCCAGGCTGGCTAGGGCTGCTGGGACTTGCAATCCACCAACACCTGGAAGGCGTCATGGGAGGAGAGCAGGTGCCATCAACCTCCCTTCTTCTTTCTTTTGTGCACTAAGGCACACCATACTCTCTGCTGGGCCTCTAGTCAGGGCGGGGGGCTCATCCTTAGGGCACCAACATTCAGAGAAGCAGGCGGCCGATGAAGATTAGCTCTCAGCCACACGGGTGGGGCATTATCTCAGATGGCACGCCTGTTGCTCCCACCCCCTGGTCCCTGGGTGCGTTCCTTTGCCCCTGCTCGCTGACACGTGGGGAAGCCTTTGTTCTGCTGAATGCGGCGTGTGCGCAGCACTTTCATGGCCAGAGACAAGGATCTTCTACAACCGCCTCCATGGCTTTGGATCTGTGCAGGGCCTTATGATCCCTCCCACAGTCTCCTGACAAAAACTTTCCCATTTGAAAAGACAGGCTGCCCTTGTCATGCTATCTCTCCCCGTGTATTTCCCATCTTCTTTTCCTCAGGCCAAATATACTCCATTCCCCATAGAGCTTGTCTTCTGGACCCTCAAACATCTCACCTGCCTACCTCTGAAGTCACTCCAGTCTGGACACTAGCAAAGGAACAGAAAATGCCCACCCAGGACTCCTTGCCCTCCCTGAACCCAGAGGAAATCCACACATTCCCTGCACTGCGCTGTTCATTTTCTCCCAGGAAAGGTGGAGAGGAACAGCAAGCGAGGGGTCCGAGCTGGGACAGTAATTCAGTGATCATACCTGGCTCTTCCTGGTTCCTACACGGATAGTCTGGTTTTTCAAGCCATTTCCATTTTTGTCCTGCAAAGAAAGACCACCAGTTAGTTCGAGAACTAAAGCTTAAGTTTAATTTCCACAGTTTGCCTGCAAATCCAGAGACTCTTGCACGGACCAAATATTTTCTCGCAAGAGGGAGCCATGGGAAGAAGTTCCGAAGAGCGATGCTCAGGATTGGAAAGGCTGGAGCTGACTTACCTGACCATTAAAAAGATAGTCTTTAGGGTTAGAAGAATGCATAGCAAGCCAAAGACAAGTGAAATGGATGAAGCTTCTCAATCCTGGATTACCTTCATCTCTGTCTTCCTCCCCTTTACTTGCTTACTCTCCACATTTATAGTCCAGTGCTTGCACCACACTAGCTCCCCCACTGACGATGCTACTATAGGTGATTATAGTAATTGTAGCCTGTCAACAAAGAAGACCTCATAAAATGCATTCAGACTAGAAGGTACTGAGGTCCACCTTCTTCTGCCCAAGGCAAGATTTGTCTGTTGCCCAAGAGCTCCACACACCCCTTGTGTGTACCTCAGACAACTATTTACAAGCAAGAGAGAAGTGGAGAAGCTGCGACAAACAGGGAATAGGAGAAACCTTGTAGATTTGGAACCATCAGACCTGGAGATGGGTTGGTTCGGGACACAACTGGCTGTTGCTCTTTTCTGCTGCAAAGTTTCACCCCTAAATAAGTCACAGCAGAGCTGCAGGGGGGTAGTGGAGCTGGTGGCGGTCGGCAACACGACGTCCAGAAAACTTCCAGAGTCCCTCAAAATGGGCAAACTGTGACTCCTAAAGGGCCCCCCCACAAGCAATCGGAGTCTGGAAAAACGTTGCCAGCCCTGCAAAAGGGCCTGAGACACCTGCCCCCTTACCTGACCCTTGAGCATCACATTTGCCATCCTTGTCCTGGGGCCTGAGGTTCTTTGCTGGGAAGGAAAGAGAGAGGAAGCCTAGAGGCTGCTTGCACTGCCTTGCTCTGCCTGAGTGAGACAGTTACTCCTCCTTGCAAACCAACCCCAACCTGGGACCAGAGATAAGCAAAGGGCAGGGGACCAGGGGGAGGAAAAAGGGCCTTTGGGGCAGGGCAGAGAAAAGCACACTGCGGCCACTGAAGAGGCCTCAGCCTGGAAGGAACGGCAGCTGCCATGGCTGCTCACAAGGAGCTTCCTAGGTTACACACAGAAATAAATTGTTCTAGGGAAGTCAGACAGGAGAAGACGGCAGTCCAGCTGACAATGGGGCCATTTTCACAGGCAAACAAGGGACATTTCACCCACTTTTCTCCCGAGAGAGGAAGAGCTGGGATAAGAGAGGAGAAGTGACCAAGCTGCTTAGCCGGCAGCCCTCTCCCTCACAATGGGTTAGGAATCAGGATGCCCCCAACCTATGGCTAACCTCTGGAGCAGGGGCAGTTGTGACTTTGACTTCCGGCGACACTCTGAACATGAGACCTCCAACAACTGCCCTGCTCAGGTCTTGCAAGCTCAGGGCAGCCTTGATGGAACCTGTCCACCTGGAATGTGATCTACCGCTGTCCACTTTAACAAGTACGACCCTCATTTTTGAGATTCAATGAGTCAGGAGGTCTCATGTTGCGCCCAACAATTGGATAGCCCCAGTTGACTAAACTGAGACTATCAAATGTTGTGCACATCATGAGAGTTGGACTTCTAGGGAGCGTTCAGGGTTGATTTGCTCTTCAACCCATATACAGTCAGACCTTCATACCCACAGATTCTGTATCCACAGATTCAAACGCCCATGGTTTGAAAATAAACACTCCATCAAAGCATCCCCGACAGATGGCCATCCAGCCTCTGCTTAAAGACCTCCAAGGAAGGTGACTTTCCGAGGGAGTGTGTTCCACTGTCGAACAGCCCTTACTGTCAGGAAGTTCTTCCTAATATTGAGGTGGAATCTCTTTTCCTGGAGCTTGCATCCATTGTTCCGAGTCCTAGTCTCTGTATTAGCAGAAAACAAGCTTGCTCCCTCCTCAATGTGACATCCCTTCAAGTATTTGAACAGGGCTATCATATCACCTCTTAACCTTCTCTTCTCCAGGCTAAACATCCCCAGTTCCCTAAGGCGGTCCTCATAGGGCTTCATGGTTTCCAGACCCTTCACCATCTTAGTTGCCCTCCTTTGGACACATGGCTCCAGTTTCTCCACATCCTTTTTGAATTGTGGTGCCCAGAACTGGACACAGTATTCCAGGTGGGGCCTGACCAAAGCAGAATAGAGTGGCACTATTACTTCCCTTGATCTAGACACTATACTTCTATTGATGCAGCCTAAAATTGGATTGACCTGACACAGCTGGGTCTCGGAGTTGCTGCTGGAGTCACCTGGACTTTTAGTTCTAGGCGACTTCAACATTCCTCTTGAGGCCAGTTTAACAGGTGCGGCTCGGCAGTTCATGGATTCCATGACAAAAATGGGCCTATCCCAATTGGTCTCTGAGCCAACACACTGTGTGGGTCATACCCTCGATGCGGTCTTCAGTACAAAATAGGCATATCCATGGGCGGAGGTAAGAAATACCACCGCACTGTCATGGACAGATCATTTCCTGGTCAGGGTTGGACTGAGAGCCACTGTCAGCCCCACCAGGGGTGGAGGACCCATTGGAATGGTCCGCCCTTGGAGGCTAATGGAGCCAATTGGATTCCAGAAAGCCTTGGAGGGTTCCTTGGTTGGTAACGCCAGTGATCCTGTCGAAGTCCTGGTTAATACCTGGAACACCGATCTTTCCAGAGCTATTGACACAATCGCTCCTAAGCATCCTTTCCAGCCCGCTTCAAATCGCCAACCGTGGTATACAGAAGAACTCAGGAAGATGAAGTGGGTTGGACAACAACTAGAGCGCATCTGGCAGAAAACTCGACTCTGATCTGACAGGACTCGTCATAGGAACTTCCTTTGTTCCTATAGAGAGGAGTCACGTCTGGCAGAACTGTTTAGGATGGTGGGAGAACTGACACAGGTCCCACCTGTGCAGAACCCTTTACTTAACCCGACAACAGCCTGCTGTGACGCCTTTAACAACCACTTTGCAGATAAAAATCTCTCAGATAAGAGCCGACTTGGACGCCGAGATTACAGCAGAATCGACTGATGAGGTGTCCAGTAAACCCGTTTTTGAGATTAAACTGGAGCAGTTTGAGTCAGTGAGTACCGATGATGTGGACAAGATCCTTGGGAAAGTGAAAAAGATGATGTGCCCCCTTGATTCCTGCCCATCATGGTTGGCCGTCCAGGGGGGTGATGCCTCGATGGCATTTCTTAAAAGTGTCATCAATGTATCCCTAGGGAAGGCCATGTTCCAGCTTGTCTAAAGGAACCGGTGGTTAGACAGCTCCTGAAGAAGCTTTCCCTGGACCCTCTGGATCTGAAAAATTACAAGCCGGTATCACATCTGCCATTTTTGAGCTAGGTGATCGAGTGGGCCGTTGCCTTTCAACTCCAAGTGATCTTGGAGGAAACCAATTATCTAGATCCATTTCAAACCAGCTTCAGGACAGGATATGGGGTGGAGACTGCCATGGTTGCTCTGGCTGATGACCTTCGTCTAGGCATCAACAGGGATAGCGTGACCCAGCTGGTGCTTCTAAACCTCTCAGCGGCATTTGATACAATTGATCATGACATCCTCTTGGAACACCTGAGAGAGTTAGGAATCAGAGGCACTGCACTGCAGTGGTTCCGTTCCTTTCTCTCGAGTAGATTCCAGAGGGTGATGCTCAGGGACAGATGCTCCTCAAAAACAGAGCTTAGTTGTGGCGTCCCTCAAGGTGCCATCCTGTCCCCGATGCTATTGAATATTTACATGAAGCCGCTGGGAGAAATCATCCGTATAGATGGGGCCGGGTGTTATCAGTACACTGATGACACCCAAATATACTTCTCCATGTCTCGGTCAGCAGCCATGACGACAGATGGCATCTCTCCCCTCAATCAGTGTCTTGAAGCGGTAATGGACTGGATGAGGAAAAACCGACCCAAGCTGAATCCAGATAAAACGGAGGTACTCACAATTAGTGGCCCCCAAACCAGGGATTGGGTTGCAACCTGCAGTCCTGGATGGGGTCACGCTCTCCTCTAGAGACTGTGTTTGCAGTCTGGAGATGCTCTTAGACCCGTCGCTTCACATGAGACATCAGGTGAATGAGACAGTCAGGAGCGCCTGTTATCAGCTTAGGCTGATACGCCAGCTGCGCCCTTTCCTGGAAGTAAGGGACCTAGAAACTGTACTACATGCGCTGATAACCTCATGACAAAATTTCTGCAACACACTCTACATGGGGCTACCCTCATACCTAGTTCGGAAACTACAATTAGTACAAAATATGGCAGCCAGGTTGATCACTGGTAAATCCAGGCCCCACCTGGAATAACACTGTGTCCAGTTCTGGGCACCACAATTCAAAAAGGAGGTGGAGAAACTGGGAACATGTCCAAATGAAGGCAACTAAAATGGTGAAGGGTCTGGAAACCATGCCTTATGAGGAATGCCTTAGGGAGCTGGGAATGTTTAGCCTGGAGAAGAGAAGGTTAAGAGGAGATATGATAGCCCTGTTTAAATACTTGAAGGGATATTACATTGAGGAGGGAGCAAGCTTGTTTTCTGCTGCTCCAGAGAACAGGACTCAGAACAATGGATGCAAACTGCAGGAAAAGAGATTCCACCTCAACATTAGGAGGAACTTCCTGACAGTAAGGGCTGTTCGACAGTGCAACACACTCCTTCCTTGAAGTGTAGTGGAGTCTCCGTCCTTGGAGGTCTTTAAGCAGAGGCTGGATGGCCATCTGTCAATGGGGATGCTTTGATTGGGAGTTCCTGCATGGCAGAAGAAGGGGGTTGGACTGGATGGCCCTTCTTGGGGTCTCTTCCAACTCTAGGATTCTATGATTCTATGATCATATTACACCGATTTTGAAATCTCTTCACTGGCTGCCTATCAGTTTCCGGGCACAGTACAAGGTGTTGGTGGTTACCTTTAAAGCCCTACATGGCTTGGGCCCAACCTACCTAAGGGATCGCCTCCTTTCATACAATACATGTACCCTCAGGTCCTCTGGGAGGAATCTACTGCAGCCTATGAAAACCAGACTAACAGCAACCTCTTGGAGGGCGTTTTCCGCTGCCGCTCCCAGGCTATAGAATACCCTGCTGGAAGGGATCCATCAAATAATGAGCTTAGGCATCTTTAAAAAATCTCTTCCGGCAGGCCTTCCCCAAATAGAGCATTCCAACGCACTTTGAGCTCTCCCCACTCCACCCAACCAGAAAATCACTGTTTTAATATTATGTTGTTTTTAACGAGTGAATTTTTCTCTTTTAAATTGTATTGTATTTAATTCTCTTTTAAGGGCGGGGGGGGGGTGTGCCTCCCTCTTTTTATCTAGACAAAGTTTTATGTAAATCTATTTTATTTCATGTAAGCCGCCCTGATTGCCCAGGCAGAAAGGCGGGATACAAAAATAAAATTATTATTATTAATTGTCATTATTATCCACAGGGGGTCCTGCAACGAAACCCCAGCCAAGGATGCCAAGGGCCCACTCTATTTCTCTTTTCGGCAGCCCCTTGTCATCCATTAGAACTCTCCTCCTTCACATTTCAAATCAGTTCATTTTCTTCTTGTTCTCAGCCTTCCTCACTGTCCACTTTTCAGAATCACACAGAGAAATCAGAAATACCACGGCAAGGTTGATCCTCACATTGGTATTTAACGATACAGTGATGATATAGCAGGACTAGGGGTACCATTTAACCAACTTGACAGTGAGGAAGGCTGCATCAATAGAAGTATAGTTTCTAGATCAAGGGAAGTTATAGTGCCCCTCTATTCTGCTTTGGTCAGGCCCCACCTGGAATAATGCTGTGTCCAGTTCTGGGCCCCACAATTCAAAAAGGATGTGGAGAAACTGGAGCATGTCCAAAGGAGGGCAACTAAGATGGTGAAAGGTCTAGAAACCATGCCCTATGAGGAACGACTTAGGGAGCTGGGGATGTTTAGCCTGGAGAAGAGAAGGTTAAGAGGTGATATGATATCACTGTTTAAATACTTGAAAGGATAATGTCACATTGAGGAGGGAGCAAGCTTGTTTTCTGCTGCTCCAGAGAACAGAACACGGAACAATGGATGCAAGCTCCAAGAAAAGAGATTCCACCTCAACATTAGGAAGAACTTCCTGACAGTAAGGGCTGTTCGACAGTGGAACACACTCCTTCCTCGGAGATTGTGGTGGAGTCTCCTTCCTTGGAGGTCTTTAAGCAGAGGTTGGATGGCCCATATCTGTCAATGGGGATGCTTTGATTGGGAGTTCCTGCATGGCAGGGGTTGGATTGGATGGCTCTTTTGGGGGTCTCTCCCAACTCTAGGATTCTAGGATTCTATGGCCACATAGCCCGAAAGCTCCACAAAAAGCTATGGATGCTGTCCATGAAAGCCTTTGACTCCACACAGTAAACCTTGGTTTTTTTGCCATTTTATATAAGGGACACCATTTGGCTGTGCCATTATATTCAATGGGAGTTGGGCATTCATGGACTTTCTTATTGAGGGAGATGCTGGAACCGAACCCCAACGGATAAGAAGGGCCCACTGTATTGGGATTTCTATGGAGCAGGAATCTTTCAGGAGAAGAGAAAGGAGAGAGGAGGAATGGGCCTCAGAGACCAGAACAAAAAGAGGCCACAGAGGGACGAAATGGGGCTCCTGGAAGCCAGGCCCGGGGGGATATGGGACGCATCTCTTCCAACCTGTCAAAGGATCCTACAGCTGGAGGGGGCCTTGTAGGCTGCGTCCACACTGGAGAAATTACCCTGCTTTAACTGCCCTGGCTCAAGGCTATGGAATTCTGGGAGTTGGAGTTTGTTCTGAAGCCTAGATCTCATTGTCTGGCTCACTTGCTATGGAATTCTGGGAGTTGGAGTTTGTTCTGAGGCCTAGATCTCGTTGTCTGGCTCACTTGCTATGGAATTCTGGGAGTTGGAGTCTGCTGTGGGGCCCAGAGCTCGTTCTCTGCCTCAACTGCTCTGGAATTCTGGGAGTGGGAGTCTTCCCTCTCGTCGCCGGGCAGAGAGAGAGAGAGAGCGCTGTGCTGCGCGTGGGTTGCGCAAGAGCCTCAGGAGGAGAACGGCAAGGAGTGTCAGTCAGTCAAAGGTCCTTCAGGGCCTGAGGCGGCGGCGGCGGCGCTGATTGGCTGAGGAGCCAACCCCTGCGGCCAATCAGAGCAAGGCTCTAAGGACTCACCGGGCGGGGGCCTGCGCTGCTGCTGCTGGTGGTCATCCCGAGAGAAGACTCAGGAACAGGAGCTCAGCTGGGAAACGACGCCAACGCCGCTGCCGGTTCCATGGGTGGCTGCTGCTGCTGGCTCACTCTCGTCTCGCCGGCCCCTGCGGCGTCACTTCCGGCCCCGCCCAGGCCCCGCCCCCTATTTTCCATGGCTACCAAATTAGGAGCCGGAAGCCCACTTTCTTCTCTCAGTTCGAGGCCGCTTGAACTGCCCTGCATCAGAGACGAGGAACCCTGGGAATTGTAGTTTATTATGATCCCCCCCCCTCCCGCTTTCTCTGAAATAGAAGGATAAGGCTGGAGAAATAACCCGGCTTGGCATTGCTTTAACTCTTTGTCTGGCTCAAGGCTATGGAATTCTGGGAGTTGGGAGTTTGTTGTGGGGCCTTAAGGCCCCACAACAAACTCCAACTCCCAGAATTCCATAGCAAGTGAGTCAGACAACAAGCTCTGGGCCCCACAACAAAGTCCAAGTCCCAGAATTCCATAGCCATTGAGGCAGACAACGAGCTCTGGGCCCCACAACAAAGTCCAAGTCCCAGAATTCCATAGCAAAGAGCCAGACAGAGAACTAAAGCAGCGCCCAAGTGGGTTATTTCTCCAGCCTGGCCCCGGCCTAAATGTCTCGCCAAACTACAGTTCCCAGAATTCCCTGCTAGCACTGAGCCAGGGCACTTAAAAGCGGTCTCAAACTGGATCATTGCCGCAGTGCGTCTGGGACCAACGTTAGTCCCAGGCCCTGCGTTCGGTTCATCGTCCTTCTGGCCGCGTGGATCCCTAGGAAAGAAACTTCAAATCCCATCAGCCCCACAAAAAGCTGCTGCCCTTGAAACCCAGGTGGCTCCTTCCAACAGTGAGAGGACACAGGTAGCCTTTGTGAATAAAAGACGACACACAGACCCCGGATGAGCCGTATCACTCTTCAAGCCATGCTTTATGTCACAGAGAGGAGGAAGGAAGGAAAGCGCCGTGAAGGGCTACAGAGGGGTATTGGTGTCAGAGGCTATTTACAACTCGAACCCAGCTTGGCTGCCCCTTCCTCCGCTCAGTTCCACACTTGGGCCTTACTGGGGCGATACTCCTCCAGCTCCGTCTCACGAAGGGCAAGGCATTCAGCCCCAGGAGACCAAAGGGTTGAGGTCTGTTTTATAGTTCAGGCTTACAGTAGCTCACAGAGACTCAGGCACAAAACTCAGCCTGGCACCCTTTACCAGCCGTTGTACGGTAAGGCTTGAGTCTGCCTCCAAGTCAGAGAAAAGGCCATACTTCCCTGGGATGGCGCTGTTCTCAAAAGGAGAGAGTTTTCTCACCAGACTCTGGCTTGTACCTGCAAAGGCCAACTTCATCCTGTAGCTTTGCAGGAGAGCAGAGATGCAGTAAAGCCAAGAGGAAGCTTCCCCAGGCCAGCTCAAATTGTTTAATGCCTTTCATGGAGAACAAAGTTTTTACAAAGATATCCTGGTGAACGTTCCACAGGCTCCCAGGGCAGGGAGAAGGCCCACCTTAGGCCAGTTTTCATCCCCTGTTGGTTCGCGGCATAACCGACAAGGCTGCTTCTGTCACACAGCTAAAGAAATCCCAGGACAAAGGGCCGCCTGATCCATCCACCGGCATCTAGGTGCTCCGCTTTGTGTGTATCAGCAGGTCACGCTGCAAGCCCGCATCAAGGGCTGAGGCCGACTTTCCTGGAGGGAGGTCTGTGATGAGGGTGAGCTTGTTGAAGACGCCACGGCCAAAATAATCTGCAACCACGGAGAAGCTGTCGTTGGAGCATTTCAGCTAGAAGAGGAAATAACAAAACAGAAAATGGTTTTAGGGTGAAAGAGGGGGAGGTCTGCCACTGGTTTCAAAGGGCCAAAAGCTGGAGGGGAATTGATTGCTCACCTGGTGCTGGAACTGGTCATGCAAGTCCCGCTTCTGCTCCTGAGCACGGATCATGTCCATGACCTTGCGGTTCTCCGGCAGGCAAGTGGGGCACTCGGAGCCGCTCTCCGAGTAGCTCTCAAAGCAATGCTGGTGGAAAGAGTGGCCGCACAAGAAGTGCACCGAGGGCAGCTCCAAGGCGCTGGTGCAAATGCTGCACTTGGTCTTCTGGAAGATTTTGGGGCTGGGGACAGGAAGGAAGCGAGTGGAAGGCATAGTACACAGAAAAACACAGGCAACACCACCACAATATTCTGCTTTGCTTGGGGACATCAAGCCAATGCCACAAGACCCCCTTCCGCTGCTCCAAATGCCAAGGCCAGCACAGCAGCAAGAAGTAAAAAGCAGCATTTATACTCTGAAGCATATCCAGCTGCTCAGAATGGCTTCTTTCCAACCATTTCAGAAGAGCCAGACCAGGCTCACTAACCCTGCTGCATTCCCCTGGAGAAAAGGGCAATGGGTAGAGGGCAGGGGAGCAGCACAGAACACTCTGGTGGCCATCTGCGCAAGACAAAGACCAGACCAGCCACAAGGTCAGTGGCTACCTAGTTTTGAGCTCCTCGATCTCTTGGCGAATCCTCTTGGTCTCTTCCCGGTATTTGTGAATCCTCTGCTCGTCCTGCTCAGTCTGGCGGCTCTGCCTCTGCAGTTTGCTGACCAGGTAATCCTTAATGACGGACAAGGTGGCCGTGGAGTTGTGAGCCAGAGTTTGCACCACTAGAAGATAAGGCAGCCCATCAGCACAGAAAGGCAGGGAGACAGGACTAGGCTAAAGTCAGTAAAATCACACACTGGGTGTGGGTATGTGCATATACGCAACTCTCCAAAGCACACATGCACAAAGCCACAAGTTTCTATCTCCAAAGATGCAGGGAGCTCATGTCGGAATGTGACTCAGTGGAACTATGCAGCAGCCCCCCACTTCCAACAGAGACCACCTGGATGCCAGGCTGCAGCCAGTCCCTGCACAGACAGCTGGAAGCCAAGCTGCCCTTGGAAGTTCAAGACATCTGCCCAATTACTCATCCAGGCACACCCACCCTCTCCCCAGAAGTGGGTGTCTCCCCAGCCCTCACCCAGCAGAGGTGGCATGAGGTTCTTGGTCTCAATGTGCTTGAGCACAGCTGTGATGTACTCTTTGCAGTCCTCTTCCTTGTGGGCGAAGTAGCCGAGGGCTTGTTCCCACAGGCAGGCCTCTTGGTCTCCATACAGCTCACAGACCTCTACCACCTTCCTGTATTGCTCATTCTGCATGTGGTAATGCATGATCTGCTGGAAGCTGGGGAGCAAAGGAGGAGAATGACAGGTCAGTTTAGTCAGTAAAATGCTTCCCTGCCTGCTTTTTTGGCCACTGCATCACACGGTTGACTCAAGTTTACCTTGTAGTCTACGACAACCCATCGATCCTTTGCACCTGTGCTGCTTTCAAACTATGTGCCACCCACCCTTTACTTGTGCATTTCATTTCCCCTTCCTAAACATAATATATTGATGCCCGTTGCAACCAAGGTCATTTTGGATTCTGATCCTGTCCTCTCAGATATTAGCCCCTGGATCCAATGTGATATCTTCTGCAAACCTGATATGCATGCCCTCTATACCACCATCCAAATCATTTATAAAGATGACTGCAGAACATCCAGCACTCAGGGTTCAAGCTACCGGTAGGCGTAAAGCAGCTCCCTCCTTGCTCGGAACCTCCGAACTGCCTCCTTCCCTCCCCAATCAGGGCAAGGATCAGCAACTCCTCTGCACTCACAGCTTGCCCTGTTCATAGAGGTATAAGATGCCATCCTTGAAGTTGTGCATCTGGCACAGCACCAAAGCCTTGTCAAAGACACTCTGGAACTTCCCACTCTTCAGCAAGGAAATGGCTTCATTGTGCAGCTTCTCTTTGGCCTGCGAGGAAAAAGCAAGAGGACATCAAGGATCAGGAGAGACATTTCTAAGCCAAGATCAGAACAGAGTGAGAGGTCACAGGATAAAGGGAGCCAGCCTCTTTTGCTGCCAACAGAGGCACAGCACAGATTCACTGGACACCCAACCAGATGGGCCCACATGGGGCCTTGCTGCAGATGCAAACTAGTGGGAAATCTCCTCTTGGTGCAGGGAGCAAATAGGACCATTGAGTATTGTTGGCATGTACACTGAGCAGAAGGACAACATACCTGCGGATCCTGCTCATGGGCCCAGTTCTGGAGGCGGAGCTCTAGAAGGGTATCATACACTCCCTGCGGAGAGTTGGGCTGCACTTCCGACATGTGCTCCAGGAAGGCCTTTAGCTCCCGGGAATTGTTGGCAAAAATGGGAATGAACTCATCGGGATTGGCCTAGATCCCGAGAGGAGGAGGGAGAAAAAAGCCAGGCTGCAGTCAGTCAGTATCTCAAGCACCTTCTGACCCAGTTCTCCCAAACAAACATTTCCTACTCTAGAGTCCCCAGGAGAATAGGAGGCCACCCACAAATGAGATGGCTTCTCTGAATAGCAGCCAGGCAGAAACACTCCAATTCTGACAAAGTGGCAATCCATCATGGGCCTTCTGACTATGCACACCTTTCCCTGTATCCCAACATGCCCAGGGCACCTTCCCTTCCAACCTTTAGGGATGGTACTTCTTCCCTTGGCATCTCTGCAAGTTACTACCACATGCTCCCCTTTGGTTTTATTTTTTGCTCAGCATTTTGGTGGCTAATGCTGACCCCCATGCCATACCTTCCTTCCTTCCAGGCCTCCAGGGACCTCACGATCTCCTGCTGGCCGATAGTCTGTACACAGGACCTTCAGGAGCTCTGTGGTCTCATGTGGGACGTGATGCATAAGGATCTTGCCATAGCGCTTCATGTTGCTCTCGGCCTGCTCAAAGGGTAGCTTGCCAATGTAGCGCAGAGCCTCCTGGTAGTTCTGCCAGGCAAAAGGGGAAACAAGGGGAAAAAACCTCATTTTGGGATTAAATGTGACTGTCACAGCACAAGAGGCTCAGCAAACATCAGAATCAAATGCAGACCCTTCATCCCATTTCCAAATATCTTGGGGTCAGAACCAGGCAGCAGAGGCAACATCAATTGAAACTAGATCTTTCTGACAAGCCTCTAAACTTGATGGTCCCAATCCTTTTAGAAATGAAAACACTACGTCAACCCTTTCTTCATTTGCCATATAGAAAACAGCTCACGTTTTCCAAGTTACACACACATCAGAACTAGAAGCATCTATCAGAAGAGATAATATGGAAAAATATAGCAAATGTCCAACAGACGGATCATTTTTTTCTAGGACTTAGATCGGAGACAAACTATGTGGTTCACCAGATTCTGGTGAACTGCAACTCCTAGCAGCCCTAGCCAACATAAATGCAGAATGCTAGGATTTGCAGGTTAACAGTATTTTGGGGCTGCACAGTTCCCACCTCTGATCTAGATATAATCTTAAAAACGTCTGTTTCAACAGCTAGAGATATAAGATGGCCTCACCTTGATATCTTCCAGCTGGATCTTGAGGTACCACTCATGGTGTGCATGCTTCTCAGCCAGGTAGACAGCATGGGAATAACAGCCTGCTTGGCGCAGGACCCGGATGGCTGTCTCCACATCAAAATGCACCTCACTCTCGCTTGTCTGCATGAGAGAAACATGTTGCAGTGGGCCCTGAATTAGGCACCCAGCCCCATGTGGGAAGCCATCTGCAAAGGCAGGCCAATCCAAACCTATTTATGTGTATCCATGGCCCACCCTGCCTATGTGACTGGAGGAGGATGCCAACAGGAGCCTAATCCTATAAGGGAAGGAGAACATATTGGCCCTTCCTGCCCTCAACAGTCACACAATGCTCCCACTTGGAAGATGGGACCAGCTGCATCAGCTTTCACTCCATACAAAGGGAAAATGCCTAATGCTTCCAAATGTTGGGATTAGAGGAAAGTATCATCCGCTCTGGAGAGAGGTTTAATTTGATTTCAGGAGAACCCACCCCTTGGGAACACAAGCACTAGACAGACTAGTTATACACTGCACATACCCATTTCTCTGTTTTAATACCCTGTAAACTGGCATTACTTACTATAAATCACTCTATAAGAATAGCTACTTTAAGGGGAACAAAGCATTAATTTTTTTGAGCCACAACACAGTGGTGAAGGAGGAAAGGAACTTCCCAAACTCCAAGCATTTGTGCCCAATTCCCCAACTCCCCACCCTTTCAACTGCACCTTGATGAACTCCTCCAGCTTGGAGATGTCCTTCAGTTTGGTGTAGCAGTTCAGCAACAGCGTTGTGTGGTCAGCATTAGCCAAAGATTGCAGGTGCAGCATCTGCAAGTAGGCTGTCAGGTTGTGTATCCGCTGAGCATCCAAGAACTTACGGATCACATAGGATGGCTCTAGCTTCCCAATGGTACTAAGGAGTAAAGGAGCTTATCAGGACTCTCCTCCCAGTTACCTGAAGCCACATAACAGGAGGACACTGGGAAAATACACACAACCCCCATCGTCTCATCTACAAATCATAATCCTGGAAATATGTTGTTTCCTAAGATGTTTCTAATGAACAACTGAGGGGCCACAGCAACCCCAACTGGTGAGGCTCTGGGATGTGCTTATTTTCCATCCCATGACTGCTTAGCAAATAAGACAGTACGGGTAAGATGTCAGTTTTCCTCCAGGCAGTAAGGCCTTGCTTGGCCTTAATTCCAAACACCATCAAGGGAAGAGCCCTATGGAGACCTCCCACCCACACTGGACAAAGCAGTGAAATTACCGGATGTACTGCTGTATGGCACCATCATGGTTGCCCTTGTTGTACAGATGGTCTCCATACTGGCGGAAGATCTCAGACAAGCCATCGCTGTCCAGGTGGTGACTCCGGGCCAAGTTAATGGCCATTTCAAAGAGGTTCTTCTTGAAGAGCATCTGTTGGGAAAGAAGCTTTGGCTCATAATGATGGTTCATGAGGTTAACATGTCATTGGAGACTCTGAGAGCAGAAGTTCCAATCCACTGCTTCTTCCTCCTTGGACTGCCACAGAAGCTGGTTCCAGAACTGCTTCCAACTCCTAAGTGGACCCAAATCAGGCTTCCTAGAAAGCCAAGCAGGCAACATGCTCCATATGCCCCCTGCCCAAGAGCTTTATGCCTCTCTGACCCCAATCAACCACAGCAGAACAAACTGGGCTCTCTTGCCTCGAGCTTGGTTTGCGTATCTTTCTCCTGCAGCACATGGAGCTTCCCATCTCTAGTCAGCACATACAGGCACCCCCACTCAGCCAGGACATCCACTACATCATCAAAGATGGAGCTGTACGCAATGAACTTGTTTCCCAAGTCATAGATGTTCAGGATTTGCTTGTCAGAGTTTTGTGGGTCATTCCCAGCAAATTCAGACCTGGAACACAGAGGAGCAAGAGTGAGGGACATCTTTCACCCATGCAAAGAAGCTAGGAGCCCCTAATCATGTTTTCAGTTAGCAGTTCGAAGAAGAGTTACGGCATGTGCACTAGGATGGCAATCAAAATGGCACTCTACCTTGAGAGAGACTTACTTTGGAGACGTTTTCCGGTCCTTGGACACAATGACAAGATATCCACGATACCAGTGGGCAATCAGCTTTTGGCCCTCAAAGGCAAAACAGGGGCCACGTTCATCTGGCTGGTAGAGATAAACACATTCGTCCCCTGCCACGATAAACTGGAGGTCTTGGGAGGGATCACTGAGTGTGGAGCAGCGCAGACCACATCCCCGTGTGTCCAGCTCAAGCTGTGGGTAGTCCTTTACTGAGAGCGTGTAACACTGCAAAGCCACAAGGAAAAAGCAGCAATGAAGCTCTAAAGCTGACAAAGAAGTTGACCCAGCCTTGACTTCCACAACCAAGCTCAGCCAAGCTTCTCACCTGGATGTTCTCAGTGGTGGCAACAAACAAATGAGTTGTTTTTCCAGACTGGCGAAAGGCAAGGCCTGTAACTGGGTAACTCCCCTCATGAAGTATCTGAGTCTTACTATGCCGATCTCTCGTGATGTCTCCTTTTGTGAGCACCACACTCCCATCCGCAAAACCTATGGCAGGTGAGGAAGAGAGTGTTACATTGCACACAGCACTCCTAGTCAGTGATTAAATCATCCCAGTAGAAAGTTAAATTCTATCAACATGAAAACTAAAGTAGCATTTCCTCAAGAATGTCAGCCCCCTTCACAAGCTCTCCTCCCTGCACTGGACTAGTTCTGAATGGCTGCCGCTTACTATAACCATTTTGATTCCGCTTACCAATAGCCATGAAGTTGAGATTCTCATGGACTGTGAGGCAGGACACAACCGTGGGCTTGTTGCCAGGAATTGCAGGAAAAATTCTAGTGCACAGAGGATTCCCACCATCGCGCTTCTCTAGGTTCCAGACTTTGACCTACAAACCACAAGAACTTTATGGTCAGGGAAATCACACCATGGAGAAATACCCTTTTTACTCAGAGATGTAAATGCTACTGTGCACAAAGATATTTGTTTGCCCCTTCTGAGAGGAATCTCTGAACCTGGGGTCGCAACTGTAACTGCAGCTGTTGTGCAAGGGAAGGGCTGCAGATACATGCCAGAGGTTACCCTGAGATTATAATAATTATTATTATTATACCCCTATGGAAAACTACTGTAAAGCAAAATGCCAAGTCAAGAAACTGAAGGAGTGAGAGCAACAAAGAAAGCCTCAGCAAGCCAACTGAGTCAATCTGCTTTTCTTTTGCTTGATCACAATTAAGCCTAATACCCACATAATAATAATAATAATAATAATAATAATTTATTTCTAGCCCACCCCTCTGAACGAGCAATCGGAGCAGGGTACAGAAGGAAGTTAAACAGTTAAACCATCAACAGTTAAAATGTCCAGTCCCATCCCCACCTTAAAAAAAGATTAAACCAACAACTAGTTAAAACATAGTGCAAATAGACAAACAATCAACAATATCAAACTAATGCTCCTTGAGCTGTATAGGAGGATGAAGACTAGACACTGACCAAAATTTGGAGCTGGGAGATGTTAAGCGTTTTCTGGGAAGGCCTGCCGGAAGAGATGCGTCTTTAGGGCTTTCTTGAAGCCATCAATGGATGGAATAAGACGCATCTCATCCGGCAGGTCAATCCATAGCTTAGGGGCAACTGCCGAGAAGGCCCTCTGGGAGGTCTGGTCTTCATGGGCTATACAGTAGCAGGTTCCTCCCAGAGGACCGAAGTATGCGGGGAGGTTCATATGGGAAGAGGCGGTCCCTCAGATAGGATGGACCCAAGCCATGTAGGGCTTTATAGGTTAAGACCAACACCTTGTACTGTGCCTAGAAACTGATCAGTAGCCAGTGGAGAGACTTAAGCACAGGTGCCATATGTTCTCTCCTAGATGTACCTGTAATCAGTCTGGCTGCCATGTTCTGAACCAGTTGTAGTTTCCGGGATAAGTACAAAGGCAGATAGATTTGTCCCAATTCCTAGACACCTTATTAGAATTTTAAATACAGAATAAATGTTGACAGTTCCCAGAAAGTGGCCCCAAATGTACTGGCAACCAGAGGCCTGAACATTTTTCAGCCGTCTGTCAAAGAAGCATAAAGAAACATCTTTCCCTGGAGCTACAGTAACGGCAACGTCACCTTCCTTTCGTTAGAAAAGCGAAGGGGCTCCCCTCCGACTTACCAAAGGGTTAATCCCTTCCTCGTCTTCCCCCACAGAAGCCAAGATGCTGTGCTGCTTCAGCTGGAAGAGGTGGGTCACTCTCAGTTTATAGGCCTGGAAGCTGCTGAGCTCCAGGGAACGTGGCAAGAACCATATCTGGCCTTCCATATGTGGAGCTTCGTTAAGGGGTTTCCCACATAAATGGCAGCAACAACCAGAAAAGGGGATAAAAAGAGTGGAGCTTTACAAGCCCTACCTGGCTCACTCGCTATGGAATTCTGGGAGCTGGAGTCTGCTGTGAGGCCCAGAGCTCGTTGTCTGGCTCACTTGCTATGGAATTATGGGAGCTGAAGTCTGTTGTTGGGCCCAGAGCTTGTTGTCTGGCTCAATGGCTATGGAATTCTGGGAGTTGGAGTCTGCTGTGGGGCCCAGAGCTCGTTGTCTGGCTCAGTTGCTATGGAATTCTGGGAGTTGGAGTCTGCTGTGGGGCCCAGAGCTCGTTGTTTGGGTCAGTTGCTATGGAATTCTGGGAGTTGGAGTCTGCTGTGGGGCCCAGAGCTCGTTGTTTGGGTCAGTTGCTATGGAATTCTGGGAGTTGGAGTCTGCTGTGGGGCCCAGAGCTCGTTGTCTGGGTCAGTTGCTATGGAATTCTGGGAGTTGGAGTCTGCTGTGGGGCCCAGAGCTCGTTGTTTGGGTCAGTTGCTATGGAATTCTGGGAGTTGGAGTCTGCTGTGGGGCCCAGAGCTCGTTGTCTGGGTCAGTTGCTATGGAATTCTGGGAGTTGGAGTCTGCTGTGGGGCCCAGAGCTCGTTGTTTGGGTCAGTTGCTATGGAATTCTGGGAGTTGGAGTCTGCTGTGGGGCCCAGAGCTCGTTGTTTGGGTCAGTTGCTATGGAATTCTGGGAGTTGGAGTCTGCTGTGGGGCCCAGAGCTCGTTGTCTGGCTCACTCGCTATGGAATTCTGGGAGTTGGAGTTTGTTGTGGGGCCTTAAGGCCCCACAACAAACTCCAACTCCCAGAATTCCATAGCCTTGAGCCAGGGCTGTTAAATCCACCCCCTCCGAGCGAAGGATATCCCCGAAGACGAGGCTGCCCCTTCCCGAGTCGCAGACGGTGACTCCGGGGGGCAGAAGGAGGGCCTTTCCTTCGGGCGGGACGAGGGTCTCTCGGTCGAAGAAGGCGAAGCGCCTCCATTGCAAGTAGGCCGCCATCTTAGCTCCTCCTCCTTCTTCTCCCTCAGAGCAGGGCGGAAGTGCGGCCGGTCAGGTGACAGCGCAACTTCCGCCTTCTTCCTTCGAGTCCCTGGACACGCCCCCTCCGTCGCTCTGAGGAGACCACGCCCCTCCGCCCGGAGCAGCCAATGAGATTCTCCCGCCGCCTCCGACGTGTCCCAATAGCGAGCGGCGGTGGGCGGGGCTTGAGTCCGGAGGGCCAATGAGGAGGCGCCGCGTCCTTGGCTGTCGGGGGCGGGATTTCCGCAGAAGAAGGGAGCGCTGCCGGCCGGCGGTCAGTCTGGAAGCGACGAGGCTCCGAGAAAGACGCTGCCGACGGAGGAGCCAGGAAAGCGGGCTGAGTCCCTCAGGAAAGACCGAGGATTGAGGGCCTAAGGAAGGAAAGAGCGAAGGAAGCTGCGAAGCTCCGTCCTGCTCCCCGCCAGGATGCCCTCCCTGCCCGCCTTCCTCCTCGTCCTCCTCCTCGCCGCCGCCGCCGCCTGGCTGCCCTCCGGCTCCGGTAAGGCCCCTGGTTCCGCCGCTGAGCCCGGACTCCATCTCCCACAATCCCCTGGAATTCAAAGGCATGGCAGTCCTTTGACTCTCTGGAGTCGGCACAGAAAGAGATCTCAGACTCTCTGGGAGAAAGAAGGGGCAGCAGGAGTTTCTTTCCTAGACCTATGTCTACTTCCTCAGGTGCAATGATAATAATAATAATATCTAGAGAGGTCTGGTAGCTCATTTCAGACTCAACGGGAGAAAGAAGTTGGCAGCAGTCTAGGCTAAAGTCTACTTCCTCAGATGCATTCAGATGCAATAATAATAATACCAATAATATGTATAGAGAGATCTTGTAGTGCCTTTGAGACTCACTGGAAGAAGGCTTCCCTAGGCTCAAGTCTACTTCCTCAGATGCAGTAATAATAATATCTAGAGAGATCTTGCAGCCCCTTTGAGACTCTCTGGGAGAAAGAAGGTGGCAGCACGAAGTTCCTTCCTAGAGTTCAGTCTACTTCCTCAGATGCATTTAGATGCAATAATAATAATAATAACAAGTAGAGAGATCTTGTAGTGCCTTTGAGACTCACTGGGAGAAAGCTTCCCTAGGCTAAAGTCTACTTCCTCAGGTGCATTCAGATGCAATAATACTAATAATATGTAGAGAGATCTTGCAGCCCCTTTGAGACTCTCTGGGAGAAAGACGTTGGCAGCAGGAGCTTCTTTCCTAGACTTCAGTCTACTTCCTCAGATGCATTTATATAATGTATTGCAATGTCTACACATATGCAGAGGGCTCTTTGAGACTCACTGGGAGAAAGAAGTTGGCAGCATGAGCTTTCCTAGGATAAAGTCTGCTTCCTCAGATGCATTTGGAAATAGACTTAAGTCTAGGAAAGCTCACGCTGCCAACTTCTTTCTCTCAGTGAGTCCCAAAGGTGCTCTAAGGCCTCTCTACGGACTGCTTCTGCAGACTGAGACGGCTGTATCTTTGAATCCTGTCGTGTCTTTGTTGTTAGTTTCTGCCGGGTGAACTTAAACTTCTGGCAGTCCTGTGAATGAGCCATCTCCCTGCTGTCCAAGAGCCACGCTCGGTCTCAAGGCAAAGGCTTTCCTGGCTGGCATCCTTAGGTTTTTTGTGGCTTTTCCCAGCCTCTGTGGCCATGTTCTCAAAGAGTTTCTTCCTGACGTTCCGGCAGCATCTGTGGCTGGCATCTGCCATGCTCAGGTCTTGCAAACTCAGGGCTGTGGCTCCTTTGAACCTTCCCCCCGTCTCTAGCAGTCTTCCTCTTTTCTTATTCTCCCATTTTGCCCAGCATTATTGTCTTTTCCAACAAGTCGTGTTGCTTCTTGGGTCGGGTGATCTTGGTTTCTAGTGAGAGTTTAGGCTTGCTTGGAGCTCAGACCCATTCATTTGTCTTTTGCCGATAAATTTACACAAACAGGAAGTTCATTGGGCGACAGAGTTGCGTTGTCGATTGGTTGTGTGTTTTTACCTGAATTCCTGAAACTCTTCATAGCCATGGGAGGGCAGGATTTGACTCCATGCTTTTGTCCTGCAGATGCCTTGGCGGTGATGTCAGTTGACCTGGGCAGCGAATCCATGAAGGTAGCCATCGTCAAGCCTGGGGTGCCAATGGAAATCGTCTTAAACAAGTGAGTGGATCTACAGCAACTGTTTCTCAATGTCTGGCCCATCTTAAATACACAGAAGGGGACTGGCAACTGAGCAGTGGGGGCAGCACTTTTAACACTGACATAGCACAGGCATATTATTTGGCCTTTCTGAAGCATCATTTTCTGGACTCCCCATTCACTGTGCAGCCACAAAGCACAGTCAAGTCGGTCCTTAATATTGGTTGCTAACTTGTAAAAGGAGAAGTCACTCCAAGTGTCACATCTGTGTGGAAGCATTGTCTCTATATCCTCCATTAAGCGGCAGAGTGGGCAGGGTTTCCTGCAGCGCCTCGGGTGCATTCTCCTTCCGCTATTTTGGAAGTGTCTCAGGGAACCTGTGACAAAGGCAGGCCTTGGCTTAATTTCATAAGGCTTACAGCCATCTTATCAGATGCTGTACTTTTACTCTCAAGGCAGTGCTCTTGAAATTGGTATTTCACTGAAGGGTGAGATAGCAAAGAGACAGGGATCACTACCCAGCCATGCAGATTTGGTCCACTTTTGTCATTGTCCCTGCCCACCATCAGAAGAGGCTCCACCAGTTCTTGGCCGTGCAACACCCGCCATGAGTTAGTCTACAGCTCTTCACTCCCACTCCTGCCTTGGATGGCTCCTTCTGGGTCTGTCCACTGGATGAGAATTTCTAATAAGGAGTATGACCTCAGCAGTGGAGCCCTAGTTTGTATTCAGAGGGTCTCTGTCTCAGACCCCAGTGTCTCCAGTGTCTGTTCAGGTAGCAGAGGATGGGAACCTTCTGGAAGGCCTGATATTGCTGCTCAAAGTAGAAGGGTCTTGACTCTATTCAGTCCCATTTTGTCCTTTGGAGAGACTTTCAGCGTAATCTCCCTTTTTGCTTCAGGGAATCTCGAAGGAAAACCCCAGTGGCCGTGACGCTGAAGGAGAATGAGCGCCTCTTTGGTGACAGCGCTGTGGCAATGGTAAGCTCCATGGTTTTGCTTGCGTGTCAGTCCTGCCACTTGACTTCATGGGCCTACTCAGCTTGAGTTCCTTTCAGGTTCAACTTCTTCCCCTTGCTCCCATTTAGCAGCCTCCATAGCCCAGGGAAATTGGTCCCCTTTGGGACCTCAGCCCTCAGCCCTCTGGAGATTGCTTTTCTCAATTATGGGTTCCTGCTTCTGGAGTTGCTGCATGTGGGATCATAAATTTTGCTTGCCTCCGTTTTGAGCACTGACTTTTGGTCTTCAGCCCTCCAGAAGTTGGACATCCAGTTCCACGAGTCCCAGAAAGCAAAGGTAGCTGTTAGGGATTGTGGGGCCTGAAGTCTAAGACATCTGGAAAACAAAAGGTTGAGAACCACAGACAAAGAAGGGCATTTTAGCTTTTGGAAACAGAGTGCATGACATGTTGGTCTGTGGGGTATTTCCTGTATTTTCAAGTGGCTGAATTCTTGGGGCTAATTAAATGTTTGTGTATTTCTAAAGAAGTAGTTAAGTCTGATCAGGAAAGAGCTCTGTGCTGTAACGTTCTTCTTTTTCATAGGCCATCAAGAATCCAAAAGTGGCATTCCGGTACTTCCAGGACCTGCTAGGCAAGCAGATTGACAACCCTCAAGTGGCACTATACCAGTCACGGTTCCCAGAACATGAGCTGGTGAAAGATGCAAGGAGGGAGACAGTCACCTTTAAACTGTCAGAGTGAGTGACCAGTTTGGGGTTTGACAGGTGATGGTGCTAGGCACAAGGTGCTGCCACCTTGTCCTGTTTGTGCCTGGAATACTGCTACACAGGTCTGGGTGGAGAGATGCCATTATCAGCTTGCGCAAAGGTGTATCGTTCTGTCAGTCCCACTGGGCTGGGTGTCCATATGGGATGCAGCTGGCCCATGCCAATTGAGAGGAGGTCAGGGGTTTTAGTTATTTTTCCTGACAGCCTGACCTGTGGCAGGGGGTAGCTATGGACAGCTACCCATTTCTAACATCTTATGAAAGGTCTTTCTCTCAGTCCCACCATCCTCACAGCCCATCTGATGAGGAGGGACAGGGTCTTCTTAATGGCTGCTTCCAAGCTGTTGATTTGAACTCCCTTCTCTGTTTTCTTTTTGCCATCAGGTGAAGCCCTTCTTATTTAAGTAGATATTTGATGAGTATTTGGTGTGTGGAGTCTTTTATCTGTGTTGTAATTTTACTTATTTATATGCTGCCTTTTCCCCGATACTGGAAATAAAGAGGGCTTAAAGAGTATGAAAATCAACAAACTAAAAGCATATTGTTATGTCATTGCACCTAAAGTGAGCCATCTCCCTGTCAGCTGCTAGTGGGTGTTTGCAATGCTTCTGCAATGCTAGATGCTTGTAGACAAAGCCTCTAAAAGGGAGTTTTCACATAAATGTATGATTTCTCCCCTCTGTGTTTTTCTTTGTAGTAAAATGCAGTATTCTCCAGAAGAGATCCTGGGCATGGTCCTTAACTATTCCCGAGCGTTGGCTGAAGAGTTTGCAGGTTGGAAATGACTCTGTGTGTGTGTGTGGAAACACGAGTGCAAGAGTGTTACCAGGGGAGTGGGGCATAAAAATGCTGAGACCTCCTCTTTCCTCCCAAGTAAAAGAAGAGAAGCTAGACCCCAGGAGAGCTAACGTGGCCCCCTTCTGTCCCATTCTGCAGAGCAGCCGATCAAGGATGCTGTCATCACCGTCCCAGCCTACTTCAACCAGGCAGAGAGAAGAGCTGTCCTCCATGCAGCAAAAATGGCAGATCTCAAGGTTTTGCAACTCATCAATGATAACACAGCAGTGGCCTTGAACTACGGGGTTTTCCGAAGGAAAGACATCAATGCCACAGCCCAGGTGCGTCTGACTGACGGAGCAGGGTTGCAGGAGCTTTTGAAGCCTTTCATCCAGGGTTCAGACTCATTGTACTTCTGGAGTCCTGTCTTAAGAAAAGTCATGGGAAATTGAAGAGATTGTTCTTTTTTGTAAATGAGTGTTGAACCCAAAGCATGCTATAATCACTCCTTGAGTTCAAGCATGTTGTAATGAGGCAAAGCTGTGCATGTGCACTTCCCAGGCCCTGAAATCTCTTGACAGAAAGGGCTGACATATGAGTGGGTGGGTGTCTTTGCTGTTTCTAATCTTTGGAGAGCTGACAGGTGCACAAACAATCTGATTTGGCAGAATTCAAAGGCAACCACATTAGTCTGGAATATCAATGTGCAAAGGGATCTTGTAGCACCTTTGGGACTGAAAGAAAGAAGCTAGTAGCAAGAGCTTTCGTAGATGTGAGTCTACTTCCTCATGCATGAAGCAGATGATCCAAGAATAATTTTGCAGAAATGCAAAACATGATTATGGAGATGAGGTGGCAATTTAGTTTTAGTCTTTAGTTTTAAGACTGGGCAAAGGATGTTGCCTAAAGCCAAGCTAAACAGATAATCATATGAACGGTGATGGGTTTATTGGACAGTAGTATAGGAACCAGAAAGGAGGTGTGATGATCTGACATAAAGTAACGTCATATTTTTAAATCTGAAAACTGCTCTCCAGAAATTGAGCCCACCCCTACTTTTTAAAAAGTGTTTCTTTATTGATTTACAGAACATCATGTTTTATGACATGGGGGCTGGCAGCACTGTGTGTACCATTGTAACTTACCACACGGTGAAGACCAAGGACTCAGGGACTCAGCCTCAGTTGCAGATTCGAGGTGTCGGGTAAGTCTCTCCGCCCCAATCCCTGCCTTAGAACTGGGCCTCCACTGTCCTGACTGGGAAGTGGGCATGAGGTGAGAAGAAGTGAAAGAGAGGCTTTTTCAGTCCAGGGCAGAAAGCCCATCACATGAAGTGCAAATAAAAGCTGTGTATTAAAAAGGAGATTGGTTTAAAAGGAGAGAGATGCCAAACCAGAGAGGTCGCTGCTGTCTGGGCTCCTGTTTCCATGGTCTGTCTTGTCTTCCTCAGATTTGATCGCACTCTAGGAGGGCTGGAGATGGAGTTGCGCCTTCGGGACCATCTGGCCAAGCTCTTCAATGAACAGCATCCATCAAAGGATGTCCGGAAAAACCTCCGAGCCATGGCCAAACTCCTGAAGGAAGCCAACCGCCTGAAAACTGTACTAAGTGCCAATGCTGACCATATGGCTCAGGTAGGTTATGTGCACAGGAATGGGACTGATGTATCATGGCTCATTTCCTCAGGTTGTTCTGAAGAGGTTGGAAGAGGAGTAGTGATGGTAGACTCTGATGGTTTTGGGATGAAGGTGTTTGCTTGTGATGGAAGAGGTTTGGGGTACAGTACTTTGTGGGATACGTTCTGTAAGATGGGATACTCTTGGCTTTTGTTCTTTTGCAGATTGAGGGCTTGTTGGATGACATTGATTTCAAGGCCAAGGTTTCACGGCAGGAATTTGAGGATCTCTGTTCAGACTTGTTCCAGCGGGTTGCAGGGCCTGTGCAGCAGGCACTGAACAGTGCTGAGATGAATCTGGTAGGTACAGAAGTGTTTCTGGTGCAGGGGCTGTACTGGTCGTAATGGCATATGAATGTCAGTGTGCAAATGAGGAGTGGAGGTTCCCTAGTCCCCTGCTTTTGCCCCTGAAATCTGCAGAGACAGAATTGTTGTTTCAGAAAAGTACGGCTCAACCTATACTCCAAAGAGTCAGACCATGGATCTTTTTCCATTTCTTAGAATGAAATTGACCAGGTGATCCTAGTTGGTGGGGCCACCCGTGTGCCCAAGGTGCAGGAATTTCTGCTAAAAGCCGTTGGCAAGTAAGTACTAGGCCAGTCTGTGCTGTGCACCCTACATCCCACAGCCCCATCTCTTCTTTCTGGCCAGAGCAGGGTGGCATTTAAGCTCTTTCTCTCTTTCCAATCTCAGGGAAGAGCTGGGCAAGAACATCAATGCAGATGAAGCAGCTGCCATGGGTGCTGTTTACCAAGCAGCTGCCCTCAGCAAGGCATTCAAAGTGAAGCCTTTCATTGTCCGTGATGCGGCTGTTTTCCCAATCCAGGTGGGGCTATGTGCATGAAGGGCACAAAGTTTGAGGTGGGGGGGGGGAACTGACAGAGCCCATCTTGAATCTCTTTGAAGCACCTGTTGATCTGGCTACCCAGCATGGTGGAGAGTGAGACTGTGCTTTCCCCTCCCCTCCCAAACTCTCAGGTTGAGTTCACTCGTGAAGTGGAAGAGGAAGATAAATCCAAGAGTCTGAAGCACAACCGGCGGATCCTCTTCCAGCGCATGGCCCCCTACCCCCAGCGCAAGGTCATCACCTTCAACCGCTACACAGATGACTTCGAGTTCCATGTCAACTATGCAGATATGGGTTTCATGAGCGAACATGATTTGCAGTGAGTGCCTTTGTAGGCTTGCCATGGAGCCCAGGGTGTTGCTTCTCCCTCTCCTCTTTCCCTTTGTCATGGCTCCCAGCAGTGGTACCTGGGAACCCGCTCTAGGGAGGGATGAATCTCAGGTGATGCAGCCTGCATAGGCCATGCATCCTGATCCAGAGATGATGGCTCTCCGTGGACTCAAGAGAGATTTGTAGTTTCCCAGAGCATTGTGTTGGGCATTTCCTTGTGGGACATGGAGTGGGTGGCTTAAAAAGAGGGCTGCATTGATTCTTCTGCCCACTGTTTTTAACAAGGTGGTGTGTTCCTCTTAGTGGAGATGGAGGCTGAGAATAGGAACAAGAAGGGAGGGAGACGGGAACACCCATTTTGCTCGCCCATACTTCCTTATGTTCTGTTCTTTTCAGAGTCTTTGGATCCTTGAACCTCACACGGGTGAAGCTGCATGGTGTGGGTGAGAGCTTCAAGAAGCATTTGGATTATGAATCCAAAGGTATCAAGGCTCATTTCAACATGGATGAGAGTGGCGTGCTAAGCCTCGATCGGGTGAGTACTGCTGCCTTGCCCCTGTGTCTGGCGCCATCATTGGACCTTCCAGCTGAGTCTCACTGGTTTTTATCTGTTATTTTCCAGGTCGAATCTGTATTTGAGACAGTGGTGGACGACAAGCCAGAGGAGGAATCCACACTGACAAGTAAGCACTTTGGGTGGCAACAGCTGCCTCACCATGTCATGACTCAGCCACACCTGTGGCAAGGAAACTAGTTTCCAGTTCCCAGTTCCCAACATCTGCTTTGGAGGTGGACAGCTGAGAGGCAAGAGCCTGCTCCACATTTCCTGCCCTTGTCTTTTCAGCTAGGCAAGGTATGACTGCTAGGACTGGCGCTTTGTGGTTCTGTTCCTCCTCGCCACCCACTCCTGTGTCACATCGAGACAGTAGTTTATTCATGCCAGCCTTTTGCCATATGTAACACATGGAATTTAGTATGATGCCTCCTCAGGTATAGATGACAATGCATTTTCAGCGATTGAGCAGGAAGGGAGGTGGCTGAATTGTTCCATGCCCCCCTCCAAGGTGAAGAACCCACTAGAAGGGTGGTCCCAGTGTCCTCTGCAAAGGGCCATGGACTGGTCCCTTGCCACATAGGAAGGGTTCAGGTGGGACACAGGAGCTGGATCACATACAAGTTGGGCCTATACCCTTCTGAGAATTTCCTTTCTTTCACCTCTTTGGTCAGAGCTTGGAAACACCATCTCCAGCCTTTTTGGAGGAGGCAGCCCTGTGCCAGAAGCCCCTGAGAACCTGACTGACACTGTGCAGGTGAGGTATGGCTGCGCAGGCTGTGAAGGGGCTGCCAGCTAAATGGAGGTTTTCAGCCTAACACAGCAGTCAAAAGGGGCACTGGTATAATCAAATGAGGGGAGGGAACCCTTGCCCAGGCACAAGAATTTCCTTTGCTCCTGTTCAGCACAGAGTGGCTCTTGACTGGGAGCATAGGGAGCTGTCATGGGGTCAAGAGGAATGCCTTTGGCTCAGCCTGTCCAGACCCTCCAGACTTGTATGTACCAGTGCTTTACTACCTCTGGCCTTTGGGCATTTCCCCATTCCAGGAAGAAGAAGAGAGCCAAGCAGAATCTGGCAAAGAGAATCAGAAGGATGAGGCCGGGGCTGCTAGTGGGGAGGACGAAAAGCAACCACCCACACCGTCCTCTACTCAGGAGGAAGCTGCTGGAGAGGATTCTGCTGCAACAGACCAGCAAGAGGAGGGTGCCGAAAAGCCAGATTCTCCAGTGAGCAAGCCAGGAGATTCCCCACAGTTGCGTTTTTTCCCTCTGATGCTAGGGAGCAAGAGAGGAGAGGCTCAGCTGGGAATGCAGCGGGGGACCAAAACATTTGCCAGCTTGTGGGAAAGGAGTGGGTGGGGGTCTTGCTTTCAGGGCTGATGGATATGGGTAGCATGGGTTGTCCTTCTGAAGAGTTACCACTTGTCTCATATTAATCTGTTCTCAGTGTCTTAATTTGTAAGCTTCTCTTCATCTCGCGCTTTCTGGCGCTGTTGGAGCAGACACACACTTTGAACTCTTCGCAAGGCCTGGATCTTGCAGACACCCTAAAGCTCAGCCTGCCTGGCTTCTTGGAAGTGAAGGTCAAATCTAAACATAAAATGAGAATCTTTGTCTGGTCCCTGAGAAAAGCTCTTGTTCTTGTTGGAATCAACCCTCTCTAGGAAGCCCAAGAGAAGCCTGGGATGGAGAAGAGTGAGGAGCCTCCAAAGACCCCTGAAAGCAACAGTGGCAAAGCATCTGTGGAGGAGGAGGAGAAGAAGCCAAAGCTTCCCAAGAAGCAAAAGCTGGTGGAGGAAATCATTGTGGAATTGAATGTGAATGATGTACCGGACTTGCTCCCGGAAGAGCTGCAGGACTCCGTAAAGAAGTAGGTTTGGCATTCTCCCCAGGGCCCCCTCTGCCTTTTGTCAGCAATTGGAAGGTAGGAGGAGTGAGTCTGTTGGTAGCACCTGAGGATTCTTCACCCGTGCTATTCAAGGATGGATGTGACTCTGGCACTTTGTCCTTTCCCCCAACCTCAGGTTGCAAGAGTTGACTGAAAGAGACCTAGAGAAGCAGGAGAGGGAGAAGTCAGCAAACAGCCTTGAGGCCTTTGTCTTTGAGACCCAGGTAAAAGAATGAGCCAAGGGCAAAATTTCCCCAGGAGTTGTGGGAAATTCAGTTTAAGAGAATTACTCTCTTTTGTTTCTTACCAGGACAAGCTCTATCAGGAGGAGTACCAATTTGTTTCAACAGAGGAAGAAAGAGAGAACATTTCTAAGAAGCTGAGCGAAGTTTCCAGCTGGATGGAAGAAGAGGGCTATACAGCCACAACTAAGGTTGAGATATTCTGGACATAAATTGGAACCTTACGCAGCTTGGGCCAAGGGGCAGTTATTTGTGCCATTAGACTGAAAGATTGACAAGAATGTAGCTGTTCAAGTAGCATTCCTTTGTCAGAGAAATCTTCGATAGGGTCAGCATTCCTGTCAGAACTGGGGGAAAGTGAAAAATAGTTTATCTTAGCTGTTCTGAGCTGCTTGTAATGTGACACCAGACTGGTCCTTCCTCAAGACACAAAGTCTTATGCAAATCTAGCTACATTTTTTTCATGGACTACCACGCTTTAGCAGTGTGTAATTACAGCTGTACTTTGCTGGGACTTGGTTCTCTGATAGCATCCTCCATATGTTACAGGTGTGTTTCAGGAACCCCTAAAGATGTTCTGTCCTGCACACTTAGCTGTGAGGTTCCTTAGGCTTCACTGCTTATACTTGGTCTATCAGCAATGCACCTACAGCCTGGATTTATCCCATACAGTATCTTTAATCACTTTAATTTCTGTTGCAATTCCTAGGAACTGAAAGAGAAGCTTTCTGAACTGAAGAAGCTTTGCCGGAGCCTTTTCTTCCGCGTGGAGGAGAGAAGGAAGTGGCCGGACCGCCTGGCTGCCCTGGAGAGCTTGCTCAATCATTCCAGCATCTTCCTCAAGTATGGCTGGCTGAGGGGTGTTTGGTGGGGATAAGAGACATGGTGATGGGGAGGAGGAGCAGCTTATATAGTTATATAAGCAGCCCATGGGCTTCAGCAGTTCAGAGCCACTTCTGGCACTTACTTGTGTGTGTGTACAAGCAGCACTGTCTGGCACACATGGCTGACTCTACCTTTCATGGATGGGATCTACATGTTTCCTGCCTTTTCCCAAGAACTGGCTTAGAACAAGTTACAGGGCGGGTTGTAGTAGTTATTGTGTGTCTTTGTTTCTGACTTAGCTTTGCTTTAGGGTCTCCCTATCTTGGGGTTTTCTTGACAAGATTTGCTCAGTGGAGGTTTACCATTGCCTTCCCCTGAGGCTGAGAGACTGGGACTTGGCCAAGGTCACCCAGTGGTTTTCCATGGCTGAGCAGGGATCAAAACCTTGAGAGTCTTAGACTCTCAAACCACTACACCACACTGCCACATTATAAAATGTAAAACAAATAATAGATTTTTTAAAAAATACCTGTAAGCAACAATGTTCCCCCCAAAAAACTATTCCTCAAAGGCAGCTGAGCTATTCAAATAACTAAAACAATTAGGAAGCAGGTGTATGTGTCCTGCACACCAAGCTCACCAGCTAAAGAATTTAATACAGGTGTAAACACTGCTGTTTCTTGCTTTTGTAGGGGGGCACGGATGATCCCAGAGGTTGACCAGATCTTTACAGAGGTGGAGCTGAGCACTTTGGAAAAAGCTATCAATGAGACAATGGTAAGGATACGGGGTGGGATCAGAATTTGATTGAATATCCATGCCAGAAGGAGGAACTGGGAGTGTGGGGTGGAACGGGTCTCTTTTGTCCTAAGCTACAAAAGATGTTCCATTTGGTCTTTCACCTAGGTTGGCACAATTTGGATCACAGTTGGCTTTATCAAATGACCCTGATTTCTGGTGTTGTAGGAGAGTTAGCAAAACTTCTCTCTCACTTTATCTACATCGTTCATGATTTTTAAAACTGAAACAGATAAGTCAGAGTATGGCATTGGCTTCTAAGCAGTGATGCTCCCTAATGCACCGGGTATTGTCACCTATGAAGTCTGTCAGGATCTGGCTGTGATTGGCACCAGAACGAAGGATCTAATGCATGGCTCTGTTTTTGTTTGTCGTCTTTAAAGCTATGGAAGAATGAGACCTTGGCGGAGCAGAATAAACAGCCGCCCACTGCCAAGCCTACGCTCCTTTCCAAAGACATTGAGTTGAAGATTGCAGCCCTGGATCGGGAAGTGCAGTATCTTCTCAACAAAGCCAAGTTTGCAAAGCCCAAGCCAAAGAAAAAGGAGAACACCACAAAAACAGAAGCAGGCAAGAATGCCACTGTGCCTCCGGAGAGTGAGAAAGTCATTCCTCCCAAGGAGGAGAAGCAGGAAGGTGAGCAGCTCTAAGGGAGCTCCAGTGGAAGCCATAAAGCTGCCTTCTCCCAGCTTCTCTCATCTTTGCAACCAAAATAGCTCTGCTGAAGGGATCAAATCACGTTCCTAGCCTTAGCTGCTTCAGCCGGTCTCTCTGTAGGCTTATATATGAACTTTGGTGCAAAAAGTTTTATTTCCATTTATCTTGGTGGGGTGCACTTTGACCATTGCGTATATCACATTAGATGTACTCTATTTTTAATGCAAAAAGACTTTTGTGTAACTGGAGATGACATTTCTCCCTCCAAAAGGAGCAGACGAACCAGAGGATGCCAGCCCAGTCAAAGAGCCGCCCACGGAAGAGCCAGTGCAGTTGGAGAGCGAGTCGGGACCAGGCATAGGTGAGTGTAACAGAACTAGAATCTCAGTCTCCTTGTTTGTCTCCCCAGTTTAAATTTGAGTGTTAGGACTTCCTCTCTGAACCATACAATTCCTGGACGTCACAGTTTAAAATAATGTATGGGAGGAGAATTCCACCACTTTGGAGCAGCTGCTGAATCTCTTGATCATGAGACTGAGAGAAATCCATCCCCTGGATATATTTATGTTCTAAGACAAGCTAGGATGTTGTACCATTTTAAAAATTTGATGTAGATATATAGTTTTATCTTTTTAAAATGTGTTTATTCTCTTAATAGATAATAACTTTGTAATATTGTAATTCTTTAATTCATTTTAATGTTCTTTTTACTATGTTTTAATTGTTTTTTTAATGTTGTGAAGCCACTCTGAGTCTCAGTTCTGGGAAAAGAGCAGGATAATAATAATAATAATAATAATAATAATAATAATAATAGCAGCAGCAGCAGCAGCAGCAGGAAGATGCTAACTAGGCTGCCCTGGGATCCCTTTTGTCTGGGAAATAACAGGGGACTAGCAAAATGGCCTTGTAGGGTAGAAATGAGGAAGCAACATCTGTTCATTCTAACTGCCGCTCCCATCATCCACTTCAGTCTCTGTTCTTTTGTTGCTTCCTCATTTCTACCCTACAAGGCCATTTTGCTAGTCTTGCATTTGGCTATTGGATTCTGTCCCCTGCCTGTCTTAACTTATCCACCTTCCTTGTTGCAGGAAATGTCCTTAGGAAATGTGTCCTGTTCTGAAAAAATTTCCTCTCCTCCCCAACATGGTTATTGTGATATGAAAGTTGTGTTTTGTGTGGTGTCAAGTCCTAGTTTATTTCATGTTTATTTCTTTCTCACAGGCCCACAACAGTCTGAACCAAGGGAGGATACTAGAACCAATGACGAATTATAACAGTTCCTTAAATCTCCCTGCCCATCGACATCTATTTATTTACAGTTAACTCCATGGTTTTCAAAATGGACCTGGTTAGTGGAACATGGCACAAACTGACAAAGGGTGGCAATAGCGTTCTACTCCCTTCCCCTCTACTTCTGTTGGGAATGTTCTTCTTGGTGATTTTGGTGCGTTGTCCTGTCTCTTTACCTCCTTTGTTCAAGCGTGACTTTCAGCCAACTGGAAACTCTAGATGTGCTTTTCGCAGCACTCTCCCTGGAGCTGCCCCTTCTGACTGGTAGATGATGACACCGACCTAAAACGGTTCTAGGAGATGAAATGCAGCAGGATTGCTCTGGGCTTTGCCTTAACCTGGTGAGGAGCAGCGCGCGCTCTTGTGTCTGCACCTGCGTTCACTGCGAGAGGATCTAGCAAATTGGAATCGTCTACTTCAGTCTCAATGTATGCATGTTGTGACATGTGGGAAAGGCCTCCTTTGTTTAGGGCTGTTGCACCATTTCTCTGCCTTTGAGCTTCTCTGTAACAGAAACTGATGAAACACAAGTGGAGTATATAAAAACAGCAGATGGTACTCAAAAGGAAGAGCAAATTCCTCCAATGAGATAGAACAACAACACCCCAGTCACAATCTGAATGCTATTACCATATTCAACAGATAAGCAAGAAAGTGAGACTCGCATCAAACTTGCCATCATCAGGTAATAATGCCTTTGGCAGAACTTGCCCAAGTTTGATTATAATTAAGAGGCCCAAGAGACGAAGTGATAAAAGAGGAGGCTGATCTGTCCTGCCAAAACAGGGTTAGCAATCCCCTTCAAATTTATCATAAGATACAGATTTTTCCATGTGTATTATTGGCTCCGTAAGTCTATAGTTTCTGCTTTCTGGCACAGTTCTTAATGTTGGCATTTCCTTCTTCTACTTCTATTCCGTGACGGTTTTGGAAGCAAGCTTGCAAAGTATGCTCGCGTGCATGTATGTGTTTCTTCTTTAATTTGATTACCTTACCTTGGGACTGTATTAGTTCGGTCGACGAGTAGTATAGAAAGGAATAGTTTGGGCTGGGAGACGGCTTATTAAAAAAAGAAATCCTGGCGCTTCAGTTTTCAGAAGCGTTAAGTCCATCAGCACATAAAGCTAAAATATGTGCCCACGGCTGCCACGCCAAACCTCTTACCTCCATTTCTCCCTGAAACTTTCAAAACATCAGAACATACAAGCTCTTCCCCCCAATTTACAAACTGGTCTGCTTTTGAATGAACTGCAAGACTTGTCTAATTCTGCAGCTGTGAAGGCCTCTTTTCTCCTGTGTATTTACCTAGAAGTCATAAGCCAAAAGCTAGGAGTCCCCAGAGCAAGGCGTGTAGGAAAAATATAAATTATGTGTGACGTGGCACATGGTTAAAGCCCCCTGCGTTCCGGGAAGCAGCGCTTGGAAATTTTACCTTGCCTTCTTTCTCATGCCTTTCTTTTTTTGGAAAGATAATATATGTGTAAGTGCTGACCAACGCGTTCGTACGTGCGCACACACAGGCTTTGTTAAAATGCGCATAGCGTACTTGCATTTGGATGAAAACAGGATTTCAGGCCTAAATAACAAACCAAACTGTTTCTGCATACCTCTGTTTTGGGCAGAACGTGCATTTCTACTGTGAGTCTAGACGAAGCAAGTGGAACCTGAATGTAAAACTCTTGGCTGCATCCACACTGGAGAAATAACCCGGTTTGGCACCTCTTTCACTTGTTGTCTGGCTCAAGGCTATGGAATTCTGGGAGTTGGGGTCTGTTGTGGGGTCCAGAGTGGAGCTCTGCTCCGCTCTGGACCCCACAGCAGACTCCAACTCCCAGAATTCCATAGCCTTGAGCCAGAAAAAGAGTTAAAGAGGTGCCAAACTAGGTTATTTCTCCAGTGTGGATGCAGCCTAAGTGTCTTGTAAAATGCTTCTCCTGAGTTTGTCTTGTGCTGTGTAGCCTTATTTCCCCCATACACACCGTGGAACATGGCAGGCTTAGACGTTTCTTTAAAATTTACGTTATGGAAACCTTAAAGCTGGGACTCGGTTGGGCTGGGCTCCCCTTTTTCGTTTCTCTGCTGCCACTGCCTTTGGCGAATTGCCTGGAGCTCAGCCGAGCCCACCCTGGAAAGCCATCGGGTCGAAGAGTGCCGCAAGGCCGCCTTGCGTGCTTTGTGCGACTCCCGTTTGCCACATTGGCACTTAGTCCGGCCGTCGGCGGCCGGAGGTGTTCGTTTCGCACCACCGTTTCTGCGCTTGTCGGTCCGTTCTGTTCGCTTTTTGTTGAGGAGGGCGGGAAGGAGGAAGGGGACAGCGGTATTCGAATTCACATCATTGGGTTGTAGCGTACTTGCTCCTTTTGAAGGGTTTCAATAAAATGAATTTGCTTTTCTACAGTCCTTTGCTGCTGTTTTTAACCTCCTGGAATGGGTTTTGTGGCAGACAACGAACATCTTGCGAAGCTTCTTGGTTTCCTTTGGGCATGGGGCTTGTTGCATCCCTCGTGTTGGCTGTGGTCAACAATTTAACAAGAAAGGCATTTATCGGTATACATGGGAAGAGTTCGGCACTTAATAATATTAATGTATGCTCTTCAGCCCTAAAGGCTATCAGAGTGGCTTATAATTATTTTTAATGAGACGGTTCCCTGCCCTCAGGCTTACAATCTAAAAAGACACAACACAAAAGGAGAAGGGAATGGTGTTGGGGAAGGGGATCAGGTCCAAAAGTTCTTCTCTCCCTCTGAGGCCCTGACCAAGGTAGATAGACTGGAGGGAGGGCTCTGCTTCTTAATCTAGGACAGGCCCCATGGAGTCTGGCCTGTCCTTTCACTCCCTCCTACGCCAGATAATAATAATAATAATAGTAATAGTAATAATAATAATTTTATTTATACCCCGCTCTTCTGCCACGGCTATCAGAGCGGCTTACAATTTGTTAATTAGACATTTCCCTGCCCTCAGGCTTACAATCTAACAAGACAGAAAAGGAGAAGGGGATGGTGGTGGAGAAGAGGGAAAGTCCAGCAGATCTTCTCTCCCTCTGAGGCCTGGACCAAGGCAGAGGGACCGGAGGGAGGGCTCTTCTTCCCTTCAGGCAAGGCCTGTTGGGGCTCTGGCTTGCCTTTCTCTCCCTTCTCTCAAGGCGTTCTTGTCATGGCTTTTCTACTTGAGGCCAGGCCCGATGGCGTTGCTACCAGGCCTCTCCTTCACTCCCTCTTAGGCCAGACGGTGTTGCCTTGGAGGGAGGGCTCTTCTACTTGAGGCCAGGCCCGATGGCGTTGCTTAAGGATTTTATTGAACTTAAAATTGCAGTGATTCAACCAATCTCAGAAGAAAATCAGCCTTTGCTTTACATGTAGAGAGATCTTGTGCCACCTTTGAGACTAACTGGAAGACATTGGCAACATGAGTCTACTTCCTCAGATGCAATAATATGTAGAGAGATCTTGCAGCCCCTTTCAGACTCACCGGGAGAAAGGGGTTGGCAGTATGAGCTTTCCTGGACTTCGGTCCACTTCCTCAGATGTATTTGTATGTTATAAAATTTGTTTGTTAAAATCCATCTGAGGAAGTGGATTTAAGTCTAGGAACAGTCATGATGACAGTTTCTTCTAGTTCCTCTCAAAGTTGCTGCAAGATCTCTCTGTGTACTGATTCTACAGACTAAGATGGCTATATCTTTGCATTCTTTGCTTTATTATATTATAAATTATACTGTGTATTGAGTGGGTGGTGTGTTGTTCTGCCATCCCCCTCTGAGGCTGAGAGAGTGTGACTTTCCTCAGCCAGAAGGAAATCCTGTCACAGCAAGGCAAGCCCAAACTCTCGCGAGAACACAAAACGGCCAAAGGGACAAGCGGCGAGAACTGGAGGCCTCGACTCTGAGGGCGGTTTGAGCTTCAGAGGAAAGAAGTGCGCATGCGCTGCAGGTTGGCGCCGTTGCCATGGGGATGACGCACGAAGGCACCGATTACGCTACTCTCTGTGGGCGGGACTTCCGCCAGAGAGACGGGGACTTCCGCTGCTTCTGGCTGGGTAGGTAGGTGACGGAGCGGCTCCAGGTTAACTGTTTCCTGGCTCAAAGCTATGGAATTCTGGGAGTTGGAGTCTGTTGTGCTCCGCTCTGGGCCCCACAACAGACTCCAACTCCCAGAATTCCATAGCAATTGAGCCAGACAATGAGCTCTGGGCCCCACAACAGACTCCACCTCCCAGAATTCCATAGCAATTGAGCCAGACAACGAGTTAAAGCGGTGCCAAAGCGGGTTATTATTCCTCCAGTGTGAATGCATCCTTCGGTTTTAATTTGGCATGGAGAGGGAGCTTTGTTTTCCTTCCCTTTTGGGAAATCTCTAAATCAACAAAGCGGGCTCCGTGGGTCAGTGGGTCAAAGTCCAGCTGCTGGGGCTCCGGCCCTTGGGCCCCCCGTCCTTAAACTGGGCCAAAGGTTTCCCTTCGTTCCCTCCCTCCCTTTTCCAGGCCACCATTTTGAGAAGCATTCATTGCTTTGGGACCCCTTCTATATTGATATTAGGCCTGGGATACCTCTTTAAGCCTAACTATGAGAACCTTGTAATACGTGTTAATGGTGCCTTTCCACATTTAAGGAATAGGCTTGGGCAGCATCCACATTAAGCTGGTTTGGCACGGCTTTAATTTCTCTGGCTCTTTGCTATGGAATTCTGGGTGTTGGAGTATGTTGTGGGGTCCAGAGCGGAGCAAGAAAATAGTGTCATCAGTTGTGTAGTGAAGCTGGTAATGCATCAACATTGTACCTTAAATAATATACCATCCAGTATTTGATCCCATACACATCACAGAACTCAAAGGGGGGGGGGGGGGGAAGGCACACCATGATTCAAGTTTTTGTACCTTTTAAACTTTTAAAAAATATATATACCTGCAATGATCTCTCCTTTTCTTCTGCCTCCTTCTCAGCCATTTCAGGTTTTCTTCCAGCTGCTTTCCAGGGTTTTCTTCCGGCTGACCTCTTCCCAGCTCCTGCCTTCAGGGATTCCAGCTTTCCTTCTGCCTCCTTCCCAGGCTCTCCTTCTGCAGCTCTTCCCTTCAATGCTTCAGCTTTTATCCTGTTTTCTTTCCATCTTCTGCCTTCAGTGATTTCAGCTCTTCTTCTCCAACTCTTGGCAGCTTAGCTCCAGACTCCAAATGACCTCTGGCCACGGTTGGGGGGGGTCCCTTTTTAATGTATTTTTTTGTATTATGTATATAGAGTCCCAGCTGGACCCTTCAGTGAATCACCAACAAACCCACCAAAGATCAGCCAACTCATTAGTCTGTGGCTATAAAACAATCAACAGTGCGATGCGGCAGCTAAAAAGGCCAATGCAATTTTAGGCTGCATCAATAGAAGTATAGTGTCTAGATCAAGGGAAGTCATAGTGCCGCTCTATTCTGCTTTGGTCAGGCCCCACCTGGAATAATGCTGTGTCCAGTTCTGGGCACCACAATTCAAAAAGGATGTGCAGAAACTGGAGCCATGGGTCCAAAGGAGGGCAACTAAGATGGTGAAGAGTCTGGAAACCATGCCCTACGAGGAATGCTCTGGAGAAGAGAAGGTTAAGAGGTGATATGAGATTCCGGTTTAAATATTTGAAGGAATGTCATATTGACGAGGGAGCAAGCTTGTTTTCTGCTGCTCCAGAGAACAGTACCCACAATGGATGCAAGCTCCAAGAAAGGAGATTCCACCTCAACATTAGGAAGAACTTCCTGAGAGTAAGGGCTGTTCGACAGTGGAACACACTCCTTCCTCGGAGATTGTGGTGGAGTCTCCTTCCTTAGGGGTCTTTAAGCAGAGGCTGGATGACCATCTGTCAGGGATGCTTTGATGTTCCTGCATGGCAGAAGTGGGTTGGACTGGATCAGGGCCCTTGGGGTCTCTTCCAACTCTAGGATTCAATAAGAGCCAGCCGAATGTTGGTAAACTGAGCGATGAAAAATTGTCCTGTTTGGATCCCCTCAGCCATATAAATTCTGACAGTCAAAACAGCCCAATGTGGCAGATAATGATTCCCACCATTGCAACGGCTATGTCCGCTGGCCCTGGTGGATGGGGACGGTGGGGTCCAACACATTGAGGAATGCTGGGATGTGGAAGGTTGCTCTAAATGACAACGGTTTCCTCTGTAAAAGTGTCATGGCTTCACTGTCAAGAGTAGGACTCATTTATACAAAGCAACTTGGCCTCGGTCTGAGGGAATCTTTTCACCTCTCTGAGGCGATTTTTCTCATTGCAGCAAGGCCTAGCTTTCACGACACACTTATTTATTATACATTTTATATCGTGTTTCAGACAACATTTTCCTCAGGATGTTTAGCTTCTCCACAGCAATGTGACAGAAATAAACAAGGTTCAAGCCCACAAAGTATATAAAGAATAAAAGAGGGAATGGGGCAGAAAGTAAGCCAAAGAGGTGATAAAGGCAAGACAAGTAAAAATAATAAAGAAGGGAGGCAGAGTTAAGGAACCTGGACTTCCAATTAAAGTCAAATCAAGAAAATATTGGCCACTATTCGACATATTAAATGCTGAGGTAAAGGGATTAATCTGGCCAGCTAAGAGCTTCTGGTGTATGAGTATCCTTAGAGTAGCAAATAAATTATTATTTTATTTATAACTTGTTTAAATTGCCTATTGTCATGAAGACCTCTAGGTACTGTATAGTCTGTCAGAATCCCCTAAGCCTTGAGGTCTCCATCTTGGCAAGGTTTGCTCATAGGAGTTTTTGCTTTTGCCTCCCTCTGAGGCTGAGAGAGTGTGACTTGCTCAAGGTCATCCAGTGGCGGGTTTGAATGCCTAAGCCATAGTTCAAACTCTGGTCTCCTGTGTCTCAAACCACTATTCCATGTGGGCCACCATAAGTTGGAAATTACTTGAAGGCACACAGTAACAACAACAAGGCAAACCTATAGTGGGGGCGGGGGGAGACAGATTGGTAAAATGTGTTTTCCTTTTGGACTACAGCTCCCAGAATCCCCTAATGGTGGCCCCACTGACTGAGGAAGCTTCCTGGGAGTTGTACTGAAGTGTGTTTATTTATTGAATATTTAGATGAATTTACATTTATTTGTTGCAAAATAAGGGTTGCATACGAAGGATGCCTCCAGTTTGCAGCTCAGAGATTCCCCAGAGCTCCCAAAGTGGGTCATGAGGTTCAGTGGCCTCCCACTTTGGTTTGTTTCCAGTAGCTAAGATGGAAAGGTAGCCTGCCCCTGTCTAGGGAGGCTCTTCTGTGTATCGACCACCAACAAATATGTCTGTGGATAAGGTATGCAGCCACAACATTTTCTTCTCCAGCTTTCAGAGCCATCTCTGCATCAGGCTGGCCAAAAAAAAAAAAAAATGTGCATTTTGCAAAGATCTCACCTATCCTGAATAAAATGAGGCCAGGTACCATCACCTCCCTTGTTTTTACAATCCCTTCCTGCCAAACAGTGGTGTCTTCAGGGTTTGGGTCACCCGGTGCAGTCACTCATGGGGTCACCCCAAGCCATTGATCTCCCCCTCCCATTTCACCACATACAGAATCCTTAGCCATGTTTTTTTCCACTAATGTTACTTGTAAATCATAATTTCCATATATACTACCGAATGTTGTGATATAAACAACTAGCAAAATTAATGTGGAGTCGAAGGCTTTCATGGCCAGCATCCTTAGTTTTTTTGTAGAGCTTTCGGACTATGTGGCCATGTTCTAAAAGAGTTCTACAAGAACTCTAGAAGAACTCTTCTAGAACATGGCCACATAGCCTGAAAGCTCCACAAAAAAACTAGCAAAATTAAAATTATACCTTTAAATTATAATATCATATACACAACCTAAATGTATTTACATAGACATAGTGAAGACTGGGTTAAAATATGATATTTTTAAAGAAAATTTTAAAAGGGTGTAGTAGTCTTGATTTCAGAGAGAAGCGATTGTAAGTTTGCGCATGGCAGAATGGGGATGGCCCTTGTGGTCTATTTGCCAATTCTGTGGTTCTATGATAAGTGTAACAAGAAACTGCCCGCCATTCTTGCACTGTCAAAAGGTGCATTTGGAAGGCTTTGCACACATTCTCTGTCCTTGGCCTGTTCCTCTCAGCCTGGCTGCCCGCCTGCCTATTGCAGCCAGTTACCCATTTCTAATGTTATCTCTGTTAATTATTCTTGGGTCCCAAATCAGTATAAGGATAACTCCCCTGGCCTCATCACATGGGCACCGGGAACCACAGATGCCGCAATGGTGCATTGTCTTAATGTTAGCATTCACATTGTTACCCAGCCTCTGCAGCCATCCCTTTGTCCATTTGGACAATTGCTCTCCCAGCCCTTGGGTATGCTGGAAGGTCAGATGGTTTGAATGATGGCATCTCTGCCAGAGAAAGGGCTGAGAGAGGGAAATCCACACATAAACCAGGTCCCAGGCATTTCAGGTGGGGGCCCAGTTCTTTGCTCCTCTCTTCTTCCTTGCATGGGGAAAGCAATGGAGCAGAGCAACTTGCAGCAGTGTCGCTTTGGCTTTCTTCTACTTTGGGAAGGGCAACCCAGAGAGGGTCCCTGGCCTGCAATAGGACCCTGGGATGCCCTGTGACTGCTTCTGTAAGAAGCCATGTAAATTTCAAACCATACTGGGGGACTCTTCCTCTGTTCTCTAGCATTTGTGTTATGGAGTGCCCCAAGACTCAATTTGTCCCCCTCAATTGCTTAACATGAAGTTGCTGTGGGAGTTTTCCTCAGCCTGTACTCCCACTGCAGAAGCTGGACTGTATCTTGCTGCGGCTGTTAGTCCTGGCCCTTTCATTGGTGATTCAGATGGCATTTGCAGCAAAAAAAAAAATGCCTTCTGTCTTTAGCGTGTGTGTGTGTGTGTGTGTGCAACAGCCTTCTGTCACCATTTCTTAGCCCTTGCACCTAACCTTTACAGGGGAAGTGGAGACTCTGAGCCAAACAGTATGAGGGATACTGGTGCTCTTGGTTACAGGACTTGCCTGCCAGCGTTAAAATATCTTCCCTGGCTTTTTGCATGTTTCCAGGCACAATTCCAAGTGCTGGGGTTGACCTTTAACAACCCCTCAAGCTCTGGACCTCATGGTTAAAGGATCTCCTGCTCTCAGTGATCCTAAACACTGAGCCTTTCATCAGAGGCCTCTCCTTTGGAGGTCAGGCAAGTGGCAGTAAAGATAGGATCCTCTTTTGGGGGGTGAACGGGGTGCCCCAGTAATGGAGCTCCATATGTAAAGACGTGTATCTGCCATGCACCAAAACCCAAGCTTCAGGGACCAGGCTAAAATGATTTAATTTGCCAATGCTTTAAACTAAATTATGGCTTTAATTGTTATAGCTGCTCTTATACTGCCTTTCTGATTTCTTTGTTGCTTTCATTTTTGCATTTTAGCAGGTAAAAAGTTATGCATTTTATCTTTTTACTTTTGATCCGGCATTTGCCTTTAACATGATGATTAAATGAAAGACAGAAAATAAATTTTTCATATTAATATGGAAATGGGGGGTAGGAGCTTCTTCCCCTTTTAATGTAAATACAGTACCAGTACAAAAGAAAACCTGCTTTCCAACTAGCAAAGAAGTTGGATGGCCTTGGCAAACTCTCCCTAATGTGAAGTCAAAGGCTTTCACGGACAGCATCCATAGTTCTTTGTGGGTTTTGGGGACAATGTAGCCATGTTCTAGAAGAGTTAATTTCTGACTTTTCTCCTTAATGCTTCAGCTGGTGGAAGATTGCTTGTGTAGCTTGGTTTCTCCTCCTGAGAGGCTCCAAGAAAGATGCTGGGCACACGCATAGGAAGCTCTCTTACGCTGGAGCAAGAGGGCTTAAATCCCTTCCCTGGATTGTGCCGCAGCCCTGTTCCAGGAAGGCATTGATCTTTTCCAGGCCAGCTTGTTCTGTTTGAGTTCAGGGGTCAGAGTGTAGTAGGAATGAGGAAAGCCCGTTAATCTTTCCGCTCTGAAGACAGCCCCATTGATCTCAGGCTGGCTTCTCTTGTTTGTTCCCCTGCAGGCGGATGGATTCATGCCGAACAGAGCGTCCAGCCATGTTCCCTGAGTTAATGATTCTCCAGAAGGAGGCCCTGAGCAGAGCAGAGAGTGGGAGAACTCCAGCAAAGCCCAAGCTCAGCAGAAACCCTGGCAAGCAGCTGCCACTCATCCGTCTCCGGACAGCTGCTGGTCCCCCCTTTCTAGCACACTGGTGTCTCCCTTCCTCTCAGGTCTGCCACTCCTGGACACTGGACCCTTAAGGCCAGCGGCAGGCAGCAGGAGAGGCTTCCTTCTTGCCAGAGGCACCTTCTTTCCCTCCACGGAGTCACAATGGCGGGAAAGGGCTATGGCTATTATCGGCTGGTTATATTCACTGCCATGTATGTGGGGTACACCCTGTACTACTTCAACAGAAAAACCTTTTCCTTTGTGATGCCTTCGGTCATGGAGGAGATAGAGCTCGACAAGGACGACTTGGGTAAGAGCTTGCTTTGTGGAGGGAGAAGAGCATGTGTGTTTTTCAAGTGAGTAGATTTTCTGCATCTGAGGAAATAGACCAAGTCTTTGAAAGTTATGATACAAACTGCTGTCTCTCTGTTAGTCTCAAAGGTGTTACAAGATCTCTTTGCATAGTGAAAGGTTCTATGTGGAAGTTTGAGGAACTCTGCATGTCTCTGTTTAGGGACTCACTTAGAATGCATCTGTTGCTTTGCGGGAGGAACTTTGTTCTTATTTCTCTTTCTCTTTTTGGAAAGAGGCCAGTCCCAGTTTGCAGTTTGGGGACTGATGTTCAGGGCAGCTGCCAGCTGGGCTTCCTGGAGTACTAAAACCCTTTTCCTTTCCAAATAAAGGTGGTTATTGTTGAGTCTGCTGCTTAGAGAGTCAGCCTTTTGGTGATAGTCCAGCCCACTTCATTGTACAGCGTGTCCTAAGATTAGCTGTGCAGACCCAAAGGCAGCCTCTCTGGTCCAGCATCCCTTTCCCCCCAGTGACCAGTCAGAGACTCCAGTGAGCTTAAGCCCCACAACAACAACAACATTAATAATATCATAGTAGTATTTATTTATAGCCTGCCTCTCCCTGCAGATTGAGGCAGTTTACAGTAAAAGACATAAAGTTATATAACAAAACATAGTCACCAGTTATACAAGCTTAAGCCCCACAAGGACACATTGGCACCCTTCCACTCATCTGAAACGAATGGCATCACTTCTCAACCTGATGTTGATGCAAAGTGTGGCCTTTTTTATTAATTTCTCTAGCATTGGGTGTTTGGCGATGTTATTTCTATTATTTAGACAGCACTATCTATATGTCGGGCATGTATAAAATGCAAGGGAATCAATGTCTGTCTCTTGTCCGTGGTGAAAAGGGAAGGAAAATGAAAGCAGGGTCAAACAGGAAGAATCTCTGCTTATTTCAGCCACAGGGCTTTCAATTAAATCTTAGCAGGGTATGGGGATTAAGGAATTATACCAGTCTTCATGGAAAAAGTTGTTTCCATGTGCTCACAAGAGAGCAGTGGGTATTAACTATGTAAGTGTAAATACTGGAAGCACTATGTGTTGCATAAAGAGTGTAAATAGCTGTATTCCAAAGAAGGGCCCACAGGCTCCTATTGCGTTAACAAATAGTGTGCCCAACTGTGTTAGACCAGCCAAAAGCCTGAGCAACACATTCCTAGTAGCAGAGCCTTTACTGCTAGAGAAAGTAGTCAGATGTGAGCTGCTTTTTCAAGTGGGCTTTGTACTCCAAAATACTGCAGGCAGCTTGGGGGACTATCTTTGATGGAGGGCACCAGAATCCAGAGTCTGGAACCACACCACATGCAGATGTCAGATATTGCCTGTCGTTTTGCTCAGTTCACATACTGATGCCGCTTCCCCGGTTGAGGGAGTGCCCTGTGGTGCAGGCTCTTTGTAATATGTCTGTGAACCCTTTCTCTTGTAATTTGGCTTTTGTCCAATGAAGGTCTCATCACCAGCAGCCAGTCTGCAGCCTACGCCATTAGCAAGTTCATCAGTGGGGTCCTTTCGGACCAAATGAGCGCCCGCTGGCTTTTCTCCTCTGGCCTCCTGTTGGTGGGCTTGGTCAACGTCGTCTTCTCCTGGAGCTCGACTGTCACCATCTTCGCAGGGCTGTGGTTCCTCAATGGCCTGGCCCAGGGCCTGGGGTGGCCCCCGTGTGGGAAGGTGCTGCGCAAGGTAAGCCCACTGAGGGAGTGCCCTTGATAGCTAAGGGATGTCCCTGGTAGCAGGCTTCCAGCAGGGGCCAGTGCCAGGAGCACAGTGGAGGTCTCTGAAAATCAACAGGCTGCTGGAAGATCTTTGGATCATCTCCTGCCATTTAGTTGTTGGGTTTTAATGTCACTGTTTGGAGGTCTGCTCTTTCCTGCCCTGAGCAATGGAGGAGAAGGCCTTCCTGCTTTGCTTCTCTGCTGTAGTATTTCAGGGCTGAGTTTCAGTTGTGGGAACTATAAATTAAAAGCCATATCATGTTGCAGTCTGAGATATTCTTAGGAGGCAGATTTGCCCCCAGTGATGGTGGTGGCAGCAGCAGCAGCGGCAGTGTCCCAAGGCTGACTGACGAAGAAGCGATCAAATGACACTGAAGGAGTGGACGCTGCAGAGAGCCTGACACAAGAGCTGAGCTGGGTGCTCTGGAGCTGAGGCCAGTGTCCAGGCAACCTCAGAGGAGCCCTCAGCTGAACAAGGCCTGAAGCCCCTCTAGTCTAGACTTGGCTCTCCCACAGTGGCCAGTTGTATGCCTTCTGGCATGCTGCTGGAGGTGGCATGCAGTCCACATGGTTACTAGCCACTAACAGCCCAGCCTTCGAGCAGGAAGGGGCTCTCCAGGATCCCAGCTGCCCTGTATGACCCCATTTGCAATTCTGACCCTTGGAAGCAGAACTATCTAGGGCTGTTTCTGAGAGCAGCTAATCCCTGTATTTGCACTTGGTAAACCTCCAGGAGTTGCCTTGCAGGGAGATGAGCGTCCAAGGCAGATTACAGTGATCCCAGGGCGGCTTCCCCTCTTTCTGTCTCACACTTTGCACCGAAGCCAGTGCCAGGTCCTGCCCATCTGTTTAGCCCCTGGCCTCTGCTCTGAGATGCTGGTGTTTTGCATTGCGCTGATTTACTAGGGTGAAAATTGTATTTTGCTTTTATTCTGCTTAGTGCATTTTACTTTTCCTGTTCCACTTTGGGTGGCAAAGAGGCTGAAAAGCAGTGTAAAAGTAAAGTTTTGCTAGTTAACTTAGTTTTTGGGCACTGCATTGGAAGGAAGGGATGCTTTCCTCACAGGACTGGCTTTCATCTCCTCGGTGGCCCCTGCAAGTAGAATTAGGGCATTCGCATTCAGGATCAGCTCAAAGATGCCTGGGGAGATGGGAGTGGAGCGTGAGGATCACACAAGTCACTTGTGTTCACCGCGGGCCCTGTCCATGGGAGCCACACCAACACCTGCTCTTTCTCTCCTTCTGTGTAGTGGTTTGAACCTTCCCAGTTTGGGACTTGGTGGGCAGTCCTCTCCACCAGCATGAACCTGGCAGGGGGGCTGGGCCCCATTGTGGCTGCTCTGATGGCGCTGAGCTACGATTGGCGCACAACCCTGGCCCTCTCTGGCTCTGTGTGTGTGGCCGCCTCCTTTGTGTGCCTGCTCCTGATTAAGAACGAGCCCTCGGATGTGGGACTGCCCAACATTGAGCCTGGCCCCAAGAAAGGGAAGAAGGGTGAGTGTCTGGGAGGCGAGCGCTGGATAGGCGGGGAGAGCTGCAGAGTCGCAGGGCAAGGACTTCTTTGGGCTTTGGTGGCAAAGAGGAAGGCGTGCAGTTTGGAGAAGGTAGTCTTCGCAAAGGCAAGTGTGGAGCAGAGGAGAAGAGAGAGCGCATAGGAGGTGCCAGTAAGGACTGGAGGGAAAGCTCTGTAATGGACCCCCTGGCTGGACTTGATGCGTAATAACAGCCTCTTTCTTGCAGGTTCCTCAGCAGGAGACAGCACCCTGGCTGAGCTGCTGCTTTCCCCGTACCTCTGGGTCCTATCAACTGGTTATCTGGTTGTCTTTGGTGTGAAGACATGCTGCACAGACTGGGGCCAGCTGTTCCTCATCCAGGAGAGAGGACAATCTGCACTTGTGGGTACGAGGCACCCATCCACCACTGGGGTCCCAGAGTCCTAAAGGCAGCTGGGAGAATGGAGGGGGGGGGGGCTGGGGCACTGACCACTGACCAGCACTGCTTATTGCAGTGTGCTTCCTGCAGCCATTCCTTGCTGGAACTTCTTGCGGGAGGGAACAGTTTGTGTGTGAGTGTGACAGGCTATGAACTGCCATACCACCTCTTGCTGCAACTTCCATGTTCTGCAAGGAAGCAAACTGTGAAGAGCCGAGGGCTGCCAGCCTCTTATCATGTCCCTCTTCTCCCAAATGGACTTCTGTTTCCTCTGTCCTATAGGAAGCTCCTACATGAGTGCCTTGGAAGTTGGCGGGCTGATCGGAAGCATTGCGGCTGGCTATCTTTCAGACCGAGCAGTGGCACGGGTAAGTGGCCACATCTCATGGAGGGCTTCCCCTGAACTCTCATGGTCCCAGAAGGGCTACACAGGGGACAGTGGTCCAGGCAGGGTGGATGCTGAAATGGGCTTAGCTGTACCTCAGGGAGGGCCTGGGGGAGTACAGGCGCCACTCAGGTTGGTGGCCGTTTTAAGGCAGGGACATTATCCAGCCCCTCATACTTCTTCCATCCCACATCAGACTGACATGCAGCCGTGTGTCTAACACCATCACTTCCCCTGCAAACATGCATCACTCCATCATCAGAGTGATGAAGTAACCTGTGGTTTGAAAAGCTTGCATGAATTTTGTGCTATTTATTTATTTATTTATTTACTTACTTACTTGTGGCCTAATAACACTAATGCCACAGTGTGGGCTTTTGGACTTTTCCGGGGGCTAACACAGCTACTGTTGCAGGTGGGCCTCTCCATTTATGGGAACCCTCGACACACACTTCTCCTCACCATGATGGCAGGCATGTCTGCATCAATGTACCTCTTCCGGGTCACGGTCACAGACAGCTCTCCCAAGGTAAGCCACAGAAGAGCAGCGCACAACTTGGCATGTTAAACTAGACAGGCATAATTTGAGGAGAACTGGGGAAAAGGCTTAGAGTATTAACATGACAGAATAATTTGGGCGTGGAGGGCAAAGTTGAGAAGATTATTTGTTTTTTGCAAGCCCTAGTACACTTTGAATATCACACATAGGGAGCAGCTACTGAGACCAAGAACTTCTTAGTCTGTATATATTGGTGAGCAGTGTGTCCTATAATAAGCATTTTCACAATCAAATGAATGTGGAGTTGGAGGCACTGAAACTGAGCCTCAGAGCCATTTATATGGACTCTTCTGCTTCTGAGCCTGTTGCAGCTGTAGCCCCATTGCATGAAGGTCAGCTTGTCTGATCACAAGGAAAGTGGAATTAACTTTGGGGCAGCAAATGTTAAAGAAATCATGAACCATCTTTAAGAGTTTCAGAAAGAAGCGAGGGACTTGTCATTAAACTCTAACCCCCATCAGGCTGGATTTGAAGTCTGAAAGCAGCCCTGAGCACGCAAACTCTTGAGCATTAGAAAGGCAATGGGATGGAACATTTATCCACGGAGAGACTTGAGGCTGATGGTGGCAGGGTTGAGGGTGGCTTCCTGGATGGCAGTGCTGACCATTGCAACCCCTCTGTCTCTCCTCCTATTTTCTCAGTACTGTACATCTTGCTCATTGTTTCCTTCTTTCTTTCTCAGGAAAGCAGCTCTTGGATTCTAGCCCTCCACCCTCTTGCTAACCTCGTGGGCTTAACAGAACATGAGGTCTTTATCTTGCTTTATTCTCTCCTTCTGCTTTCTCCACTGTTCATAGAAGTAGATGCTTGAAAGAGGGCTGTGAACAGCCAATAGTGGTTAAAGCTCACTGTCATGTCCCTTCATGCTCTCTGTCTTTTGTCAAATATATTTCATTAAGTACAGTTGGTCCTCAGTATTCACAGATTTAACCATCCATGGCTTGAAAATGTCCAATATATATATATAAATTCCAAAAAGCAAGGGACACCATTTTACTGCACCACTATATTTAGTGGGATTAGAGCATCCACAAATTTTGTGGAACCAACCCCCTGTGGATACCAAAGGCCAACTGTAGTAGCTTCTGGCCACAGAACCTCTGAAATGGCTTTTGGGTTATTGCTGGTGGGTGGGAAATAAATGAGTTTTTCCTTGTATTCATAGATACGTTTACTTAGAAATACTGTCAGACCAACAAGCAAAAGGTTCTGATATACTGTATATACTAATGTATAAGTCCAGAAATTTAGGTCAAAAAATTAACCCCCAAAAACTGACTCGACTTATCCACCAGTCAATATAAGTACTGTATCTTAACTCTTATTTAAAAGAAGGAACCATCTTCTGGTGAAAAGCAAGAGTATAATATGGGAAGCACCAGCCTCCTTTACTCTCTCATCCATCCAGTTTTAAGAGTAGAGTTATGTCTGCTGGAATTTTATAAGTTCTTTGACATTGTTTTTCTTTGCTTCATCCTTTAGATCCTTTGCTATATGCCCCTAAATTTTACCGTTGACCTATCCACGGGTCATAGCAAAATCCATAATTTTGGCCCCAAAACTTGCCCTCGACTTATACATGAGGTTGACTTATAGTCGAGTATATGCGGTAGTCTGTTACAATAGTGCCTGAATGTTACCTGTTGCTGAAGATTTTAAAGCATCTATTAACACCATCATAGCAGGCTTTGCTTTTCATAGAAACTGTTGCTGCTTTTGTTCCTAACCTAATTAACCATATTAAAAAAAACAAAAACTACCAATGGAAGTGCAAATTCTGCCCAGAGTGAAATATATTTCAGTGTCACCTCACCATGGAAACCAACTTACAGGTAAAAGTGGAGAGAAGAGGGATCAGCCAAGCAAGCTGCAGGGAGGCTACACACCTAATTTCTTTTCTTCTGACCGTTTTTTACTAGATATGGATCCTGCTATTGGGAGCAGTCTTTGGATTTTGTTCTTATGGACCAATTGCATTGTTTGGAGTCATAGCCAATGAAAGCGCTCCATCAAACCTGTGTGGAACTTCTCATGCCATCGTTGCTCTAATGGCAAATGGTGAGTGGTGCTCTAAGATGGTTTGCGGAAGGAAAGGCTTCTTTGGTTTTCTCTGATTTCCTTTCCTTTCCCTTTCAGTCGGAGGGTTCTTGGCTGGCCTGCCTTTCAGCACCATTGCAAAGCACTACAGCTGGGGGACAGCTTTCTGGGTAGCCGAAATGACCTGCACTGCCAGCACCTTGGCCTTCTTCTTCCTGAGAAACATCCGTACCAAGATGGGCCGCGTGCCAAAGAAGGCTGACTGAAGTGCAGCAGTGACTCGGCTGCGGAGGACCCTCCTACTGCAATCGTGGAATTTTTTAAAAAAATCCTAATATCAGAGGCAGAACTAACCACTAATGCTGCACCACCACCACTTAGTCCTCTGCTGTTTTCTGGGGAAAACTTGGCAAAAAAATCCACTTCATGTTTCTAAAAACATAGGGAGCCCATTCCGGTTTGGACCTAGTGAGCACAACCCTACTTAAACCATGGTTTTCTCACTTGTAGTTAACTGCCACTTCCTGCTGATCTTATGGGCAGCCCTCATGTCTGGAAGAAGCCATGTCAGAGCCTTTCCTGATGCCTGGAGAGGGAGGTGCCCTTGTCTATATTCCAGCATAAGAGAAATACAACCAGCAAAATGGTGTTGACTCATACCTTCCCTCCTTGCATTCCAAGACAGCAAGTTCCACCAAACTGCATTTGAATCTGAGGCAGTCGCAAAAGAGGGAAAGGTGGTATTCTTTAGCCTCAGCCTTTCTGGCTCTAGCTAGATGGACATGAAGCATGGTACCTGTGTCTTGCAAGGCATGTAAGTTGAGTTCCTGAGCCTGAACAGGGAATGAAGGCACCAGGCACAGGTTTAGTGAGATATACTACTTCCTCCCCACCCTAGCCCTCTTATCCTCCTTTAATATTGAGAAATGCAGCTATGGGAAGCCCTGGACAATCCTGCAGCAAGACTGAAAACAGTTAGAGAATGTTCCAAATCGGGACTGTTGTAATGGAGTATTCATTGACTGAAATAAAAGACAATGCAATACATGCCCACATACAGTCCTGTGCAGAAACCTTTTTTTCAAAAGGCTTTCCTTTCTCCCATACAGGTTTGGGCTTACCATTACATTTTCACCTGTGACCATTTGTCCTGCTCCCTGGACATGTACTCTTGGTCAAGAAGTAAGCCTCACCTCTCCCTTGGGAACATGCTTTATTTACACAAGCAATACATAATATTCCAGTCATGAATTAAAAGTATGCAATATAGCAGATAAATAGAATACATTTACATTTTACACATTGCCATTTAAGAAATGGCACAGCCACTTTGCTCCCTCCTAAACTTCCAGCTAACTTCTCTTTCCAGCAGCTAAGGTTCACCAGGCGACAGCCGTGATGTTATACCTCTGTTTTTGCCCTCTGGAAGTGTGCCACAGCTTCCCGGGAAATTTCTGCCCCAAGACTCACATTTTTGGAAAAGTCCATTAGTTGAGGCTCAAGTGGGAAAAATCCATCCTATAACCCTGGTCCAAATGGTCCTGCTTTCTCTGCTACCTCAAGTGCTAGTTTCAGGTTCTGGTCAAAAAGCTCACATCTGAAATATTCAAAGAAACACAGATGGCAGCATTAATACAACACAGGAGCACACTGATGGGTATGTTATGTCAATTCCACATTTACTTTGCTCAAAATTTAGCCTTGAGGGAAATTAACAGCTGCTTTACCACCACCACCCCTTCGTCCCTGCATCAAGACATTTTTAGACCTGTACCAAGTGAAAGAATCAAAACAGCAAGAGAGTATAGCCTGAAGACACTTCCATTTGTCCTCCTTGATAAGCTTAACTGCTTGAATGTACTGTAGTACAGAAGGAATATGCATTAAGGAAAATAAAACGCAATCCTCTCCCCATTAAATCAGAGCAATACAACATGCCAGCATCTCATGGCAGGGTCTGAAGAGACAGGCAGGGCTCACCACTGGCCACAGCCGATCCTGACAGTGGACTAATGGTTTCTGTGCAAAGTGTGAGACAGAAAAAGGGGGAGCCACCCTGGAATCACTGTCATCTTCTTCGGTCCCTCAGCTCTGGAAGCTCACTGAACGCAAATACAGGGGTTAGCTACTCTGAGAAAAACATGCAGCTCTAGAATTACAATTGGGTTTATATAGGGTACTAGCGCAGTGGGAGAAAACCTGGCTGTATCAGAGCTTTCTTCTGAAGAGAAATCTCCAGCCATATACTTATTATGCGCAGAGGCACAGGTGCAATGTGTATCACTTCCCGGCAACCAAACCTGATAGATTTCATGTGCCATTTTACCTGAACTTGAGCTGGCTCAGTTACTCCAGCAATCTGCCTCATTTCAAGGATAAACCTATTCAGATTTCAGTCTAGATTTTAGCAGCTGCCCTCATAATACTGACTAAAACTGATTTTGCACTGCTTAAGAGAGAGGCCTCAGTGCTCAGGGGAAGAAGGGATGACTTGGCTTTGGTTTTGTGAACATGACAGTTCAATCCATACCTGATTGGCATCTCCAAGGAATAGAAAGGATTTTTCAGTGCAAAGTCGGAATAAATTTCGTAGATCTTGCGGAGAAGGGAATCTA